>OZ025301.1:64905383-65284038 GCA_964019185.1 Maratus speculifer | reverse complement strand
TACATAATTATTTCATTTTTCTTTTACCCGTGATAAATCAATTTGTTTCTGTAAGTAAATAAATTTAAAAAAGGCATACATTTTTTTTTTTTTTTTTTTTTTTTTTCGCAAACTTATTTCAATAATTATAAGTTTAGAATTGCGAAGAAGTAAAGTACAGGGTGTCCAGCAAAAAACACCCTGATTTCAAAATTAAATTTCTCAAAAACAAAGATCGATAGTAATATGCGGTGAACGGTTTTTTTCATTAGGTAAGCTGTAAAAATCTTATACAGAAATTTCAAACAGTGAATATTTTGAAAAAAATTGCGTTCTGATTGCATAGAATGCTTTGATTTGACAGTTTTCTTGTTTTAGATTGCCTGCAGAGAAATAATTTTTCAGCTTACAGTGCAAATTTTTATAGATTTTTCGAAGTAAATTCTTAGAATTTCGAAATTTCAAAAATTTAATTTAAAAAAAACTATGAAATATGGCATTTTAAGCCGAAAAACACATTTTCTGGCAGCAATCTAAAGCAAGAAAAATGTCAAATCAAAGCATTCTTTGCAACCAGAACACATTCTTTTCAAAATATTTACCGTTCGAAACTTTTGCATAAGATTTTTACAGCTTACCTGATAAACAAACCGTTTACTGCATAATTTTATTGATCTTTGTTTTTGAGAAATTTAACTTTGTAATCAAGGTGTTAAGTAAATAAATTTAAAAAAAGGCATACATTTTTTTTTCGTACACTTCTTTCAATAATTACAAGTTTAGAATTGCGAAGAAGTAAAAACGAAATAAATCAGAAAGTAAAAAAGAAGTCAATCCCACCCCACTGCTTATCGTAAATCGATCTGGGAAGCAATTAGTTGTAAAGTCCCCCCCCCCCCCCCCGCGCCTCACACTACAGTAAAAATCTTTTTGACTTCAATGGTACTGAAGTAGAAACGAAATGGTTGCCTTTCATAGTTCGTTATCAGTATCTTAGAGGTTTTCCCTAACTATCCCTAAAATTTCTCCCCTCTTGGTTGCGAAAGCACTATAACACCGTTATCAGTATCTTGGAGGTTTTCCCTAACTATCCCTAAAATTTCTCCCCTCTCGGTTGCGAAAGCACTATAGCACCGCTGACACTAGCGTCTAGCGACAGCAGGATTCCTAATGGTAGGAGGTAGGACTTAGAATAAAATCTGCAAATCTTGAACTTTCAGATTTATCCCTAAAGAGGGATATTTTCCTCTTTTATATTTTATTGTGCTGCCATCTATTAATAGAAAATTAAAGCCTTTGTACTTACAGTTATTTAAGATTATTACTACATTGAATACTGTGACAGACAAAACTGAAATAAATTATCAATGGAGTTTAAGTTAATATTGCTCTTAATTCAACTATTTCTTGAATTTATGTAATAGTTATATTTTAATATTTACAAATCACATCCATACTTTCATGTATGATAAGCTAAACAAAAACATGCTAATTTATTATTTCATATTTATCATATAAATTACAATTTAAATTAAAATAATTAACATAAAAAATGATTCCCCCCCCCCCCCCAAAAAAAAAAGTTACAACATCTTAAGATAGTAACCAGGCATTCCCAGAAACTGTTTTGTTAGGGACTGCTGAAAACTCTTACTTTAAGTTTTGGGATTTAAATTATTTATAGAGCTTATATTGTTCTCTATTAAAGCGATTCTTGAATTTATGTGGTAATTACATTGCGGAATTTTCAAAACATAGCTACAGTTTTATAACAACATAAACTAAGCATGCTAATTTATTATTATATATTTTATGATATATATTGAATCGAAATAATTGGCATAAGTAATTTACCCCCCCCCCCCCAACCGAAAAAAAAACTTTCATTACTGTTTATTTTAAGAGTGTAAACAAGCAAATATTCCCAGAAATTCTTTTCGTAGCAAAACTTTAAAATTCTTCGACTTTCTAATCAGTGTCAATAAAAATTAAATAACAGATTTCATTTCAGAAGCAATCTTAAAGATAATTAAAAAAACGAAAAGCTGGTTATCGCTGGTTATGATAGAAAAACCTTTATTATCGCATTTTCAATAACCCGCATTATTAGATTACTATCGATAATTTCCCTATGCATTTGAGAAAAGAGGGGAAAATATACCTCTTTAGGGATAAATCCCAAGTTTCAAGCTTAGCAGATTTTATTCTAAGTCCTACCATTAGGAATCCTGCTGCCCCTAGACGCTAGTGTTGCTGACGGCTGCCACTTACGCAAAAAGCGGTTGGTCGGGCGCACAATTTTTGGTAGTCGGGACTGCGCTCGCGCTGATCCCGGTAATTGTAAAGTTAGACTAATGAATTCTTTCTTCTATCCTACGGCTAGATATCATATAAACGTGCATTTTGGAAAGAAATTTTTTTTCCAAACTCTATGTACAAGTTTCAGTTTTTTAAAATAAGTCTATCTTAGATATTCTGAGTTTGGCAGAGATCAGTCATAATTTTTTTTTTAAATTTTCCATAAAATTAGGGAAAATCTTTAAATCCTTAAAATTTTATTAAAAATTTTCATTAAAACATCACGAAAATAACCGTCGCGAAAATGACGGATCGCCAATAATTCGTTCTATTATTAAAAGCATGCTATCTTTAAGCCTACATCGGAACGTTTCTTTCTTCTGGATCACATTCTATATTAAAATAAAACTTTATTTTAAATTTTAAAATAATATTTTTTTATTTTTTAAGCATCTCGAAAATGACAAGCAATAAACGTACGCATAGCATATAAACAATAAAAATAATGTTATCACTGAGATATTTTTTATTTTCTTCAAACTTTTTCTGCCACAAGTGCTTAATGTAGGTTTCCAAACACCAAAATGCTGTTAAAATGAATAGTAGTACCATCATTTGACCGTTTATGAAGTTATTTTTGCCGGTCACGAAAATGATGGATAGGCTTGGATACATGCAATTTAATTACTCATGCATGATAAGTAACTTAAAATTAATTTTAAAAAATATATTCCTTTGAAAACAAAATGTTTTTTTTTACAATAATTAGCAATTTTTAAAAATATTATTTTATTTTTGTTAGAAGAAAACGTACTTTATATACAGACCTTTGGTCCTGGATACTGTCACAAAAATGACATTTTTAAGGTTTAAAATTTTCTAAAAAATAATGAAATTGCAATAAAATCATATTTTTTGATTTATTGATTTTTAAAACAATAGTTCTAAAGAATAATAATAAAATTTTACATTTTATTTGCTTAAAATCAATAATAAAGGTCTGCGACACTAAAATGCACGTTTATGTGATATTGAGCCCTACAATTCCTCTATCAAACATACTGCAATGGCCAGTCGATGTTCGCAAATAATTCTAGAAGTATAGTACAATCTTAATTCAAACAACAAAATGGTCAATTAGACAAGGACCAAATAAATCATTGTGATTTGAACAAGGTGTCTTTAATAAAATGCATCAGATGTGTCCTCACAGATAAGTTAATAAATAGAATTAAAAATAAATTCAAAGTATGTTTATATGATCTGAGATAAATTTATGACGATTTTAGCACTTGCGTATCTCGTAGTTTCTTCAAAATAATTCTTTATCTAGAAATTTCACTAAAAGGATTTTGAATTTTTTACCTCTTTAAACAGTAAATCGAATTTTATTTTGACTACTACGTTTTAAAGTGATAATATTTGCTAACTTGTGTATATTTTAGGTTTATTAATTCAATTTTTTTTTCATTAAATAAAAGAGACATGTACTTTTAAAAATTTTATTTATCGATATTTATAAATGTTTTACAAGGAAATATATAGCCGAAGAATTAAGAACAGTCGAAATGCTTCGGCCTTGCAAAGCATTTCTGCTATTAGGTAGCTTTCATTACAAAAAGTAAAAAGCTACCTATTGCAGCCGTCCGGAGGAAAGCACTTCCGGAAAATTTTGGTATATTTTCACCGATTATGACCCCCAGACCCCAAAACCACCCTCCGTTCAAATGTTGACATATATATATATATATATATATATATATATATATATATATATATATAACCACACACATATATATATATACAGGGTGTCTGAAAAGTCTGGAAACGGTCGAATAACTCGAGAAATACATATGAGATTGAAAAACGTAAATATACGTGTTAAATATTTTTAAATAAGCTACTCAGTGATACCAAATTTGACCTTCGTAACCGACCCCCAGGAGGTCAGAGGGGGTCCAACTTTGAAATCTTAAATTATAACCCCCATTTTTTATTGCAGATTCGGATTCTACGGACAAAAATACGCAACTTTTATATTTGATGTTTATTTCGAATCCTCATTTATCACGGTGTATTCGAGCATATTAAATCGATACATTTTTCGGCTTTTCCAACGGGATTTTCCCTAATCGAGACTAATTAGGGAGAATTTATGACATCTAATTCCTCGTCTTTTGCAAGAATAGCGTTTCCGGAAAATCACCCATGCCGATTATTTCGATAGTACTACACACAGTTAAAAATTTGACCCATTTGCTGTAGCGTCACTCCACAGCTTTTATAGAATATCTGTTTCATGACCAATGAGAATGTTCCATAACACAGTAAAGTACACTGTAAAAAATTGACACTTTTGCTGCATCGTCACTCCACCACTTTTATAGAAAACGATTACTTTACTGTGCTATAGAGCACTCTCATTGGTCACAAAAGAGATATTCTATAATAGCTGTGGAGTGACGCTGCAGCAAATGGGTCAGATTTTTAACAGTGTAGCAGTATTGAAATAATCGCCACGGGTGATAATATTTTTAAATAAGCTACTCTGTGATACCAAATTTGATCTTCGAAACCGACCCCCTGGGGGTCAGAGGGGGTCCAACTTTGAAATCTTAAATTATAACCCCCATTTTTTATTGCAGATTCGGATTCTACGGACAAAAATACGTAACTTTTGTATTTGATGTTTATTTCAAATCTTCGTTTATCACGGTGTAATCGAGCATATTAAATCGATACATATTCCCGCTTTTCCAACGGGATTTTCCCTAATCGAAACTGATTGGGCAGAATTTTTGACGTCAAATTCCTCGTCTTTTGTAGGAATAGCGTTTCCTGAAAATCACCCGTGGCGATTATTTCAATAGTGCTACACTGTTAAAAATTTGACCCATTTGCTGCAGCGTCACTCCACAGCTATTATAGAATATCTCTTTTGTGACCAATGAGAATGCTCCATAACACAGTAAAGTAATCGTTTTCTGTAAAAGCGGTGGAGTGACGGTGCAACAAACAGGTAAATTTTTTTACAGTGTACTTTACTGTGTTATGGAACATTCTCATTGGTCATGAAAGAGATATTCTATAAAAGCTGTGGAGTGACGCTACAGCAAATGGATCAAATTTTTAACTGTGTAGCACTACCGAAATAATCGGCACGGGTGATTTTCAGGAAACGCTATTATTGCAAAAGACGAGGAATTTGATGTCATAAATTCTCCCCAATTAGTTTCGATTAGCGAAAATCCCGTTGGAAAAGCCGAAATATGTATCGATTTAATATGTTCAATTACACCGTGATAAACGAGGATTCGAAATAAACATCAAATACAAAAGTTACGTATTTTTGTCCGTAGAATCCGAATCTGCAATAAAAAATGGGGGTTATAATTTAAGATTTCAAAGTTGGACCCCCTCTGACCGCCAGGGGGTCGGTTACGAAGGTCAAATTTGGTATCACTGAGTAGCTTATTTAAAAATATTTAACACGTATATTTACGTTTTTTAATCTCATATGTATTTCTTGAGTTATTCGACCGTTTCCAGACTTTTCGGACACCCTGTATATATATATATATATATATATATATATATCTGATTTTTGTCATGCGATAACTAACGTATTTATGAACCGATTTGAATGAAACTTTGTATGTACATAGTAAATACAAATGTCTCGATCGAGTTCGTTGGCCAGCATCATCCGCCTTTTTGTTTCAAAATGGCGGCCATTTTAAATTTTAAAAAAAATTTAAAATTTAAAATTCACAGCGAAAAAATTAAAAGTTGAAAAATATTTTTCTTTTACGTGTTAGAACTTAAAACAACGATTCCAAAACACTTTTTATTTTGTTTATATCTTAAAAAATGATTGAGTTATAGCACTTTGAATTTTTCTTATGGCTGACATTTTGAAACGATCTGATTTTTGACACGTGATAACACGCGTATTTATGAACGGACTTGAATGAAACTTGGTATGTACATAGTACATACAAATTTCTCAACCGAGTTCGTTGGCCAGCATCATCTGCCATTTTGTTTCAAAATGGCGGCTATTTTAAATTTTAAAAAAATGTAAATTTAAGTTTAAATGCGAAAAATTTAAAAGTTGAAACATATTTTTCTTTTATGTGTTAGAACCTAAAACAACGATTCCAGAACACTTTTTATTTTGTCTATATCTTAAAAAATGATTGAGTTATAGCACTTTCAATTTTTCTTATGGCTGACATTTTGAAACGATCTGTTTTTTGTCACCTGATAACAGGCGTATTTATGAATCGATTTGGATGTAACTTGGTGTGTACATAGTATATACTGAGGCCTGAATCGAGTTCGATACTCAGTTCCATCCGCATTCTTATTTCAAAATGGCGGCCGTTTAAAAAATTTTATAAATTTTAAAATTTAAAATTAGGTACAAGAAAGTGAGAAATTGAAAAAGATTTTTCTTTTATGCATTTGGCCTTGATACAAAGATTCCCGAGCATCTTTTGTTTCGTCTGTATATTAAAAAATGGCTGAGTCATCGCATATATAGGTATATTAATCAATTTCAATAGGAGTGTGCATGTGCACCTGAATTAAGATTTCGACCAAGCTCATAATCAGGCTCTACTAATTTGAGCTTAGTATTTTTGAGTAATATAATTTAATTTAAAATAAATAAATAAATATATAAGTATATGAAAGCTACCTCTTCCTCCCGGCACTGCCGGAAGGACTATTCTCAACTACAAAAGTTCTACTTTCTGAAATCATTTTTATTCATGAAATTTGGAAATGTTCTCATTCAGATACAATGTAATCAAATGGCGTTTTTCTTTTTTCTTTTTTTTCTTTTTTTTTTTTCTTGTAAGAGCAGTAGATCTTTTAGAAAAAAAATCTCAGACTAGGTGTTTTGAACTGAATTTCCGGACACGACAGCTCGAAAAAATGGAAAAACATATGATATCGTGAAAACAATCGCGTGTAACTCAATAAATAATTGTGTGTTTAAAAGAAAAGGAGGTATTTGATTAAAATCTCTTCAATAGTCAGTCCTGCAAGTTTTATGACTTTACGTTAAAGGTTAAAAGATGGGTCAGAAAATGCATAAAAAAATCTGGTCTTGTGAAGCAGGCAATTTGAGAGCCGCCTCAAGCTCCTCCTTCTTTGCACTTAAATGTATGATTTCCCTCAAAATGAAAAAAAAAGAAGTAATAATAATGATAATAATAATTTATCATTAAATAGATCAAAATAATCTTATAAATTATTAAAAACTCGAAAAGAAAACTTGTGGCCAAGCCATATAACAACAAATAACAAAAATTACAGGCTGACTCTTTTGATTATGAAAAAGTGCTTATTTATTAGTAATTCTTGGATTTTTCTTAGCATTGATTAAACTAATTTAGAAAGTTGTAGAAAACATTTACGTGTACCACGTTGTTTCCATGTTATGCAAATGCTGAAGGCAATTTGAGGCTTAGGCTCCTCCCACTTTTCCACTTACAACCTAACATTTCCCTCAAACTGGAAAAAAAAAAAATGCGTTTTCATTTTCCCTTTTAATTTAACGTTTAAATTTGAAATTTATAATGAGATAATCTTGCAAATTACTGACAACTCGAAAAGAAAGCTTATGCTAAATTATATAACAAAAATAACAAAGCTGCAAATTTTCGTGGTTCTTTAGAAGTTAAAAAAAAGTTTCTTTATTATTTGGAAAATAGTTGTTGTTTTCGGTCGAAACCTTAATCCATGGCATACGTAAAATATGACTCTGTTGTTACATAAGCCACGTTTTAAATAAAAATGTTTTTTTTTTTTCATTAACTCAATGAGAAACATTCAGGTATTTTGCTTTGGACAATAGATGTCAAAAAAAAAAAAAAAAAAAAAAAAAAAAAAACGAGATCTGATTATCGAGCCCACCGATTACGAAATTTGTGACGATAGCGAAAAAGGAAACAAACTAAAGTTAAACCGATTGATTATAAAAAAAACCATGTTTTCTTTTCTTTTCTTTTTTTTTAATATAGAATTATTTATAATTGTGAAATACTTTAGTTTTTAAAAAAATCATTTTCCAAATGTTTGTTAATTCTAACAACTAATTTAGAACTAATTTAGAAAAACTAATTTAGAAAATTATTAAAAGCACTTGCGTGCGTCATGTAGTTTTCATATTATGCAAATGTTATAAATAAAATAATTAATTATTTTGTCTAAGTCTTGAATTCCTATAAGTCTAGAAAAGGAGTAAGAAAATGTGTTTCAGAAAGCCTGGCGTTCATAAGCACAGGGGCGTGCCAACGTTGTACAGCGCCTGTGTGCAGAACTACATTTGGCGTCCTCTCTCCCCCCCCCCGTCCCCCGAAAAAAATGAAAAAAATTCTAAGTTTGTTTGGAAAAATATAAAATCGTTCAATGTTTCATTTGTGGTATATTTAAGGTTATTTTCATCGGCCCGGGCAAAACTTTTTTTTTATAAATCTATATTTGTCCGTTTATATTACAGCCATTATTGTAGTTCCTAATTTATTTATGTCTAAATTGAATTTTTTTTTACCACTCTCCGTAGCGTCGAAGGTTATTGTTATGCGCATCTAATGCTAATATGTATTCGGATTTCGATATTTCCAATTTTATGTTTTGAATTGCGGTGAATAAATCTTACAATCATCACAATTATTTATGCAGTATGTGATTAGACAGGAGCGAATGCAATGAGTGCATAACCGCTAGTCTTAAATTTTAAAAAAATAAGAATTTTTGAACATTTATGACTAAATTTAGCTTGTTTTTGCCATCCCCTCCCCCTTTTTCTGCGATAACGTCAGATTCAGAGTACAAGATAGTATAGATAAAAATCATTTGTTCTGGTCGGATATTTATGACCCGAAAAACACAGATTTTCTCCAAAAAATAATAGTTAGAAGCGCTGAAAAAATATATTACTTCGGCCGCCAAATTTAGTCTATCAAACTTTATGAGTGCAAAAATCACAGTGTTAAACCGGCGCATGGGCATCCCAAAATCTTCACAAACGGCTGATACTTGATTTCACTAGTTAAAATTTGTCCCATAAGTGACGCCAGTACCTCAAATATAAAATATCTATATTGAACAGCATTCTCAATCAAAATATGGTTTTACAAGGTTTTTTCTCTGCAGGACTGGGACTGTCCAACACATATTCCGCCGATGTCATAGGGTGGCTCCTTTTGAATGTTTTCTTGGCACCCATTCGAATGTTCCCTCTAACTAACTAGTTTTAAAAATCATATTAACCCTTAAATACATGATTTTTACTTTTTTCTATCTTCAATAGAAGAAAGTTTTTAAATCGAAATTTTTTCCGCCTTCCGGTTTTCGAAGGATTTACACGTTTTAGGGGTCAGAGATTCCAAAAAAACATGCTTTTACAAAATGTATGTCTGTCTGTGTGTACGTATGTCGCCATTGCACCATCGAAAAGTGTATTAACATATGCATAGAACTGAACCAAATTTTTTTGAACGTGTTTGGATATGGCTACTTGATCCTCTTTGAATTTGAAAAAAATCTACTGTAAGGTAGCGTTGCAATACCGATTTTTGTGCCATTTTTATTATTGTACCACCGAAAAATGTATGAAGTTATGCATGGAATTGAACCAAATTGTTTGTGTAAGTGGTTGGCTATAGTTAGCAGGCCCTCGCTGAATTTGAAAAAAATTTGCCGGAAGGGGACGCTATCGTCGCGATGTCTGTATTCTTTTACCTATTGTACCATCAAAAAGTATATGAAGTTATGGATAGAATTGAACTAAATTTCTTGTGTATGATTATTTTTTAGTATGCTGAATTTGAAAAACATCTGTCAGTTATTCTATTGTCCATCGGCTCATGCACAGACGGGATTTCCCGTCCTTTTAATCCGGCTATTTGTAAACAGCTTGGTGATAACGGAATAAGGGAAAACTATTGATTTAAATAAATATCATTATCCACATAAACTGGTTTTTACTCCGATTAGTTGACTGAAGCAGAAATTTAAGGTGAAAATCAAAGTTGGCATAGTACTGAATTAATAATTTTGAAGTGTTAAGATGTATAACTAATTCATTAAAATGTACATATGAGATAGTAGAAAGTTTTGGGATTGGCACATCCAATTAGTTATTTTGTTCTGAAATTTATATTTAAGTAAATTTTTGTTAATTATCCGATAGAAAAATTGTAAAAAGAATTATTTATGTTTCTGTCAGATATAATGTCACTCCTGGGTGACATAACAAAAAAAGCTCAAAATAAAAAAATAAATAAATAAAAATAAGTTATGTACTTATTTTATAATTTTTACACTGCAAAATAACAACTATTCAACAATATATTTTTTACAATTTTTTTATAGTTTTCAAAATTAATAATGACTATTTTTTACGCTGAAAAAAATCTGTAATTTTTGTAGAAAAAAATTTATTTTATTCAGAAAAAAACTGTAAAAAAATTGTTCCTGTTGAAAAAAAAAGAGATTAAAACTGATTAATTTTTTTGTTTTGTTTTAAAAAATGCGGATTGTGTAACTTTTACAGAAAAAAAAATATTTTTTTTACAGAAAAAAATTGTTTTAATGAAAAATTACAGATTTTTTTCTGTAAATTGTACAATTTTCCGCATTGCTGCCAAAGTTGATAAGTTATTTTTGTCAATTTGATAGGTTCTTTTTTTTTAATGTAGCTTATAAACACAGAAAAAAAATCGTCAGTTGAGCACATTTTAAGCAGTATCAATAAAAGAAGTTATAAAATCGCCGTGATAACAAATCAGAACAAAGACAGACTTAACACATATTATACGTAACACATAATAGCTCACCAAAAGGCCTACAGAAAACGCCAAAAGGAAAAAAAATAACTTCTGAGTTATTTTAGGCATTTACGGGTTAAAGGATGCTGTAATTAAAATCGATATTATTTAAATGGGGTTCTTTTTAATTGTTCCCAATGATCAGTGGCGTAGCTAGGGGGGGGGGGGGGCAAGGGGGGCGTCCGCCCCGGGCGCCGAGGCCTAGGGGCGCCAAATTGAGAGAAATTGTTATATGTCTATATTGGGGTGGGGGCGCAAAATTTCTTGCTGGCCCCGGGCGCCAAAAAACATAGCTACGCTACTGCCAATGATCATTATTTAGAGATAGGTTGCCCCTCTGAAAATTTCAAATTTACTGTTATATTATTTCTGCAAATTATTTTTGCGAAGAGTTTTAGCTTATGGCTGTTACAATGAGATGTCTGCGGATCATATAAAACGCTTGGGACGCATAAGTCTACCCTATTTTTATGGGCTGATTATCGCATGGAAGGCTTTTACCAATATTTCCGAATAATAAATTGCATTTTATTTATGACAGAAATTCTGCTGTAAGTCGATGATCGCTATTTAAAAAGTAAACGCCGCAACAACGGAAAATGGCCAAATTGGGTCTCTTGGGGGCGCTGTGGCGGCCTCGTCCATATCACTATGTAAAAGCCAGTATTGGCTCTGAATACGTATAAATTAAGATTTAAAAATAATTAAAAAGAATATTGCCCAGTTAAACTGATTGTATTGAGCTCACAGGCTACGCATACTAATTGTACATTACAACTTTATATTTTCAAGCCGTTCGAAAAACAAATTAATTGGGGAAAATAGCTCCCCTCATTTCCTCTTTTTATACTTAATCATCGAACCCCCTAAACTAATTAGGAATATAATTTATCATATAAAAAATTTATATCCAACAGAGCAAATCGGATAATTCTTCATAAAAACACATTTATATAATTTAAGAGGAGTTATCCCCCTCCTTTATACTTAACCATCAAACTTCCAAAACTATTCAGAGATTCGCCTTATCAGAAAGAACCTACATCCAAAATTTAAAAGAAATCGGATAATTCTGCATAAAAACTCATTTTCCGAATTTAACGGGAGGCGTAATCGCCCGTATCCTCTTTATACTTAAAATAAGAACCCCACTGTTAATTAGGGAAGCATCTTATCGCTATGAACCTGTATCCAAAAATTGAAGCAAATCGGTTAATTCTTCAAGAAAAACAATTAACCTACATTAAGAGGGGTAGTCCCACCGATACCCCATTTATACTTATCCAATGAATTCCCAAAACAAATCAAGGAGGCACCTTATCAGAATGAATCTGTATCCGAAAATTGAAGCAAATCGGTAATTTCTGCGTGAAAAACCCATTAACCTAAATTAAGGGGAGGGACGTTACCTCCCATTCTCCCCCCCCCCCTTTTAGACTTATCTAATGAACTCGCTAAACTAATCATGGATTTGTCCTCATGAGAGTGATCCTATGTCTAAAATTTGAATGAAATTTGATAATTCTGCTCGAAAATCCCATCTAAATTAAAGGCAGGGGATAGTCCCCCGCTCACTCTCTGTATACTTATCCAATGAACTCTTAATTAAGCGATTCCCTCGTCAGAATTATCCTATGTCTAAAATTGAATGAAATCTGATAATGCTGCATGAAAAACTCATTTATGGAAATTAAGGGTGGGGTTTAACCCCGTCCCGCTCTTTATACTTATCCAATGAACTCCAGAAACTAAACATGGCGGTGCCCTCATCAGAATGATCCTATGTCTACAATTTCAATGAAATCTGATAAATCTGCATGAAAAACCCATTTATCGAAATAAAGTGTGGGGAATTAGACCTTCCCTTCTTTATACTTATCCAATGAACACCTAATACTAATCACGGAGGCGCCTCGTTCTGAGAATTTTGGCGCCTTTCATAGTTTGCAACTATGTGCCTCTGTTTATAAAGCTTGAACAGGTCTGTGTCTAAATCACTAATTAAAATACTCAGTAATAAGATAAAACAGAATATTTTTTTTTTAATTGAATATTTATAAGCAAATTTGTCGCAGGAATATCTACGAAACACAATTAAGATGTCAAGCAAAGGCGATAAATTTTAGAATAATTAAGTTAAAGATTTCTTTTTAAATATTTGCTCTTTACCTGAAATTTTTGGCGCCTTTACTACTTCGGCGCCTGTGTGCGCCTCATACTTCGCACACTGGGTCGGCACGCCCTTGCATAAGCAGGCAATTTTAGAACCGCCTTAAACTCCACCTTCTTTGCACTTAAATCTATGATTCCCTACCAACTAAAATGAAATATTATCATCCTGTCTTTTAATTTAATTTTTAATCTTGGAATTTCTGATCAGATAGATAACAATCTTGTAAATTATAGAAAACTCGAAAAGGCAGCTTACGCAAGCCATATAAAAACAATATCAACACTGCCAATTTTCCAAATTCTAGGATTTGTCTTACAAGGAAGGTCTCCATTATACTCAGAATTTTTTGAAAAAAATACGAATTAAACTACTCATGTAGGTAATAAAGGATCAGTGAAAATTAGCGGCGGAATTACATTATTAGATATGTAAAAAAATAAAATAGTTTGGAATAATTGGCGTGAAAAACTGAAAGCGACGCGGGATTTGGCGAGCAGTGCATTTCCTCGCCAAAGGCAGACGATTTTAACGAATCTGAAAATTGATTTTAATTGACTTCACTGTTAAAAATCTGCAGCATTTACTGCAACGTCAACCCACTACTTTTATAGAATATCTCTCTTCTGACCAATGAGAATGCTCCATAGCACGGTGAATTGACCGTGTCATACACTGTTAAAAATCTGCTGCATTTTGTTGCCACGCACTCCACCGCTTGTATATAATATCTCTATTCCAACCAATGGGAAAGCTCCATTTCACGGCCAAGTAACCGTTTTCTATACAAGCAAGGGAGTGCGTTGCAACAAAATACAGCAGATGTTTAACAGTGTATTTTTCAATTTGGAACAATTTTAATCAATTTAAATTGTGTTTTTAATGATAAAATATATTAATTTCATTTTGTTATAAGTAAATATAAACGTATATGACAAAATTACACTTAAAGTAAAGTAAAAATGCAAAACTAAAATTACTTAAACTAAACTTATTTAAATAAATTGAACATAGAAAGTTTTTTCTTTAAAGAGTATTCGAAGCGTAAAAGCGTATTTTTCAAAATTTCGTTTTTTCGCCAACCGGAGATAAATCGCCAAATAAACGAAATTCTTATTATTTTTTTACGGACATTATAAGGAGGTTCCGCCGAAATTTTTTTTATAAACATATATAACTATATGAGAAGAACATTCTGTAATTTTTTCAGATTTTTCTGAGTATGCCCATATGGAGACCTTCCTTGTTAGCACTGACCAAACTAATTAAAAAGTTATTGAAAATATTTACGTGCATCATGTTGTTTCTCATATTATGCAGTTCAATGGCGTAGCTAGGATGGGTGACACCCGGGGCGGATGTAAATGGTGTCACCCCCCCCCCCACACACACACACACACACCCCAAATCCGCCATATTTTTCAATCACAATTCTACGTTATTACAAATAAAATTTCAACATTTTTTGCATGCCTGATGTGATTTTATAGATAATTCAAAGAAATGGATTCAAAATTATAATTTAAAAATAAAAAAAAATCCCTGTCGGCTTGGCCTATAGGTGAGGTAGATTTCGAAGAATGCTCATTTCAACAACAAGAAAGAAAAAAAAGATAAATCCAGTTTAACAATCTTCTTCTTTGACCGCTTTTGAAATTTTTTTAATTTACTTTTATGTAAGAATTGGTTTTTATCAAAATCATCTTAAGCGAAATTCGGCTCAAATGCCCATTTTGATAACATATTTTGAAATATATTCTGACTTAATTGTTAAAAAATCGACTAATACGCAAATTATATAGTTCCTAAATAACAAAAAAAAAAATGTCAATTGAATGCTTTTGAGAGCAAAATCGAATTTAAAAATGAGTCATAAAATAACCAGTTTGTTATTTGAATACATCCTCAATTCTTAAATCATGATCGCTTTGGGAAATTTTGTGCGAAGTGCTCACTTTGAGAGCTTTAAAAATACATATATTTAACGTTTATCAAAAAACTGACCAATATGGCATATTACACATTTCCTAAATAGCAAGTAACTGTCAATGGAATGCGTTTGAAAGCAAAATTGAATTTAAAAATCAGTCATAAAATAACCAATTTGTTATTTTAATACATCCCCAATTCTTAAATCATGATCGCTTTGGGAAATTTTGTGCGAAATGCCTACTTTGACAGCTTTTTTAAAAAATATATTTAGCCTTTATGAAAAAATCGACGAATTCTCACGTTATATAGTTCCTAAATAATAAAAAACTGTCAATTCAATGCGTTTGAGAGCAAAATTGAATTTAAAAATGAGTCATAAAATAACCAATTTGTTATTTGAATACATCCCCAATTTATAATCATGATGGCTTTGGGAAATTTTGTGCGAAGTGCCCATTTTGGCAGCCTTTTTTTAAATATATTCTGCCTTTATCAAAAAATTGGCCAATCCGTCACATTATATGGTTCCTATATAAAATAACCGTAAATTGGATGCGTTTGAGAACAAAAATGGATTTAAAAATGAGTCAGAAAAAATGCAATTTGTTATACTTCCTCAATTTTCAATCACCATCACTTTGGGAAATTCTGTTCAAAATACCGTTTTTGGCAGTATTTTTTGAAAAATATTCTAATTTTATTTAAAAAAAAAAATAAAAAAAAAAAAACTGGCTAATACGTCACATTATACAGTTCCTAAATAGGAGGATCTGCCATTTGGATGCGTTTAAAATCAAAAGTGAATTTAAAAATGATTCAGAATATAAGCACAGTTTGGATTTGAGTTTTTTTCTCCGACTCCTATTTTGTTTAATTTATTTTTGCTATAAGAATTGGTCCTAAGAAAGACTTGTTATTTTAAAAGTCATAGATATTATTGAGAAGATGTAAAATAAATTTAATTAGATTTGGTTGCTTAAGAATTGAGTAAGTTATGGATTCTTTTCATTTCCCACCCCCCCCCCCCTCTTTTTCTTTTCGTTTTTAATTTTTTTCATCGGTAAAAATTGTTCCTATGAAAAACTTGTAAATACAAAAGTTTTAGGTAATTTTAAGAACATTTATAAAAAAATTAGTTGGATTTGATATCTAATAAATTGACGAAGTTATGATTTTTTTTCTCCCCAAAACCCTGTTTTTTTTTGCCCCTTGAGCCCATTTTTAATTTTATCAAAAATCTGTCATGCATAAACTTTTGGCCCATTTTTTCGAAGTAATATGAACTTTAAACTGATTCGCTATCTATTTTAATTTAGAAGTTATCGCGTTTTTTCTGTTTTCACAAAAACCCTCCTAACTTCCACCCCCTTGGTCCGATTTTGCCCATTAACGAACTTAACCGAGATTTTATGCACCTTGATTTTATGTAAAAGTTTGAAGAAGATCTGAGCATAATTATGGAAGTTGTCGTGTCCAGGAGAAAGTGATATACACCGACAGTTATATATATATATATATATATATATATATATATATACAGGGTGATTCATAAAAGATGGGCAGAACTTTAAGGGGTTATAGTACACTTAAAGACAAATAGTATTAAATAGGAGACTAAGGGTCCCAGATGTATTCCCAAGGAGATAGGGGGCATTAAAGTTTAGGGTCCGAAATTTCAAATGATTATAAAAAATGGAAAAATTGGTCGATTCGTTTGCGGTTTTTGCAAAAAAATTTCTTTATGCCAGTATTTTCTTGAAATAAAATTTTAAAGTTCAATTTCAAAAAATGCCGATAGGGGGCGCTTTAGACTTTGGAGTAACAAACAACTATTTTTTAACGTTATTTTTTGTATTTCTTTAAATGATTTCGAAAGCTTAGACTTAAACTTAAATTTTGATCTAAAAATCTGAGTCCTAACGAGTAGTTAAGTAGCGTAAACTGAAATTTGAAATTTGAAACCCTTCTCCCCCCAGAACAAAAATCAGTTATTCCCGATCTTTGTGTCGTAGATTAGGCTCTAACTACTGCCGCGTTTTGCTAAAATTATTCTTTATGTCAGTATTTTCTTGAAAATAAATTTTAAAGAAAATTTTCAAAAAATTCCGATAGAGGGCGCTTTAGACTTTGGAGTAACGAACAACTATTTTATACCGTTATTTTTTGTGTCTCATTAAATGCTTTCTAAAGCTTAGACTTAAACTTAAATTTTCAGCTCAAAATCTGAATCGCTGAGCGTGGTTCAGTAGCGAGGGGAGGGGGTTCAAATTTCAACTTCTGAACATAGTTCAGTTTGCACTACTTAACCATGCCCCACGATTCTGTGCTGTGATACGAGGCAAAAATACAACTTTCGTCAAGGACTGCATAGTCGGAATTCACTCATAAAGGCACTGGCACAGTTGGAAACGTCGCTCATGCAAACGTTAAAGCTCCATTCCTGACGCTAGTCACCGGGTGAAGAAGGAGACAGAAAGTATGCAAATGTCAAATGGGGAAGAAGAAGAACACGTATGCAAAATTTCGACACGATTCAGGCATAAAAACCACTGAACGGTGAGTCAAGTGTAAGTCGCTGTAGTAATGAATCGGAAGATGGTGCCCTTCACGAATAAGGAAAAGGCTGAGATGCATTTAATTTACGGAGCGGCAGATGGAAATGGTGCAGAGGCACAACGAATGTACGGAGAGCGATTTCCCAACAGGCGGTTGCCTAACCGCAAAACTTTCGAGCGCTTGCACAGACAGTTGTGTGAGACGGGATCATTTCTCGCTTCCCGGTCGAATGCAGGTCGTGCAAAAAAGGACGAATCAGTAGTTGTTGCAGAAACCATTCTGGATGTAGTAGCGGCGCAGCCAAGTACAAGTACACGAACAGTGGCTAGGCAGGTGGATACCTCACAGTCCATGACTTGGAGGGTACTGAAGGATGAACATTTGCTCCCGTTTCATGTGCAACGAGTCCAGAAACTGTCTCCAGGGGATTATCCAAATCGTATTGAATTCGCCCGCTGGTTTCTGCAGCAGAACGCGCTAAATCCACATTTTGGACGAACTGTGCTTTTCACCGATGAATGTACCTTCACACGTGAAGGTACATTTAACACACACAATGCACATGTATGGGCGGATGTCACAAGGGCGGATCCAGCCCAACCTCCAGGGGGGGGGGGGGTCACAACTTTTGACAGATGATTTAAGGAAGCAATTTTAAAATACAGTAAATCTTGTGAAAACGGAATTACGATAAAAAATAGCAAATTTCGCCTATCGGGCATGAAAAAATCGCGAATTTTGTCGATTACGCACAGAAAAATCACGAATTTTGTCGTTAGGACGCGAAAAATCTCAGATTTCGTTTATCGGGCAAGGAAAAAAGTCTAAAATTTTTTATAATACTTGAAAAAATTGCAAATTTTGTTCATAGGTTGCAGAAAAGTCGCCTGTTTTGTCTGTTTACCGCGCGAAAAAAACGCGAATTTCGTTGATCGAGCACGAAAAAATCGAATATCGTCAACTGTACATTGGAAAATCGCGAGTTTTGTCTATCGGCCTTCGAAAAATCTCAAATTTTGTCTGTATGTATCAGAAAAATCGCGAATTTTGTCGATCTGGAACGAAAAAAATCGCAAATTTATTTAATAAGGCACGAAAAAATCCCAATTTTGTCGATCGGCTTCGTAAAAAGCGCGAATTTATTCGATCGGGAACTGAAAAATCGCAAATTTTGTTGATTGGGAATAAAAAATCGTGAGTTTCGAGTTGATATGGAACGCAAAAGTTGCCGATTTCATGAATCGGGAAAGAAATTATCGCGAATGTAGTCGATTATTTTCGTAAAAAGAGCGATACGAGCAATTAATGTACGAAAAACTCGCGAATTTTGTCGAATATTGTACAAAAAAAATCGCTAATTTCGTTGATAGGGCAAGGAAAAATCGAAGATTTTGTCGATGATGCGCGGAAAAATCGAAAATTTTTTTGAGTAGCTGCAGAACAATAGCGAGTTTTATCAGTTTATCGTGAGAAAAAAATTACAGATTTCATGAATTTACGGCGGGGAAAAAATGCAGATTTCATCAGTCAGTTAAGAATCGCGAATTTTATTGTTCGGTACGGTATTTCAGGGACCAAGAACGGATAAAGGCGCGAATCTAGTCGATTGGGCACGGAAAAATCCCGAATATGGTCGATGGCTTTCGTAAAAAGCCCGAATTTATTCGATCAGGAACAACAAAATCGCTTTTGGTAGGGCACGGAAAAATTGCGAATTTTGTCGATCGGGAACGAAAAGGTCGCAAATATGATCGATCAGTTTCGTAAAAACCGCAAATACAGTCGATCGGGAATGAAAAAAATCGAGAATTACATTGATATGGCGAACAAAAATTGACAATTCCATCGATGGGAAAGAAATTATTGCGAATATGGTCGATCGGCTTCGTAAAAAGCACGGATTCGGGCGATCGAGTACAAAAAAACTCGCGAACTTTGTCCATTCGGGACGAAAAAAATCGCTAATTTTGTCGATGATGCGCGGAAAAATTTAAAAAATCTTTGAGCGGTTGAAGAAATTTCATCGAACAAGAACGGAAAAATGTGCTAGTTTTGTGGATTGGGCACGGAAAAATCATGAATTTTGTCAATCAAGTGAAGAAAAATCGCAAATTTCGCAGACCATTCGTGGAAAAATTTCAAATTTCGTCAATCACACCCAAAAAATCGTGAATTTCGTCGATTAGGCATGGAAAAATTGTGAATTTCATGGATCGGCTTCGCAAAAATCGCGAATTTCACCTATCGAGTGCGA
Organism: Maratus speculifer; assembly: GCA_964019185.1. NCBI lineage: Eukaryota > Metazoa > Arthropoda > Arachnida > Araneae > Salticidae > Maratus > Maratus speculifer. The sequence goes on along the minus strand of OZ025301.1, from coordinate 65,264,006 downwards.
AAAAATCGTGAATTTTGCTAATCAAGTGAAGAAAAATCGCAAATTTCGCAGACCATTCGTGGAAAATTGTCAGATTTCGTCGATCACACCCAAAAAATTTTGCGTTCCTGTTTTAGCACTTTTTACTTACTCTGTACATCCCTCTTTGAAGAGCTCCAGGGGGGGGTCATGACCCCCATGACCCCCCCCTTGGATCCGCCACTGATCCACATGCTACGTATCCACATGCTCATCAGAGACGCTTTTCCATCAATGTTTGGGCAGGAATCCTCGGAGACCACCTAATCGGACCGTACCTTCTTCCTGAACGCCTCAACGGTAAAACATACCTCACATTTCTGCAACATGTGCTGCCAGACCTGTTAAACGTTGTTCCTCCACGCATCCGGCGGGTCATGTGGTTCCAGCACGATGGAGCGCCAGCCCATTACGTACGAGACGTCCGCAACTATCTGGACATCACATTTCCGAACAGATGGATTGGTCGAGGTGGTCCTGTTGCTTGGCCTGCTCGCTCTAGATCTTTCACCCCTCGATTTCTTTTTTTGGGTACAATTGAAGGCTCTTATGTATGAGACACCCATTGAATCCCCGAGGAACTGGTCGCCAGACTTTCCGCCGCTGTAGGGGAAGTGCTCGAAAAGCCTGATGTTTTCGCGAATGTTCGCCGTTCCATTCTTCGCCGTTGTTCTGCGTGCATAACCTCTGGTGGTCACAATTTTGAACATTTATTGTAATTACATGTTAATAAATATGCTTTGGTAACATAATCCTAATTTGTGTCTTTTTACCTCGTATCACAGCACACAATGTGTGGACATGGTAAACTGAACTGTGCTCAGGAGTAGAAATTTCAAACCCCTCTCCCCAGAAACTTAACCACGTCTAACGATTCAGATTTTGGGCTGAAAATTTAAGTCTAAGCTTTAGAAAGCATTTAATGAGACACAAAAAATAACGGTATAAAATAGTTGTTCGTTACTCCAAAGTCTAAAGCGCCCTCTATCGGAATTTGTTGAAAATTTTCTTTAAAATTTATTTTCAAGAAAATACTGACATAAAGAATAATTTTAGCAAAACGCGGCAGTAGTTAGAGCCTAATCTACGACACAAAGATCGGGAATAACTGATTTTTGTTCTGGGGGGAGAAGGGTTTCAAATTTCAAATTTCAGTTTACGCTACTTAACTACTCGTTAGAACTCAGATTTTTAGATCAAAATTTAAGTTTAAGTCTAAGCTTTCGAAATCATTTAAAGAAATACAAAAAATAACGTTAAAAAATAGTTGTTTGTTACTCCAAAGTCTAAAGCGCCCCCTATCGGCATTTTTTGAAATTGAACTTTAAAATTTTATTTCAAGAAAATACTGGCATAAAGAAAATTTTTTGCAAAAACCGCAAACGAATCGACCAATTTTTCCATTTTTTATAATCATTTGAAATTTCGGACCCTAAACTTTAATGCCCCCTATCTCCTTGGGAATACGTCTGGGACCCTTAGTCTCCTATTTAATATTATTTGTCTTTAGGTGTACTATAACCCCTTAAAGTTCTGCCCATCTTTTATGAATCACCCTGTATATATAAACTCTTTTACTAATGGTAGTTTTGGGGTCTAGGGGTCGTGGTCGGTGGAGATCTGCAAAAATTTTTCAGAAATTCCAACATGGGAGCGATCGCAATAGGTAGTATTTCATATGAAATCTACCTAAAAAACTAAAAAAGTCCGTACATTTATAGGAAAGCCTATTTTGACTTTTTAACAAAATTTCTTTAAGCTTTTACTGTATTCTTTATCGGAATAAACTTATGCTACGATTCTTATCTCTGCTTTTTTTTTTCATGATTATTGGTTCATTTTTGAACAATTATTTCAAAAAGTTACCTGTCAATGTATTTTTGAGACGCAATATAGTTTACAACCTAAAGTTTATGCATTTTTGGAAGTCAAGTGTGCTGATACAGACTAATGTAGAGATTCTTATTATCTTTTAATATGGATTATATTGTATGCGAGTTTAATCTCTAAGAAAAACTATAGTCGTTGGAGGCCACCGTAATACTTATTTATCATGAATACGAATAACATAATATATGAAAACATAACATATGTAAACAATTTATAAAATGCATTACAATTCCAAAACAAAATATAAACGTATATTTAAATATTTTTAACACATCATCATGCTGTATTAAGGAATTTCTGGTGAACCAATTTCGATAAATTGACGAAACGCCAAACTATTCTACTAGCACTGAATTGCATAAAAGAAACATCCTTATAACTCTAAAAATAATTATCATATTCACTAACAGTTTCTTGCATCGAAATAAGTGTCTCGTTTCCAATTAAAAGACATCTTTGAATTGAAATTTGAATGAAATACAGGGTCATGAAAAATCAAAGAATGTGGAAAACAGGATTAGAAATATCTCGACAACTAATAATCCGATCGACTTCGCTTTTTATGCAAAATTTGAGTTAATTTATTGCCTTTTACGTCCACTCCTTAAAATAAAAAAGTTCGAAAATTTTTATACACCTTTTATCAGACCGAATTTTTCGAGAATCCGAAAAAAATAGTTCCGGATAATCGAGGTTACTGATATTAAATAGGCTTCGTCCCATTCTTACATACTAAGCACATACAAAATTTCAAGTTCCTATCTCAATTTGTTCGGGAGATAGAGCGGTTACAGACAGACACACAGACGGACGGACGGCAATTTTTTTTTCTAAAAATATGTTTTTCGGAATCTCCAGTGTCGGAAACGTGTAAATGCATCAAAAAAAAAAAAAAAAAAAAAAAAAAAAAAAAAAAAAAAAAAAAATTCGATTTTCAAAACGATTGCAAGACTTACCCTATACTACGTATGATGGGTAAGTAAAAGGGGAGAGGAATGAATGCATGGCATCTATAAAATGGGAAATGACGAAACCTTTTTTAGTTTATCTTCAGACCTCCCATATAAGAAATTACAGGGGCAATTCATAATTCATCCCATACTTCTCATAAATCAATGTGGTGCCTATATGTAAAAAAAATAATAATAATAATCTTTTTTGTGTGATAAGCTGTAAATTTCATTTTTTTCCAGAATTCTTTTCCAAAATTTTATAAGATGATATATATGTACATACAAATAAAGATTGGGTGTCACCCCTTAAAGGGTGACACCCGGGGCGGACCGCCCCCTCCGCCCCCCGCTAGCTACGCCACTGATGCAGTTGTAAATAATTAACTTTTTTTTTCTAAGTAGTGATATAAAAGGATGCCAAAAGTGCCAAAGAGAATTTCATAAATAACTTTTATTAGTCCGGTATAAATTCATAAATAACTTTTAGTAAATAATTTTTGACAAAGCTTGTTTAGTGTTTTATTCGTGATTTATTTACTTATAATTATGTAATTTCTTCTTTTTAATGAGTTTTAAAATGCAGACATGAGTTTTAAAACTGATTACAGAAAGAGAGCTACTGTTGGAGTGCGTTACTCTCAAATGATCATCTATATAAAAGAAACATTTTTAAAAGACAAGATAGAAAAGATCGTGTACACGTAAAAAAGTTATATGACTTCTATCCTTTTTTTTATTACACAATTATAATGCTCTCAAAACCGGTGATTAAACATCGAATCGGGGGCGCCAACGTTATATGGGCCCGTGGGGTCTGAGCCCACCCAATAATTTTGAATTCTACCGTACCCAATTTTCATTGTTCTATTCATTTTTCTCCCTAGAACAAAATTTATTTTGTCAATGACCATGCATTTTAATTCTTATACTGCCACTAATAAATCCAAAATGACTGAAATCTAAATGTTTAACTTGTTGCTGTTTTAGTTTGATGTCATGTTCATGATATAATAATGATATTTCAATAAATATTAGTGTCTTTATAAGGAAAAAACGCATGAGAATATAATTTTTAAAAATGGCAACTACCTTAAAACATGATAGCTTGACTTAAAAATCTCATATTTCACCAGTTGTTTACAGCGGCGTGCGAAGAGAAAATTGCGCCAGGTGCAAAGTTATAATTCAGTGCCCTTCTCCCCCAACTTTTTCTTGTGACAGACCAAAAATAACGTTGGTAACGTAAATTTGGCGCCCCCTAAATTTCTGCGACCGGGGGGGGGGGCCCTTCGCCCCCCATTTTGCACGGCGCTGGTTGTATATTCTTCACAGAAAAAGAAACTGGTTGTACAATTTTACCGAAATATCTTTGAGCCCACCCAATATTTTTGAGTCAATCCAATGTTTTTCAAAAGTTATCGCCACTGCATCGAATTAATTCTGACAAAACGAATGTAACTCTTACTCAATCTAACAGTATCAGATTAGGGGTTTGAAGAAATGAAAGAATCCAAATTCTGTGCGATATAATTATAAAATATAATAATTTATGTTTTAGTGTGTAGAAACTCGTTAAATTTAAAGTGCCTCTACTCTCATGTAATCATTACGAAAAGTTAGAACCAAACTTGAAGATTTAAACGAAAATGTATTTTATACGGAAAATAAGCATTAATTTTATTTAAAATTTGTTTTGTTTATGAATTATCTTTAGAATTATTTAAAAAAAATAATTTAAAAGAACAAGATTTTTTTTACATTTAATTATTGTGTTTTAATGTCAAAGTTATTACAGTAAGGAAACACGTGTCTGATATTTTTTCTTAACATTATATAATACATTAATATTAATAACTATTTGCGAAATACTCCATATCTTACTTTTTAAGAATATTTAACAGCTCTGAAATTTAAAATTTGATGTTTTTTTTTTTTTTTTTTTTTTTTTTTTTTGTACAAACGAAAGATTTTACTCACACCAGTGTTTCTGAAAGCATTCTTTAAATATGTCTATGTCCTGCTAACAGCAACTCATACTTACCTGGCACTGGGGTATGCCTTGATCATGAAGGAGGCTCCCCCGAGCAGAGACCCCTCATTGCACATAGAGGGGTTGATGTTCGCCACATCCGCAAATCGCGGTTGCTTGGGGTGCATAATTTTTGGTAGCTGGGACTGCGTTCGCGCTGTCCCTGCATTGAAGAAGGAAGAATACTGTTTTCGGCTAACAGGCGCGTGAGTCGCAGTCGTGTAGTCGTAAAAAGAAAAAGTACAGAGGGTAATCGCTCAAGGCAGTCGTGAGTATACCCTAGATTGTGTAGTATACCAGAGTTGTATAACATAGACGCACACCGTGCGCAGAAAATTTTAAGAAAGAAACAATCTTTATTTTTGTAACTTTTTTCAGTACCAAAAACTAAAAATATTCCCTCAATTTAATGAAAGAATTATTTACTTTTAACGCGAATGTCGTAAAAAAAAAATCGAGTAAAAAACGAATTTTGACAAAGAATCGCGTAAAAAAAAGTGCATTTCAACAAAGAATCGTATAAAACAACCTAATATTTTGCCAAAATACGGCGCGAAAAACGTGAATTTTGTCCAGTGACTGAGTAAAAAAGGCAAACTTCATCCAAAGACCGCGTTAAAAATGTAAATTCCTTCCGCGTTAAAAAAAAAAGCTAATTTCGTGCATGAGTCTCGTAAAAAACACGAATTTCGTGCATGAATCGCGTAAAAATGCGAATTACATCCATGAATCGCGTAAAAATGCGAATTACATCCATGAATCGAATAAAAAACGCGAATTACGTCCATCAATCACGTAAAAATGCGAATTACATCCATAAATCGCATAAAAACGCGAATTACGTCTTGAATCACATAAAAAACAGGAATTTCGTGCATGAATCGCGTACAATCGAATTACATCCATGAATCGCATAAGAAACGTGAATAACGTCCATGAATCACGTAAAAAACGCGAATTACGTCTATGAATCGCGAAAAAAACGTGAATTACGTCCGTGGATCATGCAATAAAACGCAAATTACGTCCATAAATCGCTCAAAAAATGCGAATTTCATCGGCAGAAAGCTCAAGAAACGGAAATTACGTCCATGAATCGCGTAAAAAATTTCAAATTACAATCATAAATCGCATAAAAAACGCGAATCACGATCATGAATCACGTAAAAAACAGGAATTTCGTGCATGAATCGCGTAAAAATGCGAATTACATCCATGAATCGCATAAAAAACGTGAATTACGTCCATGAATCACGTAAAAAACGCGAATTACGTCTATGAATCGCGAAAAAAACGTGAATTACGTCCATGGATCATGCAATAAAACGCAAATTACGTCCATAAATCGCTCAAAAAATGCGAATTTCATCGGCAGAAAGTTCAAAAAACGGAAATTATGTCCATGAATCGCGTAAAAAACAAGAATTACATCCATGAATCGCATAAAAAACGCGAATTACGTCCTTAAATCGCTCAAAAAATGGAATTATGTCCATGAATCGTGTAGAAAAATGCGAGTTACGTTAATAAATCGCATAAAAAACTAATTACGTACATTAATCGCTCAAAAAACGGGAATTACGTCCATAAATTACTCAAAAAACGCGAATTACGTCCACAAATCGCTTAAAAAACGCGAATTTCGTCGGCAGAAAGCTCAAAAAACGCAAATTATGTCTATAAATCGCTTAAAAAATTTCAAATTACAATCATAAATCGCATAAAAAACGCGAATCACGATCATGAATCGCGCAAAAAACGCGAATTACACAAAACATTAAATAAATTTCAGAAAGTTTTTGACCCAATATTACATACGCAGAAAGTTTTTGGTTTTTTACAGGTCTGGTATATACTATTGCTTTCTTGAGAAACAGAGGGTATACGGTGTTCCTTTAAAAAATCCAGAAGGCATAAGGCGTATACCCTCCACTACATCCCTAAGCTCCGCTCTAAATCCATTCCCTTTTTTAGTATTTTTTATATATATTTGTAACATATGTGCGATATCCATTTAGAACTTGAAGCTAAATAAATATATATGACTTCATAAACTGTAAGGAATATTTCACATACACAAATATGAGTAAAATAATATTAAAAAAAATAAAGCATTGCTTTTACAAGATATGGGAATGTTTTTAACTTTTTAGCTCACAGGCTATCATAGCCTGAGAGCTTATGTGCCCGTCCGTTCTGTATGTACGTTCGTATGTTCGTTCGTGCGTAACGCGATAACTCATGATAAAAATATCGGAGTCACTTGAAATTTTGTATATAGGTATATCCTGATAAGGCGCTTCCCTGATTAGTTTTGGGAGTTTATTCGATATGTATAAGAGGGGGAACGGGAGGGTCATGCCCCCCTTAATTGATATAAACGGGATTTTCATGAGAATTAACAGTTTTCGTTCAAAATTTAGATATAGGATCATTCTGATGAGGCGATTCCGTGACTGTCATTAGGTGTTCATTGAATAAGTATAAACAGGCGGAACGGGGGGCTCATGCCCCCCTCCCTTAATTGATATAAACGGGATTTTCATGCAGAATTAACAGTTTTCGTTCAAAATTTAGATATAGACTCATTCTGATGAGGCGATTCCGTGACTGTTATTAGGTGTTCATTGAATAAGTATAAACAGGGGAAACGGGGGGCTCATGCCCCCACCTTAATTGATATAAACGGGATTTTCATGCAGAATTAACAGTTTTCGTTCAAAATTTAGATATAGGCTCATTCTGATGAGGCGATTCCGTGACTGTTATTAGGTGTTCATTGAATAAGTATAAACAGGGGGAACGGGGGGCTCATGCCCCTCCCCTTAATTGATATAAACGGGATTTTCATGCAGAATTAACAGTTTTCGTTCAAAATTTAGATATAGGATCATTCTGATGAGGCGATACCGTGGCTGTTATTAGGTGTTCATAGAATAAGTATAAACAGGGGGAACGGGGGGCTCATGCCCCTCCCCTTAATTGATATAAACGGGATTTTCATGCAGAATTAACATTTTTCGTTCAAAATTTAGATATAGGATCATTCTGATGAGGCGAGTCCGTGGCTGTTATTAGGTGTTCATTGAATAAGTATAAACAGGGGAAACGGGGGTTCTAATGCCCCTCCCCTTAACTTGTATAAATGGATTTTAAAAGCAGAATTGTCAGATTTCGTTTAAATCTCTGAATAGTTTTGGAAGTTTAATGGTTAAGTATAAAAGAGGAGAATAACTCCTCTTAAATTACATAAATGCTAAATGGGTTTTTATTAAGAATTATCCGATTTGCTCTGAATTTTGGATATAGGTTTTTTAATATGATAAAGCATGTACTTGATAGTTTAGGAGGTTCAATGATTAAGTATAAAAAAGGAGAAAGGGGAGAGCTGTTACCCCTTTTTAATTTTTTTTTCGAACGGAATTAACGAAAATACAAGGCTGTAGTATACAATTAGTATGCGTAGCCTGTGAGCTCAATGCCATCAGTTTAACTGGGCAATATTCTTTTTTATTAAGAATATAGATTATCGTATTTTGCACTGTTTTTACTGAAAGAAATTTTAAAAAACTATTAAATTATAATTCTGTAATAACATATTTTTAATTCAATGATTTTTAAGAAAGGAGCTTGTTGCAATATTCAAATATTAGATATTTTTCTCAAATAATATTAATATCATTTACATCTGTATTCAAATCATACGGCGAACACGATGCTCCGCCCACTTTATATAACCAGATTTTCTGTATTGTACTTTTAATCTGAACAAATACATATCGTATGATGGAATCTAGGAAAAAAAAGGGACCGGAAAAAAAGTTATCGGAAAAAAGTGACCTAAACACAAAAGCGGAAAAAAGGTGACAAGGAAAAAAAGTTATCGGGAAAAAAGTGACAAGGATTTGATTTTAGGGATTTATTATTGATTTTGGGGATTCATTGGTTAAGTATGAAAGGGGGATCGAGGGTGGCTCATAATTTAGGTAAATGAGTTTTTCATGCTGAATTAACTATTTTGGTTCAATTTTAGGATATATGTTCATACTGAAAAGATGCTTGCCTGATTAGTTTTAGGAAGGGACAATTACCACCACCCCCATTCACCCTAAATCAGATAAATGGGTTTTTTATGCAGAATTATCCAATGTGTGTCAAATTTTGGATATAGATTCTTTCTGATAAGGCTTATATATAGTATATAATGCTTGGAGAGATTTGGGAGTTAAAAATTTTGGATATAAGTTAATTATGTAAGACTTCCCGCCTCACACAGAGAGAGCTGAAAGCATCACCGTAGGTGGCACTGTCACTACTAAGTGGCAATCGAAATATATAGCAATTAGCGCATCCCTTTGATACAACGGCGTGTCAAATGTGATGATAGCTCGACCACACATCGAAATAGATGTATCAATTAGCGCATCCCTTTGGGATAACGGAGTGTCAAATGTAACTATAGGTCGACCACCCGGGGCACAGCTTTCAAGTACCGAAGGAGGTAAGATTTTCCCACGAAAGGAGAAAGAGGGGTGCAGTGCGCAAAAGAGTGGAATGCACAGGTGCTCTCAAGAAGAGGATAAAAGAGGGAGAAGGGTGACAGAGAAAGACTTGACTTGTTTTGTTGCTTTGGAGAGAAGAGCGTAGAGCACAGGATTGAGCGATGCTCGGAGGATGCGAGACTTTGAAAAGTCTGCGGAGAGCGCACAGACTGTATGCATCAGGTTAAGCTGGCTGCCACCTCTTGATTAATTCCCAAACTGGACTAATGAACTTTAAGCATGTGATTAAAATACTCTGATTGAATATTCTGTTTACAAATGTACTTGATATGTAAATAAATTACAATTAAATTACAAAGCAGAGTAATTCATGATCATAAGCCTCGGAAGTAGCCTCACCGCTTTTCGCTACCAAAATCTACTAGAGGTTTCACAACTGGTGGCAGCGCAAGAAACGAACCCAGTGGGAAAAGAGTCAACAGCAGTGAGACAACAGGCGAAGGAAGGACGGTAGAAAATAAGCCGAGGACCGAGCAGCAGAGGGCCGGACGGCAGTTCCTTCAAGACAGACCTCGCTGGAGAGTGACAGACCAGCCTGCGGAAACAGAGGAGCAGATCTTCGGACGGCAGTTCCTTCAAGACAGACCTCGCCGGAGAGTGACAGACCAGCCTGCGGAAACAGATGAGCAGATCTTTGGACGACAGTTCCCCCAACAAAGGACTCGCCAGAGAGGAATAGACCACTCCGCAGAAACTGTTCCGGAAAACACCGGGAGCGAAAGAGCACAGCGTCAGAGGAGAATTCCCCCGACAAGGCTTCAAAGGGAGCAGCTGACAGGCCTAGTGACAGCAGATCACCGTCGAGTTCTACGCGATGAGACACCACAAAAACAAAAGGTAAGCTCATTAATTTTTTAATGAATGGCTCTCAGTAGAAAATTTTATTGTTAAACTAAGATCTAAAAATTTAGTGTTCCCGAGTGTTATTCTAAGTAGAAAATAAAGATAAACATAAAGGCATCACGCCGAGTAGGATTAAAAAGGAATTTTTTTCGGAAGCATAAATTTGTGATCAGATTAAAATCTGGGGTATATTTGAGGAGAATATATGTAAATAAAGCGGAAAAAATTGCTAAAAAAAAAAAATTAAGGATAGAAGGCTTTGCAAAGAAAATTGCAGTCTTTGGGTCAAATAGAAAAAAGAATCTTTTCGCTCTTTTCTGTCATATTATAAGGAGGTTAATTCTAAAAGATAAATGTTTTAACCTAAAAGATTGAAATTAACCTAAAGATTAGATAAATAAACATCTATATATCCTCTGAAAGGTTATGGTTTAAGTAATTGCAGCACTGGATAAGGCTTGCGAAAAAAAAAAAAGGCCCAAAATTGAGACATACAGAAAGGTATGCCGATGTATATGTATAATCGTGAAAAAAAGATATTACATACAGTATTGACTTTGTGTACAGGGACTATACCTGAAATATTTGCATAATTGTATAGCGTTTTTTTTGTGTTTTTGTTCTTTTTAAACAAAAAGATACGGTCAGCAGTTGATGCTGGGCAAAGTGTGTAATACCTGCAAGATATTTGGTATTGAAAAATACTTAGAATTAGTATAAAAGAAAATTTTTTTTTCTTGAAAAAAAAAAAAAAAAAAAAAAAAAAGTGTCTATATGTTATTGCTAATGTATGTATTTACCTAAGATTTATTTATTTTATATGTAACCTTATTTAACTGGATAGTGTTCCAAAAGCTGCATATTGAAGTACTTTAAAAGTAAAATATTTTAGGAAACGAAGTAAAATCTAAAATTAGATATCAGCTGACAAAAAGTATTAGTTTTTGTGTATTATTTAAATTATTTGGGGAGGAGTTAAAATAAGTAAATATGGCAAAGGTTACTTCACTAAAGTACTGCAGAAGAATTGATCTGGTAAATTTAGCAGACGTGCTAGACGTAAAAATTGCAGAACAGGACAAAATAGCGATAATTATCGAGAAAATACAAAGTTCGGATAATTATGATGAGCAATTTGCGCTTACGCAAGTCGGGTTCATAATAAAAGACAGGGAGGATCAACTGGCGCAGGAAAAAGAGCAAAAAGAAAGAGAGTTTCAATTAGAACAAATTAGGTTAACGCAAAACGCGGACAGAAGAAGCTCCATTTCGAGTAATAGATCAGAAAGAGCGCCTAAAATTTCATTAAAGGGAATTATGCAAAAATTTGATCCAGAAAAGTCCGACATCACTTTATTTCTTAACTTATTTGAAAGACAAGCCGAGAGATCCGGGATAGAAAGCGACGATCTTGTGACACACTTGTTGGCATTACTGCCCATAGAAATCGCAGAGTTAATATTACGCGAACAAAAAGAACTTGTGGACAACTTCGAGCATGTAAAGTCAGTTTTATTGGCAAGATACAGACTTAGCCCAGAAGCGTATCGTCAAAAACTAAACAAACATGCGAAAAATCCAAACGGCCCGTGGAAAGATCTAATTTTCGAATTAAATAGCTATCAAAACGGATGGTTAAATGGTATAGGTATCACAAAATTTGAAGAGCTAAAGGACTTATTAATAACGGAACAGATTAAAAGGCGTGTGCCGGCGGAAATAAAAGAACACTTCATAGACTCGTGGGCGGAATATACAAAACCGGAGGAGTTAGTTAAAGATCTCGACGGGTATGATGCAATAAAAAGCGTACAAAAACGGTCATGGAAGGATAAATATACAGTAGAAAAAAAGTTCGAACGACCGAGATATTGGGAAAGAGAACCAGAAAAAAAGCAGGAAATAAAACCAAATTGGCGAGAAAAAAATGACAGGGATAGGCAAAAAATCTTTGAAAAAACAAAGAAAAACACATGCTTTATTTGTGGAGGTTCCGGCCACTGGAAACGAAGCTGCCCTGAGCTAAAAAAAGCGGAAAACCCGCCTAAGACAGTACATAATATCAGTAGGGAGCCAAATTTAGAACAAGGTTTTGAACCGTATCTTAGTCGCGGTAAAGTAAATGGAGAAGAAATCACCATCTTACGCGATACGGGTTCGATGACGGATGTCATACCAGGAAAATTAGTTAGAACAAATCAACTAAATGGTCAAGTGAGCTGGGTAAAACAACCCTTAGCTCAAGACCTTCAATGTCTTCCAATAGCGGAAGTGGATCTAGAATTGGCAGACAAAACAGTCATAACCGCGAAAGCTATTGTGGCAGACCAAGAATCAGATATAAATTATTACATCCTAGGAAATATAACGCACAAATTAATCGAGGAGTTTCACAGAGGAAAGCCTCAAACTTTGCACGCTGTCACTACGCGAGCGCAAACCCGAAAACGAAACGAAAACAAAAACGAAACCCCGCAACGCACGCATCAAAAGAATGAAACGCCACGAGAAACCCGACAGGAAGGGGAAAAGAGGATAGAAGCTACCAATACGAGTTTACGGTCGGAGCAGGACGAAACGGAGGATGCAGAAGAGCCGATTTCTCTTCCCGCTGTCGTGGAAGATGAAGCGTTCTCGTTAAGTAGGGTTGGAAGAAAAGAATTTGAAGAAGCTCAAAAACTTGACAAATCGTTAGAGGAAATAAGAGAAAAAGCGCGAAAACAAAAGTCGTTTTTCGAATATAGAGAGGCAATCATTGTCAGGAAAGTAAAAGACCACAGAGGTCTACAAAGGGTACAGATCGTGGTACCTACAAAATTTAGACAGGCCATCTTAAGTGCATGCCACGAAAATGCGGCTGCGCATTTAGGAGAAAAAAAAACAAAATCAAAAGTATTACGGTATTTTTTTTGGCCAAATATCATCAGAGAAACAGAGCAGTACGTAAAATCATGTAGGCCGTGCCAGATTGTGGGAAAACCCGGCGATAAAAAAAGGGCCCCTTTAACTAAAGTACCGGTAATAGCCGAAGTATTCTCCAAGCTATCCGTAGATTTGGTAGGGCCCTTAATTAAGTCAAAAAATGGCAACAAGTATATGCTCACTGCGCTGTGCGTGTTTTCCAAATTTCCCGAAGCGATTGCCATTGAAAACATGCTCTCAGAAACGGTAGTTCAGGCGTTGATACAAATATTCAGCAGACTGGGATATCCAAAAGAGATACAAACAGATTTAGGAAGATCGTTCACATCGAATCTAACAACAGCATTTTTAGAGAAATTTGGCGTAAAGCTACGGCATTCAAGCGTCTGTACACCCAATTCGAATAACGTCGAACGCCTGCACAGAACAATAAAAAGACTGTTAAAGGTCATGTGTATAGAAAACGGAACAGACTGGGAAGAAAATCTCCCCCATGCGTTACTAGCACTAAGGAACGCGATCAGCGATTCGACGGGGTTTAGCCCAGCAGAGTTAGTTTTCGGGAGGAATTTACGTACACCTGAAACTCTGCTATATGAGCAATGGATGGGTGATAATACGGAACCGGAATTAGTCACAGAATACGTTTTCGGACTAATGAACAGGTTAAAACGGTGTCAAGAGTTAGCAAATGAAAACATGTTAGAAACCAGAGAAAAACGAAAAAAATGGTATGACAGAAATACGATTGAAAGGGAATTCAAATCGGGGGACCAGGTACTGGTATTAGCCACTCATAAAACGCATAAAATGGAGGCGAACTGGACAGGACCAGGTAAAATAATAGCAAAAATTTCAGACACAAATTACATTGTTGCTGTCCCAGGAAGGCGCGAAAAAGAGCAAGTTTTTCACATCAATTTACTAAAACCATACATACAACGGGTGGAAAAAATAAACATTATAACGCATAGGTGCGACGAGTCAGACGAATCGCGAGACATGGACATAGCATTCCCGTTAGATGAGCCGAATAATTATAACTTTGATGAGATAGTGGTAGAAAGTAACTTAACTGAGAGATGTAGTACAGAGCAACTAGAAGAATTAAAAAATCTACTGGAGGAGTTTAAGGGAATCTTTTCAAATAACCCGGGGATGACGGACATGGAAATGCATGACATTGAGGTAACAAATGAGAAACCAATAAGAATAAAACCGTATAGAATGTCACGGAGACAAGAGGAAATACTAGATAAAGAAATCAAAAGAATGCTTCAGCTAAAAATTATCAGAGAAGGGGAGTCCGATTATTACTCACCCATGATTCTAGTAGAATCACCCGGACGCGAACCCCGGCCTTGTATTGACTACAGAAAATTAAATGCGGTCACTAAAATAGAGTAGTATCCCTTACCGAACATTGAGGAACGGGTAGAACGCGTCTCTGCCGCAAAATATATCACGGTGCTGGACCTGACAAAAGGATACTGGCAAATACCGATGACGCCACGGGCGCAAAAGTTAGCCGCATTTGTTACAAATAACTCAACATATTTCCCTCTGAGAATGCCGTTTGGGTTAGTGAATTCGTCCTACAGATTTTCTAAATTCATGGCAAAGATGCTAAAGGGGTTAGAAAAATTCTGTTTGCCCTATCTCGATGATATGGCCGTTTTCTCAGAAACCTGGGAGGAGCATCTGGAGCATCTCAGGGCGGTAATGACTAGAATTAGAGAGGCAAAACTTACGGTAAAAATAGCAAAGTGCAAATTCGCGCAGAAAACAGTGAAATATCTAGGTCATGTGGTGGGCGAAGGACAGAGGAAACCCGCCGATGCAAAAATCGAAGCGATAAGTAAATTACAACCGCCTAAAACAAAAACTGAAATTCGTAGATGCCTCGGAATGGCAGGTTATTATTCCAGGTACATAAAAAATTATGCGTCGATCGTAGAGCCGCTCACAAGAGCGCTAAAGGGTAAAAACAAAAGAGAAAAAATAGAGTGGAGTGTGGAAATGGATAGAGCATTCAATATTTTGAAAGAAAAACTCACATCGGAACCCATACTATATGCACCTAACTATAACGCTGAATTCATAATTCAAACAGATGCATCAAATTTTGGCATCGGGGTAATACTAGCGCAGAAACAAGATGCAGAGGAACATCCGGTCATTTACCTTAGTCGTAAACTCACGGAAACAGAAAAAAAATTCAGCGCAACCGAAAAAGAGTGTGCGGCGATAATCTTTGCCATAAAAAAATTGAAGCACTATATTGATGGACAAAAATTTATGATCGAAACAGATCACAGCCCGTTGACATTCCTAAAGAATAACGCAGGACATAATCCTCGTTTGTTAAGATGGGCATTAACATTGCAGCCATATCAGTATGCGATTACTCATAAACCTGGAAAGGATATCAAACATGTAGACTTTTTGAGCAGGGCGGAATAGCCTCAAAAAACAAAAGTCTTAAAATGTATATATTTTTCCTTATTTTCCTAGTAATATGTTTTGTTAGAGGGTAGCGAACTAAATGGATGTCTTATACCAGAATAAAATGTGTATATATACAGATATTGTTGTAAACTAATAAGTGAAAAAAAAAAAAAAAAAAAAAAAAGGAGTAGAATAGTAAGTAATGATTTTCTTTTTGGTTTTTTTTTTCGCGTGTGAGCCATTCATTAGATTGTGAGCTACCTTATCGTCATGAATATTTCGTCTTGCAGCCAAAATATTCACTTGAGGAAGGGGGGGGGTAGTTGTAAGACTTCCCGCCTCACACAGAGAGAGCTGAAAGCATCACCGTAGGTGGCACTGTCACTACTAAGTGGCAATCGAAATATATAGCAATTAGCGCATCCCTTTGATACAACGGCGTGTCAAATGTGATGATAGCTCGACCACACATCGAAATAGATGTATCAATTAGCGCATCCCTTTGGGATAACGGAGTGTCAAATGTAACTATAGGTCGACCACCCGGGGCACAGCTTTCAAGTACCGAAGGAGGTAAGATTTTCCCACGAAAGGAGAAAGAGGGGTGCAGTGCGCAAAAGAGTGGAATGCACAGGTGCTCTCAAGAAGAGGATAAAAGAGGGAGAAGGGTGACAGAGAAAGACTTGACTTGTTTTGTTGCTTTGGAGAGAAGAGCGTAGAGCACAGGATTGAGCGATGCTCGGAGGATGCGAGACTTTGAAAAGTCTGCGGAGAGCGCACAGACTGTATGCATCAGGTTAAGCTGGCTGCCACCTCTTGATTAATTCCCAAACTGGACTAATGAACTTTAAGCATGTGATTAAAATACTCTGATTGAATATTCTGTTTACAAATGTACTTGATATGTAAATAAATTACAATTAAATTACAAAGCAGAGTAATTCATGATCATAAGCCTCGGAAGTAGCCTCACCGCTTTTCGCTACCAAAATCTACTAGAGGCTTCACAATTATAATAAGATGTATCTCTGATTAATTATGAGGTGCTTTTGCTTATTAATAAAGGGGGGGGGGCAATTATTACGCCTCAAATTGGATAAATCGTTTTTTATGCAGAATTACCCGATGTATTTCGAATTTAAATGTGGGTACATTCTGATTAGGTGAATCCCTGAATACTTTTAAGGGTGGATGTATCAGTCTATGTGTTCATTAAAGTCCAACGGGAGAGCAATTATGATTAATATAGTTTATTAATTAAATAAATCCACATCAGAATATATGCATTAGTCACATTAGAATATATGCATTAGTGAATATCAATTGCTATTTTCTCATAGAGAGCCATGAAATCTATTTCAAGATTCTGAACTTACACATTTGTAGTTACAGAGCCAAATCATACATGTTTTATCTGCATGGTAGCAGATTCAAGACTAAACCCCTTTTTGGGGAAATATAATAAGAAAAAAGCATAGAGATAAAATTACATGATCATAAATTTAAAAATTTATCATTAACTTGACATAAAATAATTAAAAAACCAATAAATCTCTAATAATGATTTAAAAATTACTCAAGTTGACAACTTATCAATAAATAAAACATTAATTTTGACATAAAATAATTATAAGACCAATAAATCTCTTTAAATGAATTTAAATTAAATTAAGCTGTCAACTTGTCAAGAAATAAACATTAATTTAATAATAAATCAACATTAAGTATTTTTAAATCATTATTTTACTCATAAATATTAATCAAGATTTTTATTGACAGTAATCTTCAAGGCCAAATCCATTAATATCAATAAATTTGAAATATCAAGAACTTTTATTTGACAGTAATTAATCTGTCAAGGCCAAATCCATTACTATCAATAAATTTATTTCTTTATTTAAGGCTTACGCCTAAACAAAGGGTTTAAAGGCTAAGTATAGAAGGGGAATAGAATATAACCCCCCCCCTTAAATTAAATAAATTGCTTTTTATGCAGAATTATCGGATTTGCTTCAAATTTTGGATTATAGGCTCATTATGATAAGGCGTATCCCTGATTAAGTATGGGGCTCTTTTGCTAATTAAAAAAGGGGGTGGGTGATTATTACCTTCCCCCCCCCCTTAAATTAGATAAAATGTTTTTTATGCACACTTATCCGATGTATTTCATATTTTGGATATGAGTTATTTCTCATAAAGTGAATACTGGAATAGTTTTAAGAGTTTAATGGCTAAGTATAAAGGGAGGAACGGAGGATAACGCCCTTAAATTAAATAAATGGCTTTTTACGCAGAATTATCCGATTTGCTTCAAATTTTGGATGTAGGTTCATTCTGACAAACAGTATCTCTGATTAGTTATAGAGTTATTTTGCTAATTAGAAAGGGGGGGCGGGCAATTATCTCCTGCCCCTTAAATAAGATAAATTCTTTTTTAAGCACAGTTATCCGATGTATTTGAAATTTTGGATATATGTCCTTTCAAATAAAGAGAATCCCTGAATAGTTTAAAGGGTTCAATGGCTAACTATATAGAAGGGGGAACGGAAGATAACCCGCCTTAAATAAAATAAATGGCTTTTTACGCAGAATTATCCGATTTGTTTCAAAATTTGGATGTAAGGTTCATTATGATAAGGCGAATCCCTGATTAGTTGTCGGTTATTCCCCGTCTCCCCCCTCTATATTTAGCCATTAAACCCTTAAAATCATTCAAGGATTCACTTTATCAGAAAGAACCCAGATCCAAAAGTTGAAATACATCGGATTGTTGTGCAAAAAAAGTATTTAAGGAGGAGGGATAAATTGCCCGCTCCCCCTTTTTAATTAGCAAATTAACCCCTTAACTAATCAGAGATACGCTTTGTCGGAATAAACCTACATCCAAAATTTGAAGCAAAGCGGATAATTCTGTGTAAAAAGCCAATTATTTATTTTAAGGGGATGTGGTATCCCCCGTTCCCTTCTCTATGCTTAACCATTATACCGTTAAAACTATTCCGGGATTCACTTTATGAGAAAGAACTTATATCCAAAATGTGAAATACATCGGATAGGTGTGCATGAAAATCATTTTATCTGATTTAAGTGGGGGAGGGTAGCAATCACCAGCCACCTTTTTAATTAGCAAAAGAACTCCATATCTAATCAAGTATACGACTTATCATAATGAACCTATAATAAAAAAAATGAAGCAAATCCGATAATTCTGCGTAAAAGGCAATTTATTTAATTTAAGGGGGTTTATATTCTATTCCCCTTCTATACTTAGCCATTAAACCTTTAAAAGTATTCAGGGATTCACCTTGTCAGAAAGTACCTACATTTAAAATTGGTAATACATCGGGTAATTCTTCATAAAAAACAATTTATCTAATTTGAGGCGAGATAATTGCCCGCCCTCCCCTTTATTAATAAGCAAAAGAACCCCATAATTAATCAAAGATACGTCTTATCATAATGAACTTATGCCCAAAATTCTAAGCAAATTAGATAATTCTGCGTAAAAAGCTATTAATTTAATTTAAGATAGGTTATTCTCCCGTTCCCCCTCTATGCTTAACCATTAAACTCCCAAATCTCTTCAGGCATTATATACTATACATAAGCCTTATCAGAAAGAACCTATGTCCAAAATTTGATACACGTTGGATAATCCTGCATAAAACCCATTTATCTAATTTATGGCGGATGGGGGGGGGGGGGGGGGGTAATCGTCCCTTCTCATAACTAATCAGGCAAGCATCTTTTCAGTATGAACGTATATCCTAAATTTGAACCAAAATAGTTAATTCAGCATGAAAAACCCATTTACCTAAATTATGAGCCTACCCCCGATCCCCCTTTCATACTTAACCCACAGAGTACGGACAGAGCCTCAACTCGGCTTGAAAAAAACGCCCTCAGTGGATGACTTAAAAACTAAACCATCGCGTTGGCGATTTTTATCCTCGTGATTTCTGTTTAACTGTAACCATATTCTGGCTTGGCACTTCTTGCTGAATGCTGATTTGATTATCTTTGCACACGTGCTTATGCTATTTGATCTTAGATTTCCGCGCTTATATTGATTTGTAATTATTACTGTTATTGTTCTTGAATTTTCAAGTTTAGATTATTAGGTCTTTATGTTAAGAAGAGGTACATGTATTGTTTGCAAGACGAATACGTCAAAGTTATTTCATATTAAAATAATTCTTTCATAAATTTCAAAACAAGAAACAGCAAGCTATCGCTGTACTTTTTTCTTTTTTCCTTTATCATTTGTCGGCAAGGAAGCGATGTTTCGCCAAATTAGCAACCTCTCTTATGTTATGATCGTAGTTTCAGAGTCATCCGCTCGTATCGCTACTGTCTATGCGTAATCCCATGTTAAACAAGTTGCCATTACAGTGTATGAAAGTTGATTCTCTGTTCCGTACCCTGTGACTTAACCAATGAATCCCCAAAATCAATTCCTTGTCACTTTTTTTCCGATAACTTTTTTCCGTGTCACCTTTTTTCCGGTAACTTTTTTTCCGTGTCACCTTTTTTCCGATAACTTTTTTTTCTGTTCACTTTTTTTCCGTTTACCCGTATGATGATGGGCGGAGTTCAAATGTAAAAAACAGCGAGGGCGGAATAAAAACATATTAATAGATTTCTTGCATATAATCCGTAAATTAATACTGATAGCTTAATACTTTGAGGTATTCATTTTTCACTAAAGAGTAATTTTTGATTTTAAAAAAAATCTGTAAATCATATTAAAGGGCATGATTATGCTTTAAACAAATTTTACACATTATTCTCCGACATAGCCATTTGTTATTCTCAGGTAGTCCTTGACTACTGTTAATCATTTTAATATTATTTGTGTTAAGAATCTATAATAATAATAATAATAATTATCCTTGAATTAACGGGCAAAAAACTAAAATAAAGTACTAATTTGCAGAATTTCGCGCTATTTGTATGATTAATTCTTATCAGGGCCCAGGGCCGAAACTAGAGGGGGCAAGTGCCCCGGGCGCCACCATAACAGAAGGTGAAGGGACGCCGCATTAAGATTTTGTTTGGTGTCTTTAATACAAAGAATGCATATATGTGGACAGTTGGGGGGGGGGGGCGTCAAAATCCATGTTTGCCCCGGGTGCGAAAAAGGCTAGTTTCGGCGCTGTCAGGGCCTGATTAATACATGGACATCCGGGGCTTTTGCCCTCGGACCACCAATTTCAGGGGCCCACAAATTATGTGGTTGATTTTTCCCCCTTAATCAAGTACTTTTCATATAATATTGTAATTGTAATATATGAAACGTAAAATTTAAATGTTCTGAATGACTCAATAAGATTTTTAGAAGCTTTTAATCTAGGCACTTTTCTATTAAAGTTCTTTTCATTTTGAGAGTACCTATAATTTCCAAAACTTGCCGTATCCAGAAAATAAATTTGAAGAAAATGCCTAAAACGGCATGCTGTGTCTATTGGATACAAAATTTTACAATGTCATAATTAAAACAAATATATATGGGTGATTCTACGATAAGAGGTTCAAAAACATAGAGAATTCGGCCAAAAAGAAAAGTTTGAGTTTGATCAAAAACCTTTAAATTATGATTTTTGTCCCGTTTATTTACTTTTTCATATAAGGGCAAGCCACTTTATACATATTTTATAACTTTTTCTGGTTAGTGACTCGCTCCCCTGGCAGTTATCTTGCCAGGGGAAATACGGCAGGGGAGAGACATTTTCATGTAAATTCAATTTTTTTAACTGACTGAATTAGTTTTTGTGTTAATTGTGTAGTACACTTTAATTATTACCTTATAGTTTAATTAGGGCAGTAAATGCAATTGAATTAAATGAATATTATAAGTTTTATGACTTACCAGGGGAGATATACGATCACCGTGCGAAGCCACTACATTGCACGGTCGCGTCGCAACAACTAAAAGTGGCGACGCTTAAATGGCTTGCGCGTTTAGTATTGCTAACTTCAAGCCAAAAGATGTCCTTAAGCACTACTTCCAATATATAGCCATCCTTGAATTTATATTTGTTTCAGCGGAACGAAATTTGACAGGGTAGATACATAAAAAAAGCGAGACAAAAGTTAATTTTAAAAATTATTTGAAATTAGCAAAATTATTTTATTTTTTATTTTATAATACGTAAGTATAATTACGTAAATTCCAATTAAACATACTTTAGCTAAGCATCTGACGAAAAAGATATATGTATTGTTTGAAAGTTAAATTGAAACCGGCAAGGGGACATGCCAGGGGAGAGACTTTTTTAGACTTTGTAAGAAAATTCAGAAAAATGTGTTTTAATTAGGCATTCAATCGTGATGTTATTTAATAAAGTATATTAAGATGATGCGATTCATTGCAAAAAATAGCAACATATAGAATAAAAAGTCTGTTTTAAACGGATTGCCGTACAAATTACCTCTTATCGTAGAATCACCCATATAAATAAACAGATAATTATACAAATGCTTATTTGAGAAAGTGGACGGTAATTCATTTTCTTGATTATTCTTGTAAGTTAAATTTTTTTTGTAAACTTGAAACTTTCACCCAAACAACTTGTCAACTCATCAAATAAACCTACTTTTTTTCTGAAAGTGTCGCCGGGAATGGGGAGGCAGGGAGGGCCCAGCTTTTTAATAGGCCCTGGGACCAACTTCAGCTTGATCGGGCCCCGATTCTTATACGCTATGGAATAAAATTTCTTTTTAGAATCAGAATGTTTAATTTTTTAGCAGATCTTTTCATCTAACTTGTTTTTTTTCTTTTTTTACAGACATCATTCATAGCACTATATGTTTGATAAAATGCTATTTAATTTTCTACTGGCGGTGTCGCCTAGCAACCAAGATGTACCTAATTATTTCAAAATGTAAAAAGTTTTCTGTGCAAACGATAATTTGTGATAAATACATTGTCTGTTTATTTCTTCAGCTTTTACCTAAGCTGTGTGAAACAATATTGTTTTTGTTTTTGAGTGTGATTAGAATGTTTTTATGAGTATATGTGTAAAAATATTACGGTTTGTATTGGAGTTGTGTTTTGTTAAATTATCTATGTTCAAAAGAACTGAGATGAGTTTTCTCATGAGAATAAACTGTTTAAAACCAGAGATGAGTAATTAATTTTGAGTTGAGCAAGAAATTAATGATAAACTTTCGAGTAATTGGAACATTCATATTCAGTCTTATACGGAGAAAAATCAGCGAGTTGTTGTTCTACGTCAATGACTGAAGGATAACTGGTGAATATTTTGTTCTGCTTTGCTATTTCTTGGTATCTAGAAATAATCTTTTAAAGAGCCAAGAGGGGTAAGTACACCCATTTATTTTTTATTCGTTAAAAATGAGTATGAAAGAATTAAAAGCAAAAAAGGAAATTTACAAAACAAATTTATCAAAACTAAAAGAAAAATTATCGAATTCTGAGCTAGAATTAAATGAATAAATGTGATGTGAAAATGAAATGTTCTCATAAAGGAGAAACGGAATAAATTAGAGCAAAACTTTTCTGAGTTATTTGAGTCTATTTATAAGATAAGTAAAGAAGATGAAATTGAGCATTTTATTAAGGAAAACGAGGAAATTAATGAAATATTAGAAATAATGGAATTTGAACTTACCAAAATGTTATCAAAAATGAAATTGCAAACTGTTAATTTAGAAAACGCCACAAAGGCTGAAAATAACATAAAATTGCCGAAGTTAACTCTTCCTGTATTTACGGGTAATTTGCATGAGTGGCTTTCTTTTAAGGATATATTTAAGGCTACTGTACATGAAAATTCAAATTTGTCAGGGGCAATGAAATTACAATATTTGAAGTCTTCACTGAGGGGAGATGCCTTTCGTATAATTCTATTTCAATCGTGGATTCTAATTATGAAGTTGCATGGTCGCTTTTGGAAGAACGGTTTTCAAATTCGAAAGAACAAGTTTACGCGCATTTAAAACGTTTTTTTTAAATATTCCTGTTATTCAGAATGAGTCCTCAGCAGCATTATTAAATCTAATAGATATAACAAATGAATGTATTAGGTCATTAGAGATTTTAGAACAAAAAGTTGAGGGGGTTTCTACTACTATGTTTGCTTATATTTTGGCTCAAAAATTAGATGTAAATACAAAAATGTGGTGGGAAAGACATCTTAAGCGGGATAATTTACCGAGTTTAACTGAATTTCTAGAATTCTTGAGAGACCACGCGCGTACACTAAGTGCTTCCAAACAAGTAAATACAAAACGAAAGCCAAACAAAGCATAGCTTTTCAAAGGTAACATCCATGGTTGCGAGTTTAAATGAGAAAAATATGTGCAAATGTGTTGTATGTAACCAGGAAAATCACAGTGTTTTTAAATGTCCCAAATTTCAAAAATTCAATGTACAGAAAAGAGTAGAATTTGTTAAAAAAAACAATATGTGCTTTAACTGTCCTTCAGAATTCCACTGCGTCAAAAAATGTAACTCAACATTCTCGTGTTCAAAATGCCATAAACGCCACAATATACTTCTTTGTTTTGATAGGCGTGAGAGAAATTCCAGTGCGTTGGGAAACATAGAAATTTATAGTGATAAGGAAGTGCCAAATGCATTGTCAACAAATGAAAGTAAACCAACATTAAATGTTGACGCCATACCATTTGAGTTAAATAACCAAATTCAAAATTTCACTTGTACTTCAAATGTGAGATCGAGTAATGTTAAAACAGTTCTTCTTTCCACTGCGATTGTTTATATGAAAGATAATTTCGGAAATAAAGTTCCGGCGCGTGGTTTATTGGACAATGGTTCAATGAGCAATTTTTAACATTGCAGTTAGTTGAAAGATTAGGAATTCGAAAAGAAAAAAGTTATGTTTCGGTATCGCGTTTAAATGGATCCTCTGTAGCGGTAAAAAATAAAACTACTGCCTTGATCAGTAATAATTCAGGAGATTATAGCCGAGAGTTAGATTTCCTTATCATACCAAAGATTTCGCAAATTATGCCCTCGAAATATATTAATATTTCAGAGCTAGGAATTCCAGAGTCTATTATTCTTGCTGATCCTGAATTTAATAGGCCAGGGAAAATAGATCTTTTGCTAGGAGCTGAAGTATTTCTAGAATTGATAAAGGTGGGTCGTATGAAGTTACCAAATTCTAAAATAATACTGCAAAATACGGTGTTCGGTTTCATAGTAAGTGGGAGTGTTTACGGTTGTAACTATCAGGAACAAATACATTGTGGGTTAATTACTGAAACAGATTTAAATTTCGAAATGAAAAAATTTTGGGAAATTGAAAGAGTAGAAGAAAGTACACCATTGAGAAACACAGAAGAATTAGCATACGACACCCACTTTATAAACACACACCAGAGAGATATAAAGGGCAAATTCATAGTACAAATGCCGTTGAAAAAGAATCCTAGTTCTTTGGGAAAATTAAAGCAATTTGCGGAAAATAGATTAAATTCACTTTGGAATAGGCTAGTCAAAAATCCAAATCTTTTAGAGTTATATTGCGCATTTATGGCGGAGTATAGAGAGTTAGGCCATATGGAGGAAGTAGAGAAAACAGATGAGTCAATACATGCGAATTATCTACCTCATCATGCTGTTTATCGCCCAGATAAAAGTTCTACAGAATTGAGAGTTGTCTTTAATGGTTCACATGCAACTTCATCAGGAGAATCCCTAAATTCCATACAGCTGAATGGAGGTGTCATTCAAGATGATTTGTTTAGCATAATACTTAGATTTCGTACACACCGCTATGCATTTACAGCAGATGTAAAACTGATGTATCGCATGATACTTATCGATAAAAGTCAACGTGATTTATAGCACATAGTTTGGAAAGATACTGTAAATGGTGAGATGAAATATTACAGACTATGTACAGTCACATATGGCACAACTATTGCCCCTTATTTAGCCATGCGCTGTCTGAAAGAGCTTGGTACAGATGGTGAATCTCAATTTCCGTATGCTTCCGGTGTGGTACAATCAGACTTTTATATGGACGATGTCCTGACTGGAGCAGCTGACCTAAAATCGGCTAAGAGATTGCAAATTGAGCTTATTCAACTATCAAATACGTGCGGCATGAACTTACATAAATGGTTTAGTAATTATCCCGAATTAATGGAGCCAGCCTTTAAAAATGAGAATTACACTTTTGAAAATATGAGTGAAACTAAGGCACTAGGACTTTGTTGGAACGCCAATGATGATACGTTTACCTTTAGTGTAACGTTCAGTGAGCAAACTAAGGTAACTAAAAGAAGTGTGCTGTCAAATATTGCTCGCATTTTCGACCCCTTGGGCCTACTAGGTCCAGTTGTGACGAAAGCAAAAATTTTCCTACAAGGACTGTGGAGACTACAAATTGGTTGGGATGAAAATCTCCCTACAGCTGAGCTTGATGATTGGTTGCAGTTCCTAGAATCATTAAGAGCCATCAACAATATAAGTGCTGTTAGATACATTTTTATAAATAATCCAGGGCAAATTAAAACTTGTGGCTTTTCAGATGCTTCGGAGAAAGCCTACGGTGTTGCATTGTATGTTGTGTATTCAAATTCTTCAGGAGAACAAATTTCTCAGTTGCTTTGCAGTAAAAGTCGAGTTGCACCAACCAAAACAATCACCATTCCTCGGCTGGAGCTATGTGGTGCAGTTTTATTATCCAAATTGATGAATAAGGCTGCCAAAACTTTAAAATTTCCTAAAGAAGCTGTCTACTATTATTCAGATAGTACTATTGTATTATGTTGGATTCGAAAACAGCCCTGTGACTTAAAAACCTTTGTGGCATCACGTGTGGCTACGATTCAGAATCTTTCTGATATCAGTCATTGGGGACATGTGGCTTCTGCTGACAATCATGCTGATCTTGTGTCACGAGGTGTAGATCCAGAGTAGCTTATGGTGGAAGGGTCCACTATTCCTAACACAACAAACTGAACATTCTTCAAATATTGTCGAACTTGAGCAAAATGATAAGGATCTATACATAAGTGAACTTAAAAATACAGCTTCAAAGTTTTTTTCAGAGACTTCACTTTTAATATCAGGCTGTCCATCTTTTATTGACTATTTTTTGCAATTGAGTAATAATTATGCTAAATTAATAAGAATTCTTAGCTATGTTTTCAGGTTCATTCAGAATGTCAAGAAGCCAAAAGAAAGGTATTCAGGTAAGTTAACATCTGCTGAATTGAAGAAAGCTATCATAAAATCTGTTCAAGAAAAAGAGTTCAGTTCTGAATTCACATTGTTATCTAAGGGTAAGGAATTACCAAAAAATAGTAGATTACTTTCATTAAATCCTTTCTTGGATAAAAATTTAATCAGAGTTGGAGGTCGTCTCCAAAATAGCATGGTAAATTACGCCCAAAAACATCCAATTGTACTGCCCTCTAAACACAAATTAACAGAATTAATTATTGAGTTTTATCACAAAAAATATCTACATGTAAGACCACAAAATTTACTTTATGGTATTCGAAGAGAATTTTGGCCTTTAAAAGGTAGGGCTATTTGCAGAAAAATTGTACATAAACATATAACATGCTTTTAGGGCCAAACCTAAATTGTTAGAGCAAATTATGGGCGAGCTCCCGAAAGAAAGAATAAATGTAGACTTTGTTTTTATTTGCACAGGAACTGATTTCTGTAGTCCATTTTTGATTAGATATAAAGGTCAACGTAAAGGTATTTGTCGGACGTTCCTCTCAGTTCACACAACTTTAAAGAATGTCCGTGGTAGATATAGCTGGCACCACCGATATTACTAGGTGATATCGGTCACCCACTGTGAGGTTTGTGTAAATGAAGACTTACGCTGTCAGGTAACTGAATTATCAGTTTATTAAGAATATATGTACACATTAAATACGCTATTTACAAATATATACAATTACAATTCGGATATAGGTGATCCGGTTCAACATTAAATTAGATACAGTAAAGATTGGCTGTGTACTATTCCAATTACACTTTCCACCTCACACTCAATACACGTTAAATTCACTTTATCGGAGCTCAACCTTGAGTCTCCCAACACAAGTGTACTAGGCCTGCACTTCTTAGCCCAGAGCACTAAACACTAGGACGTCAGTGTCCTTTGCTCACCAGAAAACGCACTGCTCTTTCACACAGAGCAACCTCTAGGTCCGAAAACTAGGTACGGAAAGACTGATCTGAGGCAAACTTGCCCTCTCCAAATCACTGCTTTCCCCAACATCAACCCCTTTGGAGCTTCCTCATTGGACACATACTCCATTCTTTTCTTGCTTAGTGACATGCTGCTAATCTGCTCATCATCCGCATACTTCACTGACAGATGGACATGTCTCTCAGCAATCTCCTTTCTCTAACACACCACCTGCAAAGGATTATCTGGCAATTCTTCTTTCCACAAAGAATGAATGTCACCTTGGAAATTCTGTACACAACCATACACTACGAAATATTCAAATAGAGAAATAGTAGAAATTCCATTCTTTAGCACAGGTGATATCAGATCCTGACACCCCCCACCTTAGCGGAAAATATGCCTTTTAGGGGCTAATTTTCCCCAAACATATAGTAATATCGCAGAAGAGTTCAATAGTCTCTTTACAGATTTCTTCATTATGCTTATTACATAGGTATTTCCAGGTGTCTGAACACTATCTACTGACATCTCTACTGAACCTTTACTAATATTATTATTACATAAACAATACACATGTTAATACAATATTATAAACAAAAAAAATCAAAAAATATTTACACATACACAGAAAAAAAATTAAATGTGTGACGACATCCCTTTAAGGTTGTCCACTACTGGGTCGTTGACGCTGATGGGCTCACAACTGGTTGTTCTTCCCAGCTATTTCTATGTAGCCTGGATATTGCGTCAGCATTTAAATGTTGAGCTCCTGGACGATGAGAAATACTCAGGTTCCAGCGTTGCGAGGTAAGAGCCCATCTAGAGAGTTTGGGTGATCTTGGGGTTGTTTCGGTGAGAAATTTTAATGGATTATGATCCGTAATGATCTCAATTTGAGATCCATAGGTCCATTTTTCAAACTTTCGCAACCCAAAGAGAACACTCCAAGCCTCTTTCTCTATACTCGGCCAAGCACGCTGAGCCCCTGACAATTTCTGACTGGCAAAAGCTATCGGTTTAAACTGACCCTTTTCATCTTTTTGAGTAAGGCAACATCCTACTGCCAGGTCGGAAGCATCTGCGTGGAGCTGACATTCCCGACCTACGATAGGTGTAGCCAAACTCGTCACTTTACATAATTCATCTTTAAGAGTATTAAATGCTTTTTCTGCCCTTTCATCCCATGGTACAGTATTTTTAACCTTCCCTTTAGTCAATTCGGTTAAAGGTATAGCAATTTCGGCATAATTTGGAATATAAGATCGGTAAAATTCCATTAATCCCAAAACAGATCTGACTTCCTTTTTAGTTTTTGGTCTTTTTAAATCCCTTATTGCTCCTATTTTTTCCTCATCAGGTGCATGCGTTCCACCCCCAATTACATGACCTAAAAACTTAGTTAATTTCTCTCCAAATTTACATTTGTCTAGCCTAATCGTAAAATTTCTATTTTTAAGTTCTTCAATGACAGCCCTAACAGG
This sequence comes from Maratus speculifer, assembly GCA_964019185.1. Lineage (NCBI taxonomy): Eukaryota > Metazoa > Arthropoda > Arachnida > Araneae > Salticidae > Maratus > Maratus speculifer. The sequence goes on along the minus strand of OZ025301.1, from coordinate 65,234,705 downwards.
CTCACAATGTTCTTCCCAGGTGTCGGAGAAAATGATGACATCATCAATATATGCTTCCGCATACCTCCGATGACCTTGAAGAACCTCATTCATATCTTTCTGAAACGTGGCAGCCGCCCCTGATAATCCAAAAGGCATGGTACGCCACTGATAAGTTCCATTATGCGTTGTAAAAGCTGTCAAATGTTTACATTCCTCAGCCATTTTAATCTGCCAATAACCTCTCAATAAATCAATCGATGATAAATACTTAGCCGCCCCCGCGGTATACATGATTTCTTGTGAATCTTTCATCGGAAAGGTTGGAACCTGAGTTACCGAATTTAAAGCTCTATAGTCTATACAAAGTCTAACAGTTGCGTCTTTTTTCGCCACACAAACAATTGGATGACTAATTTCAGCATTTGACACTTCGATTACATTTAATTTTAATAACTCCTGAATCTGCCTATCTACCTCCTCTTTGTAAGCTACCGGCACACTATATATCTTTGGCTTTTTCCTTTCCACTCCCGGTTTAAGATCAATACGATGCTCCCCTACATCCGCTGGTCGTACAGGACCCATAAACACCTCTTTATTCTCCCTCCAAATAGACTTTATATCTTTAACTTGATTGTTAGATAACCCTTTTATTTCGAACCTTTCTATATCTCGTTCTACTTCCTGATCCCGGTTCAAAATAGGAATTCCCCCAACTTCTCCAAATTCCTCATCACCCTCAAAAACAATATTACCTATATTACATTTAGCAATAAATTCTCGTATTTTGTTTTGGTGCACATGCTTCCTACTCCCGTCGGCTAACTCAACTATAAATGAATGCTGATTTCGTTTTTCGACTATAGTTGCCGGCCCTTGCCACCTAGAATATAATTTATTAGTCGAATCGGGGATTAACAGTATTACTTTATCACCTACTTCAAACGTTTTTTCCTTTGACCTTAAATTATAATGATACGCAATTCTACTTTGTTGCACCTCGGACGATAATTTTGCCTCATTTGCGGCTCTTTCTAAGCGTCCCCTAAGTTTATTCAAATACTCATGAATCGGCGTAGTATCTAACAGCGCCCCCTTATTTTCTCCTGCCCAGGATGACTTAAGAATCGATAAAGGACCCTCCGGCGCTCTACCATATAATAACTGGAAAGGTGCGATTCCCGTGGTAGAATTTGGGACTTCCCTATACGCCCTTAATACAAATGGTATTTGTTCATGCCATCTTTTTCCTTCCTCTCTAATAGTATGATGTAACATACGTTTAAGAGTCTGATTAAATCGTTCCACGAGCCCGTTAGACTGTGGATACTGTGGGGTCGAAAATCTTGAACTAGCACCTAACCTTTTCTCAAATTCTTTTGTTAAGTCGGCAGTGAAATTGGTTCCATTATCGCAGGCGATTATATTTGGAATTCCTGTCCTCATAAATATTTGAAGTAGCGCATCACACGCGGTTTTAGCACTTAAACTTTTTAGAGGGATCGCATCCGCCCACCTGGTATGCTGATCAATTAAAGTTAGTATATACTGATGCCCTTGTGAACTTTTTGGATCAATAGGCCCAATTAAATCAACATTAACCACCTGAAATGGGAGTTCCGGCCGCGACACTGGGGAAATAGGAGTTCTATCATTTACTTTAACCTTTCTAGTCAACTGGCACTCTAAACATGACTCACAAAATTGTTTAGTTTCTTTCGCCATCCCCTCCCAATAAAATGAATACCTGATTCTCTGTAAAGTTTTCTTAGTTGCATGATGCCCTCCAAATACCGAACTATGCGCTAATTTTAAGATTTCTTCCCTTCTGACTTTGGGTACTACTAATTGCGCTATATTTTCGCCTAACATTTTCTCTTTATGATATAATAAGCCATTTACAATATAATAATCCCCCTTATCCATTTTAGCTAATTCCCAAGCTTTCTCTAATTCTTTGCATTCTAATTGGGATTCCTTAAACATCTCGGAATTGCTAACAATAGCTTTATTACCTTTCTCCACTTCCGTTTTTTCCGTATTCTGAGTTTGTATATTTTGCGAACTCGCTTCTATTGCGTAAACATTACAACTATCGTTATTCATACCTTCCTTTTCATTCAAGTTATCAACAATAATTTCTGAACTTTCTAATTCTTGGGCCTCTAGCAATGGCTCCTCGCGATTGACACCTGACAACTCATTAATCACTTCGGGATGTAAAATCACTTGCTCATTCATATTATCAGTCACTGCGCAAAGTACTTCCTGATGAATTATATTAGTTTGTCCGAATTGCGGAATAGCTAGCGGTAGTTTAACCAACAGCGATTTAACTGCTTCACCGAATAACCCTTGTAAATAAATACTACCCGCTCCTTTTAATTTTTCTTCCGGTACCAAATCTTTATGAACAACACTAATTTCACATCCAGAATCAACCAATCCCTTTGCTTTTTGCCCATTTACACTAACTTCAATTTTCTCAAGTTTATTTAATTTCTCACCAATAACGTTAGTTCTCTGTTCGGCCTTTGCCGATATTCTCGCCACAATAGCTCCATTAGGTAACTCTTTGCTTTCTTTTACCACAACCTTATGTACACCCGCTTTCGGATCTCTCCCTTTATTACCATGATTTCCCTCATTACCCACTTTATTACAAAAACGTTGGTAATGACCTCTCAAACCACATTTAAAGCATTTAGGAGCTGAAGCATCCCTAGGCTTCTTAAAATCTATTTTCCTATCCGAAAAAGAATTAGTCTCATTACTCCCGTTTTGCCTTCAATTATTACTAACTTTGTTATCCTCCCTCGGTCTCATTTTTTCATTGTTTACGTACCTAGTAACGGCGTAAGACTTATGTTTAGCGTCAAAATAATTGTCACATTCTTTAGCAATTTTAGAAGTCTCTAACCATTTACCTTGATGAGTTAACCCAATATATGATGCAGTATCCTCATCTAACGTACTTACTAATTTATCAGTAACTATCAATTGGTTGACCTTTTCATAAGTGTCAGCACCTCTAATCTTACAGTAATTTTCCCATGTCGCTATTAAACCCGATACAAATAATACATGAGTTTCATTCTGGTTTCTCTTAGCCTTCTTAAAATATTCCAAACATGCCTTCGGTGTCGGCTCATGTTCCCTTAGAACTAACTCCTTTAACTCCTCATAATTCTCCATTTGTTCCGTAGTGGTATAAATTAACAAATTATCCGCCTTATCTCCTAACATATTTAGTAGAATTTCGGCCTGCTGGTTTTCCGGTACATTTTTAGTTTTGAATGCCCTTTCCAAACTGTTGAAAAATAAATTCCATCCCTCAGTCCCTTCTGGTACTTTGATAGATAGAGTTTTAACACTTTTGATCAATTTTTCTATGTTACTTTCATTATTAGATTCCCTAGACCCATTGAAATTATTTGCCGATCCTTGCACCCTTAGTTTCTCCATTTCTAATTCATGTTCCATTCTTAATTTTTCCATTTCTAACTTTTCGTGTTTTTCTTCGCGCTCCAATTTTGCCTGTTTTTCTTCGCGCTCTAATCTTTCCTGCTCTAAACGTTCTGCAACAATAGCTTCCGATAATTCCTTAATAACCCCTCGTCATACTCATCATTGTCCATTATCTTTTTCTTAAGCTGAATTCTGGTATCATCTTCCGTGAATTCAACACCCAACTCTTCGGCTATACCCTGAAGATCAACCTTTTTTAGTTTCAATAAGAAAGTCATACCTTCACCGATTGTTATTACCACCCCACAAGAATAGTTAAACCTACCAAATTAATATTTTCTAAATTTCTAACTTAGTACAGTTATATCCCACATATTATACTAAATAATACCCTTCAGATAATCAATGCATTTAATTTCTAATTAACCTACTGAATACTCTAATTTTCCTCAACCATTGATATCACACAATATACTTCCAATAAAACAAAAGGTAAAATAGTAATTCAATTTGACCACTATGCAATATAGATTCCAATATATACACTTAGCTAACAACATACAATTTATATAATAATACTGATACGTTGAAATTGAATAGAAGTATTGGTGTCAATAAAAAAATCCACATAAAGAAAAATTGTAAAACATGCATACATAAATTTCTACAATTATCCTCACTAAAATATTTCCGAACTCAATACTGGTTCTTACACTTAAAACAAATATACTGAAAATCTTTACTTTTATTTTTCCTCACTATGGCTCTCTTTTGAGCCTTTTTTTTTTTCACTATGGCTCTCTTTTGGGCCTTTTTTTCACTATGGCTCTCTTTTGAGCCTTTTTTTTTCACTATGGCTCTCTTTTGAGCCTTTTTTTTTTCTCACTACTATTGGCCAATTAAAATTCTAAGCAAATGTTATTATACACTCTTCAAACTTAAAAAAATGTTGCTTCATTTAAATATTACTTTAACAATAATTTAACTTTAAGTAAATTTAATTATTCCTTCCAACTACTATTACCACAATTAGTAAAAAAAAATTATAGACAATCAATACTAGCTCAAGTTATTATGACCTTTCCTTAAAACAATAGCCAATATGGTTATTATCACTTTATAGGTAGGAAGTATTGAGAAAACACATAAATAATATAGACAATTTACTTAAATTACTATTAATTATACAAGAACAAATTTTGGTTCGAGATGTCAGCAGAAAGATATGATCAAAACACCTTACCTTATACTTTCTTTGCTGGGGTACTTTTCTAATCACAGGTAGTTCCACGATGTAGCGGTAATATGGCACAACAGTTCAGTTTAGTTCTTTCTAATAAACATACGCACAACACTTTAGTCCACACTCGACGATACGGCACGATACTTTAGCACATACTCGACGATACGGCACGACACTTTACACACATTCGACGATACGGCACGACACTTTAGCATACAATCGACGATCCGGCACGATGCTTTAGCACACACTCGACGATATGGCACGACCACACAAGAATTCCACTGGATACTCCGGCATTAACAGACTGCAACACGGCTCGCTGGTCACTGGTTTCAGGCGATTCTACCCCGACGCTGCCAACAATTTGTCGGACGTTCCTCTCAGTCCACACAACTTTAAAGAATGTCCGTGGTAGATATAGCTGCCACCACCGATATTACTAGGTGATATCGGTCACCCACTGTGAGGTTTGTGTAAATGAAGACTTACGCTGTCAGGTAACTGAATTATCAGTTTATTAAGAATATATGTACACACTAAATACGCTATTTACAAATATATACAATTACAACTCGGATATAGGTGATCCGGTTCAACATTAAATTAGATACAGTAAAGATTGACTGTGTACTATTCCAATTATACTTTCCACCTCACACTCAATATACGTTAAATTCACTTTATTGGAGCTCAACCTTGAGTCTCCCAACACAAGTGTACTAGGCCTACACTTCTTAGCCCAGAGCACTAAACACTAGGACGTCAGTGTCCTTTGCTCACCAGAAAACGTACTGCTCTTCCACACAGAGCAAACTCTAGGTCCGAAAACTAGGTACGGAAAGACTGATCTGAGGCAAACTTGCCCTCTCCAAATCACTGCTTTCCCCAACATCAACCCCTTTGGAGCTTCCTCATTGGACACATACTCCATTCTTTTCTTGCTTAGTGACATGCTGCTAATCTGCTCATCATCCGCATACTTCACTGACAGATGGACATGCCTCTCAGCAATCTCCTTTCTCTAACACACCACCTGCAAAGGATTATCTGGCAATTCCCCTTTCCACAAAGAAGGAATGTCACCTTGGAAATTCTGTACACAACCATACACTACGAAATATTCAAATAGAGAAATATTAGAAATTCCATTCTTTAGCACAGGTGCTATCAGATCCTGACAGTATTTTTCATAAAGTTTATCTTTGTATTTTTATTTGTATGGTAACAAAGGCAGTGCATTTGGAATTAATTAATGATTTAACGTCTGAGGCTTTTATTGCCACATTTAAAGAGATTTTTTGCCAGACGAGGCAAACCTCGAAAATTTTTCAGTGATAATGCAGGCAATTTTGTGAAGACTACTGTAGAGCTTAAAAGGTTGCATGAATTGGTAAACAAACCAGACCAGAACCTTACTAATTATTTGTTATCTGAAGGTATTGCTTGGGAATTTATTGCCCCTAGAGCTCCAAATTTTGGAGGTTTATGGGTTCGGGAATCAAGTCCTTCAAGTACCACTTTAAACGTGTTGTGGGCAACTCTAAATTAACTTTTGAAGAAATGTTAACTATAATTGCCCAAATTGAAGGTATCTTAAATTCGCACCCGCTTACTCCCTTGAGTATAGATATTGTTGACTTGGAGGTCTTGACCCCGGGACATTTTCTTATTGTCGCCCACTTAATGCCATTGCTGAATCTGACTTGAGTAATATTGAAGATAATAGACTTAACTTATGGCAAAAGACCACTAAAATGGTTCAGACCATCTGGAAAAAGTGGAAAAATAGTTATTTAAGTACATTGCAGCAAAGGCATAAATGGATATCATCAAAAAACAACATCAAAATAGGAGATATGGTTGTAATAAAGGAAGATGATCTTCCAGTGTCTAAATGGTTATTAGGGAGAATTGTAGAGGTATTTTTTGGTAATGATAATAGAGTAAGAGTTGTAAATATAAAAACCCCAAATGAAATTATAAAAGAGCAGTATCCAAAATTGCTGTATTACCTCTTGAAAAGTAATTCAGTTTTTATAAGAAAGTGTACATTATTGTAAAATTTCTTTATTTATTATGTATTATGTAAAATTGTTTAGATATTTGCTTAAATTTAACTTAACTGTGACTCATTTATATTGTATTTAATTGTATTGTTATTTATATTTTTTACAATGGTTGTAATTGCAGTGTTTTAGTTTGAAACCCCCCTCAGAGGTTTCAAGAGGGGCGGTATGTTTGATAAAATGCTATTTAATTTTCTACTGGCGGTGTCGCCTAGCAACCAAGATATACCTAATTATTTCAAAATGTAAAAAGTTTTCTGTGCAAACGATAATTTGTGATAAATACATTGTCTGTTTTTTTTTCAGCTTTTACCTAAGCTGTGTGAAACAATATTCTTTTTGTTTTTGAGTGTGATTAGAATGTTTTTATGAGTATATGTGTAAAAATATTACGGTTTGTTTTGGAGTTGTGTTTTGTTAAATTATCTATGTTCAAAAGAACTGAGATGAGTTTTCTCATGAGAATAAACTGTTTAAAACCAGAGATGAGTAATTAACTTTGAGTTGAGTGAGAAATTAATAATAAACTTTCGAACAATTGGGAAATTCACTATACTTCATTACGGGTATAATTATAATGAATTCTTCCTATACATGCAATACGGAATTTTCTAACGAAAAGAAATCAGATAGATGATTTATGTAGTTTTACTTGAAAATACCCCAGGAAGAAAGAAAAACTGGCTTTAACCTTCGGCCCTCTTTCTCCAAATGCAGGACCACATGAGGGGTAGTTTCACTTTAAAAAGTTTCTAGTGGTCTAGTTTCACTCAGCGCCGTGCGGAAAGGGGGGGGGGGGCGAAATTTGAAATATCGTTATTTTATCTTTTTTGTAAATGTGTATACTCTAGTTGCAATCAGGTTTGATAGTTTTGTCTCCTTTTTAGGTGCGTTCGTAATTATGTAAATACGTAGCACCTATTGTTGTCGCTCAGTCCGTCCGTCTGTTTGTCTGTCCGCATATAACAACGCAAAAACTACCCAACCGAATCGTTTGAAATTTAAAATACATAATTATAACATAATTTTGTCGAGTCATTTCAAATTTTATGAAAATCGGATGAATAGATCTATTACAGGGACAATCAAAAAGATTCCATTACATTATGGTCAATGGGGAAAAAAGTTTCGAATGCATTTTAATCATTTGAAATTTAAAACATATAATTATTGCGTAATTTCGTCGAGTCATTTCAAATGTTATGAAAATCGGATGCATAGATCAATTGCAGGGACAATCAAAAGAATTCCGTTACATTACGGTCAATGGGGAAAAAGTTTCTAATGCATTTTAATCGTTTGAAATGTAAAACATATAATTATTACGCAATTTTGTCGAGTCATTTCAAATGTTACGAAAGTCGGATGCATAGATCATTTACAGGGACAATCAAAAATATTCCATTGCATAACGGTCATTAGGAAAAAAAAGTTTCAAATGCATTTTAATAATGTTATACTCATTCGAACATAATAGAATTGGCATGAATCTATGAAATAGTAAGTATTCTGTACAATCTGTGATGCAAAGAATGCATTCTGTACAATCTGTGATGCAAAGAATGCATTCTGTACAATCTGTGATGCAAAGAATTTTTATTATTAAATTACAGGGCCACACAAAAGCATTCCACTACATAATGCTATGCGGGGAAACATTGTTTAGAGCGTGTTTTAGTTATATTCAACTATTTCACATTTTATGAATAAGATATACGTTGCTGAGGTGTAATAAAAATTACTTCCTGCATATTTACAGAAACACAAAGATTTCGACTACTATACTGTATCCGAAGTACGCTCTACTATATCAGCAAGGTCTGAATATTTTTAAAACTTCGTTATCGTACGAACGCACCTCATTTGCTACGTTCACGTGCAATTTCCAACTTGTTTATTCATAAATTTTTCTGTTACATTGTGCTTTTATTAGGAATACAAAGATGACAATTTACTGCTATGAGCAAGAGCTAACAAAGTTACAATTTATCATGAAAATTCTGTTTTGTAATTATCTACATAACACTATTTTTCTTTGATTATTCATTTGGAGGGGGGGGGGGACTAATTGTCGAATATTAGCTTGCATAAAAATTATTTGGAACGGGCAGTCTTAAAAAACAAAATGAACATTTATTTAATTAAAATAATATTCCTTAATTTTATTTATTTTATTTTTTGATGTTGTTATGTGTTGTGATATTCAGTGAAACTACGTAAAATTTTTAAATCTATTTGGTGCCTGTTGTTTTAATATGACAATAGTCCATCGATACATTTTTTTTGTTGTTGATCAAAACTACTTAATCATTTTTTAGAATTTATTGGCAGTCAGATGCCAAAAGACAGTTTCTGTTAATAAGACAAATAAAAACTTTCTAATTCAACTATCAACCAATTTTACCAAATTATACAAATCGCCAAACTATTTGCCAAATTATACAGATGGAAGAATGTTGCCATTTTAAAATTATAAGATATAAAAATTAATGAATTTAAATACAAAAAAAAAAAATCACTAAAGAATAAGGTTGTTTTAATGATGACGTTCCATAACAATATACCAAACATAAACTAAAATAGCAAATAAAGCCTTTGTGCACAAATGTTTAAAGATTGAAAACCAACGAATATAAATGCACAAATAAAGTATGAGAAGGTAGCAAATAGCTATTTCGAATCTACTATCGAGATTCTTCATCAGTGCAAAACTCAGCGAGCTAAAAAATAGCAAAACTGAGCAAAGAGACAGAGAGACGCAGGCTTATATACCCGCTATGGGAACAATCCCGCCTAAAGAAAAGCAACCAATGAGAAAAAAGCAGCCAAAACAACTCGCTGGACAAGTAGCGACATCTATCGGAGAACAAGCAAAACAAAAACTAAAAAGCGAATGAAAAAAAAAAAAAAATAAATAAATAAATAAAATAAAATAAAATAAATAAAAAAAAAGTATTAAATTAAAGATTTCCAAATACTTGGAAAATAAGGAGTACTAGATAAGTCATTGACTAAGGAGTGAGAATTTTTTATGATGTGATAAGCTTCCCAAAAATCAAGATCAAGAATGGAAGGACATTTATGGATGATGGTGGCTGAAGAAAAGTTAAACTTATGTTGTGAAGACCAACAATGTTGAGCAATAGAGGAACGCTTAAGCTCTTGATTTTTGACATACCTTTTATGTTATACCTTTTATTCCCATAGCGGGTATATAAGCCTGAGTCTCTCTGTCTCTTTGCTCAGTTTTGCTATTTTTTAGCTCGCTGAGTTTTGCACTGATGAAGAATCTCGATAGTAGATTCGAAATAGCTATTTGCTACCTTCTCATACTTTATTTGTGCATTTATATTCGTTGGTTTTCAATCTTTACCAAACATAAAATTTCATTTAGTTAGGTGATTTTGCACAAAAGAAAATTAATAGTTTATATATTTAAATGCAGAGTCAATAAATTAAACTATAACCAAACAGATGTTTTTAAAATATTGTATTGTGAATAAAAGGTAGGTATTATAATCAAATTTATTAGGGGACACAGTAAATATTAATCCTGTCAAAAACATGATTGTGAAAGAATGCCAAGTTCGTTAAAGGTTTCGCAAATAAAAGAAGTGAGATCTAACTGCAAACCAAGTTCTTTCGGAGCTCCTTAAATCATAACTCCTGTCATGCATAATATTATTCAATTGCTTAAAATGATTTGTTATGTTACTTGTTATTCAATAGAGCGACTTAGCAAGTTTTCTCTTATTCAATTTTTACTATTTAGTTGATCAGAAATTAAAGTTGATCCCTTCCTTAACTTATCAGTACCTTAACTTCAATATACTTATTCGAGCACTTGATTGACTAGATCTTTGCCAATCAGATTCTAGATTAAGTTGTACTCCGACTCAAAGATTAAATTTGATAGCTGAAAACTTGCCAAGTCGCTCTATTGAATAACAAGTAACATAACAAATCATTTTAAGCAATTGAATAATATTATGCATGACAGGAGTTATGATTTAAGGAGCTCCGAAAGAACTTGGTTTGCAGTTAGATCTCACTTCTTTTATTTGCGAAACCTTTAACGAACTTGGCATTCTTTCACATTCATGTTTTTGACAGGATATCATTATTTTTTGTCAAATCACTTCTTTTATGAGCGAAATCTTTAACGAACTTGGTATTTTTTCACATTCATGTTTTTGATAGACTATCATTATTTTTTGTCAAATAAGTAGGTATTTGTTTCCTTTTTGAAATAAATAGGTTAAATTAGTTTTATTTATATTAATTAATCTTTCAGCTTTTACCTGCATTTATTCACTGTTTTTTTTTCAGTCAAATTTAACATTAGGACTGCTTATGTTCCTTTAAATTCCAGTAATAAGGATGTTACTTTTACGTGATTTGGTACTACTTGATTATTTCGTCGCCCAAAAATGTTTGTAGCCAACTTAGCGAAATATCGCTATATTGACGACAAAAATTACGCACCAAAAGTCATGCTAACATGGCGCTATTTCTGGTATTTTGCCAAATTCCCATAGATTCCCATTGTAATTTGCTAATTTATCCAATAATTTTGCTAGAGCAAGGACTGTCGCCATCATTTTGGCTTTTTTTTTTTAAATTGGTTTGCTAATTACCCAAGATTGCTTAAATATTGCTATTTAGAAAGTTTTTAGAACGCTTTTCGCGCATTTTTACCCCTTTTAAATTTTGTATTTGTTAACAAATGTTCTTAGTGATCATTTATATCTTATAATTAATGAACATGCCAAATTTTATGTTTTTAGGCCCTTAACATACAGACATCGCATTTTTAGAACGCTTTTTGCTATTTTACCCCCTTTGGATTAGTGGAATCGACATAAGATATAGCCTATATTGGAGCAAGGACTACCACCATGATTTTGATATCATTACTTTTAAGATCGGTTTCTTGTTTGCTGAAATTGCTTAAAAATCCCAATTTAGAACATTTTTAGAACACTTTTTGCACATTTTCACCCCTTTTGAACTCTGTATTTTTTATCAAATGCCCTTAGAAATCATTTATATCTTATAAATAATTAACATGCCAAATCTTATAGTTCTAGGTCCTTCAGTAACACAAAAGTTGCATTTTTAGAATGTTTTTTGCTTCTTCACCCTCTTTTGGTTAATGGTATACGCATAAAATATAGCCTATGTTTGAACCGGGGCGAATACCATCATTTTGGTATCATTAATTTTGAAATCGTTTCGGGGGTTTCAGAGATTAGCCCCGATACTCGCCAAAAGTGTCGCCAACTTGGCACTATTTCTGATATTTCGCGAAATTCCCATTAACTCTAAAATGCCAAACTTTTTGTTTCCAGTCCAATCCCTTAATATACAGACATCGCATTTTTAGAATTTTTCTATGCTCTTTTACCTCCTTTTGGTTAGTGTAATCGACATAAGATATATCCTATGTTGGAGCAAAAACTGTCATCATCATTCTGATATCATTACTTTTAAGATCGGTTTGTTGTTTGCTGAGATTGTTTTAAAATTAGTATTTCGAACTTTTTTAGAACGCTCTTCGCGGATTTTCACCCATTTAAATTTGATATTTTTTAGCAAATGTCATTAGTAATCATTTATATCTCATAAATAATTAGCATGCCAAATTTTGTGCTTCTAGGCCCTTCAGTAAAACAAAAATCACATTTTTAGAATGTTTTTCGCTTCTGAACCCTCTTTTGGTTAGTGACACAGACATAAGATATAGTCTATGTTTGAACCGGGGCGAATACCATCATTTTGGTACCATTACTTTTGAAATCGGTTCGGTAGTTTCAGAGATTAGCCCTGATACTCGTCAAAAGTGACGCCAATTTGGCACTATTTCTAGTATTTTGTGAAATTCTCATAAACTTCCATTGTAATCCAATAATTTATCCTCTAACCAACCATTAATGTTTAATTAATGGTGATTTCTGATTTTTTCCTATTTATATATCCAATAACCTACCTCCACACCAAATTTCAACTTCCTAAGTCACCTGGAAGTAGTCAAACATTTCTATGAGTAAGTCAGTGAGTCAGTGGTAAAAACAGTGGTTTTCAGGCGTCAATTTCTCGTAAACGGTAAAAGATTTTTTTTTTTTTTTTAAATTTAGGATTCGGGAATTAGAAGATGGCCTTATACGACACAAAAAATTGCAAGTGTGTACGTCAAATAGAATTTAAGTTATTGAGGGGTCAAAAGTGGCTCGAAATGGTTCCGGTAATATAACCCCGGTGTGTCGTTTTTTACTTTGTGAACTTGGCTGACACACTGCCGTGTGTCTAGATGATAACAGGAAATTGTATTTCTGGGATATTCTCTTTAATTAATCAAAAAATGTAGATGGGTATAACTATAAAATGCAGATAAACATATGTAGGCTTGAAGCAAAAAAGAATAAAAAATGCAGTCATTTTTAACCCCTCCCCCCCCCCAAAAAAAAAAAAAAATCAAATTACAGATTAATTAAAAAGACTTGATGACATCAGGGATGAGATTCTTCCGCGATTTTCAGCTTTTTTGTCATTTTTCAATTTCCGCTTTTTTCGGATTTTCCGATTTTTTTAAAATTTTTGCTTTTTTACACTTTTTTTTTTTTTTGAGTTTTTAGAATTTATTTCGTGCAGACTTCAGTTTTTTATTCGTTTAAGTAAAAAAAGAATTGTAAAATAATTTTAATCCACATCAAAATATGTCTCTATTTCAAGACTTCAACTACGAGAGGTCCTTTATCGCATGCGGAGGTTATCTTATTTCATCGCGATCGCCTAATGCTCATTGAAAAACATAACGGCATTGTCTTAAAACAGAAGACTTCAACATGGCGATTGTGCTCCGTGTATACCTCGGATTTCCGGATTTTTCGATCGATTTTTCCGAGTTTATGAGATTATTATATTTAGTGGAAAATTCAAATTTTAAAATATCACAAATTTCGACACATGGTCGCCAAAAAAAAAAAAATCAATTTGTCGATTGTTCGCAGAAAGAAATTGACAATTTCGTCGAACGATTGCCAAAAAAAAAGCGGAAATTTCACAAAGGATCGTGGAAAAAAATTCTTTAAATGTTAAACGTGATTTTTGTCTAAAAATCGTCGGAAAACGGATATTTTGACACAAGATCAGGGGTCAAACGGAAATATCGTCAAAGAGTCATGGAAAAACGTAAATTTGTTAATGGGTCACACAAAAAAAAATCCCACGAATTTAATTAAAAAATCGCGCAAAAAACTTATTTCTTTATAGAATCGAGACGTAAAAACGCAAATTTCGTAATAAAAAGATTTAAATTTCCTCAAAAAATTGTGAAAAACGATGAATTTCGTCGAAAAACGATCAAATTAGTAAAAAAAAATTGCGGAAAAACGATCAATTTCGTCACAAAAATCTCGGAAAAATGATCAATTTTGTCTAAAAAATCGCGGAAAAATGATCAATTTTGCCTAAAAAAAATCGCGAAAAAAGATCAATTTTGTTGAAAAATCGCGAAAAAGCTATCTATTTCGTCAAAAAATCGCGATAAAACGACCAATTTCATCAAATAAACGCGAATAAACTGCAAATTTCGTCACATAAAAGCGCGGGAAAACGGCAAATTTCATGAAAAAACTTCAAATTTCATTTAAAAAATCGCGTAAAAACGGCCAATTTCGTAAAAAGATCGCGAGAAAACGACCGATTTCGTCAAAAGATCGCGGAAAAGCTATAAATTCCGTCAAAAGATTGCAAAAAAAGGGTTATTGCTGAAATGGAATTTTCTGTTCCCAAAAACTTTTTTACTGCTTTAAAAACTAATTTTGTTGTCACTTTTTTTTTTTTTGGCTCCAAATCTTTTTTATTGAATGGGATCTTTGAAATTGGTAAATTTTGCATTTGATAATTTTCAGGGTTTTCTACTTTGTATCACTTAATTTTCAGGATTTTTCATTCTGAGTCACAAAGATATTAGTAAAATAAATTTTCATTATTGTAATCAAATACTTTCTGCCTATTTCATGTTAATAATTCCTTTTTAGGTGCGTTCGTAATTATGTAAATACGTAGCACCTATTGTTGTAGCTCAGTCCGTCCGTACGTCTGTCCGCATATAAGAACGCAAAAACTACCCAACCGAATCGTTTGAAATTTAAAATACATAATTATTACATAATTTTGTCGAGCCATTTCAAATTTTATGAAAATAGGATGGATAGATCAATTACAGGGACAATCAAAAGAATTCCGTTACATTACGGTCAATGGAGAAAAAAGTTTCAAATGCATTTTAATCGTTTGAAATTTAAAACGTATATTTATTACATAATTTTGTCGACTCATTTCAAATGTTATGAAAATCGAATGCATAGATCAATTACAGGGATAATCAAAAGTATTCCGTTACATTACAGTCAATGGGGAAAAATGTTTCAAATGCATTTTAATCGTTTGAAATTTAAAACGTATAAATATTACATAATTTTGTCGAGTGATTTCAAATTTTATGAAAATAGGATGGATCGATCAATTACAGGGACAATCAAAATGATTCCGTTACATTACAGTCAATGGGGAAAAAAGTTTCAAATGCATTTTAATCGTTTAAAATTTAAAACGTATTATTATTACATAATTTTCTCGAGTCATTTCAAATATTATGAAAATCGGTTGCATAGATCAATTACAGGGACAATCAAAAGTATTCCGTTACATTACGATTAATGCGAAAAAAAGTTTCAAATACATTTTAATGGTGTTACACTCATTTGAATATAATAGATTTGGCATGAATCTTTGAAGTATGTACTAAAATATACATTATATGCAATCTGTGATGCAAAGAATATTTATTATTAAATTACAGGGCCACACAAATGTATTCCACTAAATAATGTTATACGGGAAAACATTGTTTGGGGCGTGTTTTAATTATATTAAACTACTTCACATTTTTTGAATAAGATATACGTTAATGAAGTATAATAAAAAATACTCCGTGCATATTTACAGGAACACAAAGATTTCGACCACTGTACTGTATCCAAAGTACGCTCTACTATATCAGCAAGATCTGAATATTTTAAAACTTCGTTATCGTACGAACGCACCTCATTTGCTACGCTTCACGTGCAATTTCCAACTTGTTTATTTATGCAAAGCTAAATTGTATGTAATTTATATTTATTAATAGCAATTGTATTTGTTGCGATTGAAATTCCTGTCATTGTTCAAACGTCGTTCGCGCAGTTTTCAGCTTTTTTGCTTTTCGGTCAATCTCATCCCTGTGACATGTAATATGTTTAATGGCAGTTAAATGTCACAATTATAATTTATAATCATCCATTATTGGCATTTAATCTTACAGTTTGGCGACAGTTTTTTGGTCGACAGGATATTCAAAAAATAATACCATATTTTTAAATTAAAATTACCCCTTTTTAGGTGCGTTCGTAATTATGTAAATACGTAGCACTTATAGTGGTCGTTCAGTCCGTCCGTCTGTCAACATATAACAACGCAAAAACTACCCACCCGAATCGTTTGAAATTTAAAATACACAATTATTACATAATTTTGTCGACTCATTTCAAATTTTATGAAAATCGGCCGCTTAGATAAGTTACAGGGGCAATCAAAAGTATTCCACTACATTACTGTCAATGGGGAAAAAGTTTCAAATGCATTTTAATCGTTTGAAATTTAAAATACATAATTATTACATAATTTTGTCGAGTTATTTAAAATTTTTTGATAATCGGGTGCATAGATCTATTATAGGGGCAATCAAAAGTATTCCACTACATTACTGTCAATGGGGAAAAAGTTTCAAATGCATTTTATACGTTTGATATTTAAAATACATAATTATTACATAATTTTGTCAAGTTATTTCAGATTTTATGAAAATCAGATGCATAAATCAATCATAGGGACAATCAAAAGTATTCCGTTACATTACGGTCAACGGGGAAAAATGTTTTAAATGTATTTTAATGGTGTTACACTCATTCGAACTTAATAAAATTTATATGCAACTATAAAGTACATATTATAATATACATCTTACAAAATTTGTGGTGCAAAGAATTGTGGTGTTATTGATTTACAAGGCCCACAAAAGTATTCCATTCCATAATGGTATAGGGAGAACATTGTTTGATGAGCGTTTTAATTGTAATTCACTATTTACAATTTTATGAGGTTGATAGATGAGAGTAATACATTTAAAACTTCGTTATCGTACGAACGCACCTCATTTGCTACACTTCATGTGCAATTTCCAATTTGTTTATATATGTATTTGAGAATGTGTATAAAACAATTATATTATCACATAGAGATTAGATTTTATTTCAGTACACAGCGAGTAAAATGGATAACGTTCTGACAAAATTTTACTGCATTATGCTTAAAAAATTTTTATGTAAAGTAGTTTATCAAACATGGGAATGATAAAAATAATTTTCCAGAAATTGCATCTAAAGCAGGGTTATTATGATTTTGACAAGCCCCCAAAACCCGGGTGGGTTTTTTTCTGAAAAAAGCCACTTGAAAAAAACCCAAGTGGGTTTTTTCAAAATTTCAACTTTAAATTACGTATATAATGTGATATTACATAATATTACACATATAATATATTTCTTAATATCAGAACACTACTCAAAGTTTATAATCATCACCCCTCACCCCAAAGAAAAGTAATATCCTAATTATACCCATGACAATTTTTAAAAGAAATAATTGTTAGTTAATCTCTGTAGTATATGTAACTAACACACAAAAAAATTTTCCCATTAAAAAATACTTTGATGTATAATCCATTCTAGGTTACACTAGTAGTAAAGTACTTAAATGATAGTTTTATTGTTAAAATTATATTACTAATAAACAATTTATCTAAAAGCAAAGCATAATTTTGATTACTACCATTGATTTATATTAGTGATGCACAACCTTTTTGCCAGTAAATCGTTTGCCACCAGAATATTTGAAAAGTGACGTTTGTTTTCTTTCATAGCAAAGTTTCTGTCATTATTATAAGGAAAGTTAATCTGCATAAAATTACTGGTATCAGTTTGGCCCGCGGGCCACAGGTTGTGCACCCCTAATTTATATATATTTGTAATCAATTAGCTATACTTTAAATTTATTAATAAGTACATTTTTTTTTCAAGCATTCTGAACCACATTCCATAACACCAAAAACTTGAAAAAAACCCCCAAACCTTGTAAAAAGCACAGTGGGTTGGTTTTTTTCTGAACCCCCCCCCCTCCCCCCGGTATTTTACAACCCTGATCTAAAGATTTCTTCTGCATCCTTCGTATGCATACAAATCTATTCTAGAAGTGTGAATTAAGGTTTATTAGAGTTTTTATTTAAAAAATATAAGTAAAGGATGTGCAGAAACATTATTTATAAATGTCCTGGCCTTCCTATGCTCACTTTTGGTATTTGACGTATTAATTTCTGCTTTTTCAATTGGTCATAACTCTTTTTATATAAAATATATAAACAGATTTGGAATAGTAAACAAAAGCTCTTAAGAAAAAAAACTAATAATAAAATAAAATTTTCATCAAAATGGCCATTTTAATGTAGGCAGATATCTGAAAATTATAAGTCATGTGGACTTAATGTTGTTTATAATATTTTAATTTTATAAATTTCATTGTTAATGCTGATATATAATTATACACTTCATTAGATGACACAGATGTCATATACACATCACACTGGTATGATTTTCCCCCCTAATGCCAATTTTGGTGACAATTTCATTTTCAAATACCAGATATATACATTTTAATTACTTTCTATAATTTAAAAAGAAAATAATAATAAATAAAAAAAAGTTTAGTTAATAATTATAGAATAAAACAATTTACATCATTTTAAAAAAGAATATAAAAGTAAATTGTCAGTTTCTTAATAAATAAACAGCAAAAACCGAGTAACCATGTGAGGAATAAAATCACCATTTTGTTGCAATCATGCCAATGTGGTGCATATAAGACATCTGTGACAGTTAGATTACTAAAATAAGAATGTAAAAAGATTTATTAATTTTTACATATTTAAATATTGCATTCAATAGTTGTTTGGCCCAGGTGATACTTGCATATTATCTGGGCTAAGTAAATAAGATTGCCAAAAATAGTTGAAAATTGCTAGATTTGTTTAGCATTTGCCAAGGATGTTCAAAATGGTAGTTTAATGCAGATTTAATGATTACATAATGTCGTTAAAAATGATTTAAACAAAAATAATGCAAAACAGTAATTTAATATACATTCATTTATACATAACATCAAATTGATTGCTTTCAGCAAAAAATAATATTAACAATGACAGTTTTATTTCCAGTGGTTTATTATCCCACTAGAATGAATATAATACAAGTATCATAAAGAGTAGATTGGGATACAATGGACCACTCATATTTATTTATTTTTAATTTTTAAAAAGTTTTTTATTTAGGCTTAATTGATTACAGTTATAGCCTTCAGCATACATTGTTAGCTCATAATGAATCATTTTGTCCCAACTAATTGTTTTGAGCTTCTACAATAAAAAAAAAAAAAAAATCATCGTACTTTTTTTTTTTATTTAGTTATTAAAGTTTATAGATAAATAACATAAAACAGCTTTCCTTTGTAAAGATAAGATGCCTGTTTTTCTACTTGAAAAAACTTTAACTATTTTTATGAGAATGTATTAAACTTTAACATGAGGCAAGTGATCCACAATCCACTATGCTCCTGTATTCGAAATATTTAATAATTGCTTATTCTACCAACATAATGTATAATATCTATACTTTATCATATGATATAGGGGACTGTACAAATATAATGTTATCATTTTTTTTTTGGGGGGGGGGGGTTGTCTTTTGATAATGATATCACTTTTGATCCAATAAAAATTGTCTTTTTATTTGTAACACAGTCTTCGATACGAAATAGCATGTTTTCTTTTTATAACTTGTTACATATTTTTATAAAAATAGATAAAATAGGTACTAAAGTTATTACTAAAATCACTAAATTATTACAAAATTATTTAATTTTTAAATATGGAATACTCCAAATTTTGACATTACTATTTTTCTTCATATGTAATTGCATATATAATTATGGTTTGAAAAAGCATATGTAAAGTACATTTGAAATGAAGCTTGTGTTAGAGAAAGAGAAAGAATGTCGTTCACTTGATATGTTGAGGAGAATTTCTATCTCCACTCCACCTACCCTCTGTTCACGGCAAGTGCAACAGGACTTTATAACTGTCAAAAGCATTATGTAACAAAAAACTATTATAAAATACTTTTAAATTTTAACTATTTTTTAAGTGTTACTTTATATAATTTTTTTTAATATCCAAAGTGATATTTTATCGACTTCTCTTCATTTTAATTATAAATGTATGCAAAAAATAAATGCAGCCAGTGTTGTATATCATTTCAAACAAAAGAAACAAATTCTAGAAATCAAAAAATTTTTACACTTTGATAACAAAATCACTACCTTGGAGTAGGGGGGAGAAGAGGAGGTCCAACATCACCAAAAAGTTCATAATGTTATATTTGTACAGCCTCTTTTTATATGTATCTAAAATTTTTGCCACTGCCTTTAAAACATTAACTATGTAATATGAATAATAATAAAAATAGATGACTGTAGTCTCATTATTGGTGCAGCGAATGCAGGGATGAAAGTGCATTAAACCCATTTTGTAGCAGCTTTGGAGCAGTAAAATCGATTTTTGTAGCAGCAGAAATCGGATTTTGTAGCAGCAAAAATTTAATTTTGCAGCAACAAAAGCTGTTTTAGGTTGCAGATTGA
This sequence comes from Maratus speculifer, assembly GCA_964019185.1. Lineage (NCBI taxonomy): Eukaryota > Metazoa > Arthropoda > Arachnida > Araneae > Salticidae > Maratus > Maratus speculifer. The sequence goes on along the minus strand of OZ025301.1, from coordinate 65,214,098 downwards.
AATATTCTAATGCTAATAAACTCTTAACAATTATAATAACTGCTATCTTGAAAAAAAAAATTTACATTTGAAAGAATAAATACTCAGATTAAATTTCTCCACACATTTTATACCTTTTGATGAAATTAGCGGTTTTTCGAGATCTTTTAACATAATTCACACTTTTTCACAATCTTTTGACCCTGTTTGTTCGTTTTTTAACTAGATTTGCGGTGTTTTTTTATGACCTTTTGATGAAATTTGTAAGTTTTCTGAGATCTTTTGACGAAACTTACGAACCTTTTTATAAAATTTTCGGATTTTTTCACACGATGTTTTAAAGAGAATAACTTTTTTTTCCCACGATCTTTTGGCCGTATTTTGTTCTTTTTATGAAGTTAGATATCCTTTGACAAAATTCGCATGTTTTTTTGTGATTTTTTGACGAAATACGCTTGTTTTTCGGGAATCCTTTAGAGAAATTTGAGGGGGTTTTTTTTTCGCCATCTTTTACAGAAATGAACGTTTTTTCATGATCTTTTGACTGTGTTTTATTCTCTTTTTTATTATATTAACGATTCTTTAGCAAAACTCACGTTTTTCTCGAGATCCTTTGATGAAATTCGAGTGTTTTTTGCGATTTTTTGTTAAAATTTGTCTGTTTTTCGCGATCTATAGTCGAAATTTGCATTATCTGTTGTCGAAATTTGCATTATCTGTTGTCGAAATTTGCATTATCTGTTGTCGAAATTCGCGTCTTTTTCACGATCTATTGATGAAATCCGAGTGTTTTTCACGATCTATTGGTGAAATTCGAGTGTTTTACGCGATATATTGACGAAATTCAAGTACTCTTCGCGATCTTTCGATAAAAATTTGCGTGTTTATCGCGATTTTTTGACAAAATTCGCGTGTTTTTTGTGATTTTTTTCACAATACGCTTTCGAAAACGAAAATTCCGAAATACGCTTGTTTTTCGGAATCCATTAGAGAGATTTGCGGTTTTTTAGCGATCATTTCCAGAAATTGTTTTTTTCACGATCTTTTGGCTGTGTTTTGTTCAATCTTTTTTGATATAATAACGATTCTTTAGCAAAACTCGTTTTTTTCTCGCGATCCTTTGTTAAAATTCGAGCGTTTTTCGTGGTTTTTTGATAAAATGTACATGCTTTTCGCGATCTGTAGACAAATTTTTCATGATCTATTAATGAAATTAGAGTGTTTTTCACTATCTAGTGAAATTAGAGTGACGAAATTAGTGATCCTTTGACAAAATTCACGTTTTCTTATTTCGAGGTCCTTTGACAAAATTCACGTTTTATTATTTCGAGATCCTTTGACAAAATTCGCGTATGTTTTTTGAAATGCTTCGACAAAATTCTGATTTTTCCGCGACTTTTTGCCGAGATTTACGTTTTTTTCCTTCAGTGTTGAATTCAGGAGTTCCCCCCCCCGGAACTCTATCATGTCCCCTGCGGAGCTACAGAAGTCCCTCCCGGAGAAAAGTGTCTGAATTCAACACTGTTTTCCCTTGCGTTCTGTTCATGTTTTGACGAAACAGCAATTTTTTTTTTTTTCACAAACATGTACTGGATATTCATACGCGCTTTCATTCTGTTTTCGATTTTGCCGTCTATCGGCAGAATTCGTCGAGGAGCAAAATAATTCACCATTGACACGGGAAAGACACAGAACAGTAAGATAATTTACAGAAAATATGTACAATACATAAGACAGGGGCGATTCTGGGTGAAACTTTATTTTAGGAAATTGACATCGCATTTTCGGAAATCGGTGGCGGGAGAAAGGGGGGGGGGTACCCCGGGTTATCCCCCCCGGTAAGGAGGATCTTCAGACGAAATTGGGTTTTTCCCGCGATCTTCAGATGAAATCAGCGATTTATCTGCGATATTTGAGCAAAATCGGCAAATTATTGTGATCTTTTGACGAAATCAGCGGGTTTTTCGCGACCTTTTGACGAAATCGGCGTTTTTCTATGGTTTTTTTATGAAATCGGCGTTTTTTCGACGATTTTTAGACAAATTTGGCATTTTTACGCCATCTTTTCTCGAAAACGGCGTTTTATCCCGGCGACCTTTTGACGAAATCGGCGGGTTTTTCGCGACCTTTTGACGAAATCGGCGTTTTTCACATTTTTTTATGAAATCGGCGTTTTTTTCGACGATTTTTAGACAAAATTGGCATTTTTACGCCGTCTTTTCTCGAAAACTGCGTTTTATCCCGGCGACCTTTTGACGAAATCGGCGTTTTTCCGTGTTTTTTTAATGAAATCGGCGTTTTTTCGACGATCTTTAGACAAAATTGGCATTTTTACGCCTTCTTTTCTCGAAAACGACGGTTTATCCCCGCGATCTTTTGACGAAATCGGCGTTTTTTCCGTGATCTTTTGATGAAATCGGAATTTTTTTTTCAATGATCGTTTGGCAAAATATTTTTAAGCGATCTTTTATAGAAAATGGCGTTCTTTCCCGCGATCTTTTAACGAAATCAGCGTTATATCCGCAATCTTTAGACGAAATCGACGTTTTCCCGCAGTCTTCAGACGTAATCAGCTTCTTATTTACGATATTTGGTGAAATTGCCGTTTTTCGCGATCCGCAGAGAAAATTCGCATTTTTAAGCGATCTTTTGACAAAGTTCGTTGACAAAAACATTGACGAGATCTTCGTTTTTTACACGAAATATTGACGAAATGTGTGCTTTTTCAGCGATCCTTTCACGAAGTTTGCATTTCTCCCTAATTGCTTTTTCCGCGCGCAAAACCGCATAAGTTGGCAAATATGTGGAATTGATAACGCAATTTCAAATTTTCGAAAGAGGATGCCTTAAATTTTCTGAAATTTTGGACGAGTATACATAGGAGGCGAACTGCAATTAATTGGGAATAAACATATTACGGCAGCTCCATTCGTCTCCGCCAACGCGCGCGGTGTACGTCACATGACGTCCCGCTCCGTACTCTGCAATCGGTTGCGATGAAAATGAGCATTGGATGACTCGAGGGAAAAACAACTTGCGGAGCCACGATAAAACTCCACAAAACATCGCGTGTTTTTCGTGACCAAATGCGCATGTTTTTCGCAATTTTTCGGCGAAATTTGCGCGTTTTTGAGATCTTTTTAATGTTTCTTTGTTTTTTGACGAAATTAACAGCCTGAAAAAAGTTATTTGTTGTTGTTCCCTGGATCGACGAAATTGCGCTAAATTTCGTTTTGGCACTAAGTGCCTTTTGGCGCAGGTTTGGCGCAAAATTGAAAAAAAATAGCTGTTTTGTAGCAGTTTGGCGCAGAAAAGTGGTTTCGGCGCAGTCTGGCGCAATTGGCGCAGGTCTTACATCCCTGCGAATGTGATTGCATGGCTCGGATAATATACAATTACCTGTTTGTTTGTATGATATGAACATACTTTATGTACAATTTTATAATTGCATTTTGCAACCAATACATGATTATGAATTGAACCATAAAATAATATATAATCATGACAACAAAATTTTTGTTTTGAGAAATTTAAATATCTTTGGTGAAATATCGCAAATGCAAGCATAAGGATTGAATTTGTTTAATTCTTAAGAATTTATCTATTTACATATTTATTCACAATTGACATTGATTTAAGGTTCTTTCTTGGATTTCATTCATTCAGCGCCCATAAATATACAGTTCATACACAGTAGACACCCCCAAATCTGCACATCCTTACAGATGTAAACAATGAAATTTTCAGTTCAGAATCAGGGACAAAATTACAGTTTGTTTTAGTTTTATATCATTTTGTTTGTATTTTCAATAATATGACTGAACCTGTGGTTTTCAACAAAGGAAGTATAAATTTGGTTAAAAAAAAAAAAAAAATCAAGATATTGCTAATATCACTGGTAATCACAATCTTTTTATCAAATATGTATTAATAAAATATTTTGGTTATTCAGACTGGTTAAACTTGAAATAAAACTTCTTTACTTTATGGTACGTTGGTTGTGTTTATGTCGGCCAATTATCAACATGTGGGATATAGGGGGAAAGGGTGCCTTCTGTGGGGATCTTTCTAAAGGAACCTAACTCATATTATACTAGGAAATCCAAGGTTCAAAGAAAACCATAAAAAATTTTGAAGGATTAGGCCGATGGCTGAGATTAGCTTTGAACCCAGCACCTGCTATTTACTATCTACAATTTCAAGGCCAGAAGCTTTCAGCCACTGGTGGGGCTCCTTACTTTATGATTTTGATAAAAATTAGCAGGGCTTAGAGGACCTTCATGAAGCAAGTTTCACTAAATAATTGAAGAAAATCATCTTTATTATGCTCATTTAATTATACAAGGTATAACCCGTCGAGTTTCGGCAAAAGAAAATGTTTAAGAAGGAACTGTTTCATTGATTTATAATAAATGTACAAAATTAGTTACAATAAAAAATACACCCTACATTGGTAAGTCTAACTCTTAAATAAATGACATTTAACCCAAAGTTTAAAAGGTTGTGATTTATTTCTTATTATAAATTCATAGTTGAAATATCTTTTTATGTGTGTATTTTGAAATTGTTAATTTATCCATTTTGAAAAAAAAAAAAAAAAAAAAAAAAAAAAAAAAAAAAGTTTCATTTGTGTATAATTATGCTTTATTTCAAATTGAAAGGATTATTGAGATGTTAATAATAGTATTTAATTTGTTTATATTATGTATATATATTTAGTTTATTTTATTCAAGTAAATATCTGGCCAGATACGTTCATGTAGCTACATGTTATTGAAGTGTCATTTTTTATTAATTATTCATGATATTATTTTATTGTTTAATGCTTAAATGTCAGCATCTGAAGATTGAATTTTTTTTCTGTTTTATTATTTGAATCATGATTTAAATTAATGTTTATTGTAAGAATTTAGTTTTATTGTTTTATCATTATGTACTCTCATGAGTCCAGGTGGGGAGTGTGTGGGGAATCATGTTTTAACGCCAAAAGGGCGATGAATCCTGATCTGAGTTACGCGTGGCAACCCCCCTAATGGGCTCAAGATATTTTTTTGTTTATGTTTTCAGAGAGAGAAAAGAATTAATACGAGATGTGATGAGAAGCGTAGATAGAAGAAATATTCTAAAATGTATCGAATTTCATGTAAATTATGTATCATATGTGTAAATAAGAAGATGTACAGTATTTGTATAAAGTGTAAATAAGATGTATAATATTTTCTTCCAATTAAAAAGAAGTAAGAAGATGCCCGTTTTGAAGTTATTGAATATGAATCGCCTAAATTAATTTTGTGTTCGAAATCCACTGAACCAGCCGACGCGACAATGGTGCAACGTTCGGGAAATAATAGAATGAGAATATGATTAGGACGATTGCATTTTTAACGGGTAAGTTTTTTACTGTTATTTTTTTTTTTGATTTTATGAATGATTTGGAAGAAACAGTACTATACAAAATGAATACCGGTGAAAATTTGAAAAGAAATATTACTAAACGCGGATCAATTAGATCCACAATAACTAAATCGATAAAAAAAAATTGATAACGAAATTTTGAAAGAAAGTGATTTGAAACCGGAAATTGTGGAGAATTGTTTAGCAACATTACTGGAACATAAGATTTCTCTAGAAAACCTAGACGATTTAATTCAATCTGAAATTAAAACTTCTAATTTAGAAACCGAAATTGAAACTTGTTTAGAATATAAAGAATCGATTATTACGTGTAAATCAAGAGCAAATAGATTTCTGCATAATTTAAAGAAAACTTCTGATATTACAAATGAACCAAAAGTAATTACGCCCCCCATATCAGATACTCAGTTAAAGTGTAACACTAAATTGCCGCGAATTTCTTTAAACAAATTCACCGGCGACATTTGCGAATTCCAAGAATTTTGGCCGCAGTTTAAAGTCGCTGTTCACGAAAATGAAGCCCTTCAAGAGATAGAAAAATTTACTTATTTGAAATCTTTGATTTCGGGATCAGCAGCTGCTGCTATTAACGGGCTTCCATTAACTGGTGAAAATTACGCAACAGCAATAAATATATTAAAGGATCGTTTTGGAAAAAGAGAGATTTTAATATCTGCGCACACAAATAAATTATTAAATTTAGAAGCAGTGCGAAGATCAAACGATATATATTCGTTGAGAAAATTGTATGATGAAATAGCGATACAAATAAGAAGTTTAGAATCATTGGATGTGAAATCAGACCAATATGGTTGTTTATTGTTACCTATTATTTATAAATGCATACCTATGATAAAAAGTTAATTAAATCCAATTGATTTTTTAAATCATCAGATTTTAAAATATTCACCTTTTATATAAACATTTTAATAACAATTTTAATTTTTCTTAAGAAAGGTGTTATAGTAAAAATAAAATACATTGACATGTTTCGGAACCGTCAAATAAGTTCCATAGTCATAATATAAATCATTATATTATGACTATGGAACTTATTTGACGGTTCCGAAACATGTCAATGTATTTTATTTTTACTATAACACCTTTCTTAAGAAAAATTAAAATTGTTATTAAATGTATACCTATTGACCTTTTATTGCAGTTTCATAGAGAACAGTGCGAGAAGAAAGATGTTTGCGTAAATGATTTATTATTGTTCCTTACGCGAGAAATCGAAGAGCGGGAAAAGGTTGTTAATGTTACATCTGTCAGTTTTGAGATTAAATCTCATGAAAATAAATTCAAACAAAATTCTTCTAAACATTTTCTTCAAGCAAAAAATAGAAATCCTTCAGCATTTACATTAAATACAATTACAGAAAACCTTTGTCCTTTTTGTTCTCAGAAACATGAAGCAAATTTGTGTAACTTAAATTTTGAAGAAAGAAAACAATCTTTATCGAAACAAGCGAAATGTTTTCGATGCTACCAACGATTTCATAAGAGTAAGTTTTGTAAAAATTCTAATATCCGTTGAACTCTTTGTAATTCAAAAGCTCATCAAAATTCTCTTTGTAATAAAAAAGTAAAAGAAAGATCATCAAAGGAAAATAAAATTGACCTTGTTTCAAGTGAAGGGGATGAAATAGGGGGAAAGCAAAATACGCAGTATGAAAAAATAACTGTTTCTTCACTTTGTTGTAAGCCAGATGAATATGTTTATTTTCAAACTTTAAAGGGAACAATGATTGGGAAAGATAAAAATATTAATGTTCGTATCTTGCTAGACAGTGCGTCGCAGCGTACGTTTGTCGGAAAGAATTTGTCAAAGCATTTAAATTTAGAGGTGACAGGACAGGAATCATTAAAAATCCATACATTTGCTGGTACGAAACCTATTGTTAATAATCATAATAGAGTTAAAATTTTCTTAAAGGATAAATTTTCTGACAATGTAATATATCTGGAAGCATTAGAAACAGAGAAAATTTGTTCAGATATAATACGCGCCCCAAGTTTAGAGTTAAATGAAAAAATAAAAGAAATGGGTATACAGTTGTCAGATGTTTCAAATGAATTAAGTGACGGGGAGAATAAAATAGATTTGTTGATTGGTAGCGACTACTATTGGTCAATTATGACAGGGAAATATAAACGTATTTCACCAACTCTTGTTTTGAATGAAACTAAACTAGGTTGGACACTTCATGGGAAGTTCTCAGATGAAGTTAATGAAAATAATTTAGTGGGTGCAATGTATATATCTATTTGGGATAATAATGAAGATGATAAAATGTCAATTCAACTTGAAAATTTTTGGACTATAGAAGGGTTAGGGATTCAGGAAGATAATACAAATAAAGATTTGTATGATAATCAAATATTAGAACAATTTGAAAATTCTATTCAGTTTAAGAACAATAGGTATGAAGTTAAATTACCTATGAAATATGACAATGTTGATCTTCCGAATAATTATGAAGTTGCCAAAAAGAGATTTGATAGTCTAATTAAACGATTTGTAAATAATCCTGCATTATTTAAGGAATATAAAGAAATTATTGATGAATATAAGGCTTTAGGAATAGTAGAAATTGTTGAACCGCAAGAAATAAATTCACCGAATGGTAATTTGACCTATTATTTACCCACCACCCTGTAATTTGAAGGGACAAACAAACAAACAAATTACGCATTGTTTTTGATGCCTCATCTCATGCTCCTTCTGAACCTTCTCTAAATGATGTACTCTTCCCAGGTCCCAATTTGAGCTCAGATTTATTTGATTTAATTTTGCAATTTTGAAGCAATAAAATTGCCGTAGTGGCAGACATTGAAAAAGCTTTCTTACAGATAAGTCTTGCTGAAAGTGATAGAGATATGACGCGTTTCCTGTGGATCGAAGAACTCCCTCAAGATAAAAATTCCTCAATTAAGTTTATAATTATGAAAATGTGTCGTGTATTATTTGGCATCACCTCGAGTCCATTTCTGTTAGGAGCTGTAATTAAACATCATTTGAAGAGGTATGCAACTTTATATCCGGAAACTTGCTCTAAAATTGACTCTTCCATGTACGTGGACGATTTATTGTTAGGAGCACATACGGTTAATGAAGCTTTAAAAATTTCAAAGGAATCTTTAGCTATTTTTCAACAAGCAAATATGTTTTTACGTAAATGGCAAAGTAATTCTACCATTTTAAAGGAAAATTTAAAATCTTTAGATATGAATGTTTGCGCTGATACATCAACTGACACAACCCCATTTAAAATTTTAGGGTTAATATGGGACACTGAAGAAGACATTTTTAGATTAGATAATTAGGGATGGGACGAATATTCGGCCACTATTCGGTATTCGGCCCTTTTGCCGAACATTCGGTTGGCCGAATATTGAAGGCTTGTTGACCGAATACTTCGGCCGAATACCTGTAGCCGAATATTTAGAGATATCTTGCCAAATAAATTTCGGATTTAAAGAATTTCATTTTTGCATTTTTTTTTCTCTAATCCAAATTAGCTACTTCATTTATGAAGTCATTCTCACTCTTACTTACAAAATATAGACTTATTCAGATACTAAAAAATATACAGCCTTTCTGTATTTCTTATAAAAGTTAGTGATATTTTAGAAAATGCTGCCCAAGTTGGAGATTTAATTGTACGGGAAATGTCATCATTAGAGAATGATATATTACAATTCAAGATATAAAAACACTGTCAAAACGCTTGAATATTTATTAATGTCTGCAAATTCCATGCACATATAAAAAAGGCTCATTTGAAATTCATAACTTATTTTCTATAAAGTAAGAAATGAAATTTTTTTTTCACTAGGTGTGTTAACGAAGATTCATTTTCAAAATTAAATATAATTTATCACCATTCTTAATACAACGGTACATTTGAAAGCAGAACTGGTGTCAAACTAGATGCACATTAAATGACACAAATTGCTTTATGAAGATGGTTTTATAAATATTTAAACATAAATTCTAAATGCTGAACAAAATAATTTTTTTATTCTATAGTTTTCACTTTTAAATAATTATTTGCATAATTACTGGCTTAAATATATAACATTATTATGTATATATTTTTAATTTACATCTTCCTTCATTCATGTTGTTATCAATTTCTGTTTATCCTTTTAATGCTTGTTGAATAAGTGGAATATTTATTGTATGCGCCGATTCAAATGTCAAAGATTTTGTTAACATATGCATTCTACTTTAAGAATAACTTTTTGCTTTAATGTAATTTGTAATTTAAAGCTTGGCATTTGATTTTAGAACAGTCTCATTCTTACTAATTTGCTTATCACTAGGGACACAAACTTTAAATGACCAAATTTACTTCATTAAAGGTTATTTCAGAAAATATGTCCTTATGAGTTCTGAGAGATAGATGAAGAATATTATTGATTTTGGATGCAAGAAGTATCAATTGATAGTAAAAGTGAAATACATTCTTCGTATTTTAATGGAAATATTTTCCCATCTTGACTTACTGAAAATCAATTTGATGTACGTTAGAATAAAGGATATAATGCAATTTCATAATTTTTTTCTGTTAAAATAAGTTTTTCAAATTTAAAAATACATTTAAAAGCACATTTAGGAGTAATAATTATTAATGAGCCCCTATCTTTTAAATTATATATAATCAAAATTTATTTTCTTTATTGGAAAAAAAATTACTATTCGGCCGGCCGAATATTCGGTATTCGGCCTAAAATTTGGCCGAATATTCGGTATTCGGCTATTCGGCCAAATCACTATTCGTCCCATCCCTATAGATAATTAAAGTCTGTTAGAATTTGTTCATTGTCAAGATAAGACCAAAAGAACTATAATTCGAGCAGCTGGAAGAATTTTTGACCCTGTTGGGTTTTTATCACCATTTACGATTTTAATTAAAATGATTTTTCAATCATTATGGGAACATGGTATCGATTGGGATCAGAATTTGTCAGAACATTTAGAGAAAAGGTGGGATAACTGGTGTGCACAGATTCCATATCTTAGTAAAATAAAAATTCCAAGATATTATTTTCAGGAAATAGACAAATACGACAATGTAGAAATTCACCGTTTTAGTGATGCAAGTATTAAGGCCTATGGAAGTGTTATGTATCTGAGATATAACAACAATAATAGTATAAAGACAAGTTTTGTTACATAAAAAAGCAGACTAGCTCCCATAAAGAAGTTAACCTTGCCCCGCCTCGAATTGATGGGTGCTCTGATTGGAGCTAGACTTGGAAAGCAGGTAATGTCTGTTCTCAAGATAAGTGAAGACAGAGTACATTATTGGAGCGACTCAAATATCGTGCTTCACTGAATCAAAAGTTCGTCAAGTACTTGGAAGCCATTCGTAAGCAACAGAACATCAGAAATACAAAGTTTAACAGATCCGAAGAACTGGCGACATTGTCCCGTTAGCTCAAATCCTGCTGATCGACTCACAAGAGGACTATCCCTTCTCGACCTCGAAAAAGATGACCTGTGGTGGTCAGGGCCTCCATGGTTAGTTAAGTATTCAAAATTATGGCCCAAAGAAGACAGAGAAATAGATGAAGATATGAAACAACTAGAAGCTAAAAGAAATGTGATTTTCCAAAATGTTTGTTCATCAGAGCATCAGAAGACACTTATAGAAATTGAGCGCTTCAGTTCCTTCTTGAAGGCAGTTAGAACATTGGCAAGAGTTAGAAGATTTATTTTCAATTTAAGAAATTCAATCAAGAGTAAAGATACATTATCTGCTGAAGAATTGAAAGAAGCTGAAGAATTATTAATCAAAGAAGTACAAAAGAAGAATTATAAGGAAGAAATTGAGTCATTAGAAAAAGGAAATTCTGTTAAGAAAACATCACGAATTCATTCCCTGTGTCCATATTTGGATGAAAATAAAATTTTACGAATAAAAACCAGACTTAATGAAGGCTCCTTTGATTCGAATAAGACCAACCCAATCATATTGCCGAAGAACGAAAAATTAACAGAATTGCTAATAATGCAAGAACACAGAAATTTGCTGCATAGTGGAGTTTCTTTAACGCTTGCACAAATCCGGAAGAAATTTTGGATTCCACAAGAAAGACAATCTATCAGAGAGAATCTAAGGAAATGTCTAATTTTGTAGAAGATACAATGCAAGGGCAGCTGACCAGCTAATTGGGCAACTTCCGAAAGAAAGGATCTCACAATCCCCTGCGTTTACCGTTATAGGATTGGATTTTGCCGGCCCAATAAACATCAAAACAGATAGTAAAGAGACGTCAAAATCCTACATTGTACTGTTCACCTGTGCCGCAACAAGAGCAATACATTTGGAAGCAGCCAGGGATATGACTACAAAATCCTTTATGATGAGTTTTCGTAGATTTATTTCAAGACGCGGAAACTGTAAAATAATTTTTTCTGATAATGCATTAAGTTTTAAAGCTGCCGACAAAGAACTACAACAATTTTAAAAAATCATTAAAGATCAAGAACTTCAAGACTTCATATCAAACAAAGGCATTATATGGAAATTTATCATCGAGCGTGCCCCATGGTGGGGAGGATTTTACGAGAAACTCGTAAAAAGTGTAAAAGAACCCCTAAGAAAAATTTTGGGAAGAGCTCTCATCACATTTGAAGAATTGGCTACAATTTTGACAGAAATAGAAGCCATAATAAACATGAGACCTCTTACGTATACAACAAGTGATTTCGGCGAGCCAGAGCCACTTACACCGGCTCACTTTCTTCAAATCGGAAGAGAAAATATTAGTTTTCCACTACATTTTGCCGAATTAGAGAAAATCTTATTTGTATAGTACTGTTTCTTCCAAATCATTCATAAAATCAAAGAAATAACAGTAAAAAACTTACCCGTTAAAAATGCAATCGTCCTAATCATATTCTCATTCTATTATTTCCCGAACGTTGCACCATTGTCGCGTCGGCTGGTTCAGTGGCTTTCGAACACAAAATTAATTTAGGCGATTCATATTCAATAACTTCAAAACGGGCATCTTCTTACATCTTTTTAATTGGAAGAAAATATTATACGGGTCATTCCATGTCAAATCAACCAAAAAAATTCAATATTCAAACTGACTATTTCCGATTTCAATGAAACTGCTAGTGATCATTCTCTATGATGATATAAATTAGAGCATATTTTTATTTTTTTGTTTATCGCTTTAAATTTTTATATAATTAATTATTTAATTTTGAAAAATCACCATTTTTTGACTTGCATAAATATTTTCAATTTTGAATTTCTCAAGTTCTATCAAACATAGAAAATTTTATGACCCCTCATTTCAAAGAGGAGTTTATCGGGTTTAATTTGATATGCAAGTCGACTATGTATAATTAAAATAAATAAAATTTCTAAATTTTTAAAATTTAAAATTTGAAAATTTTTTAGATAGTCATTTTTTAAAATTTTGAAAAAATTGTATGTATGTTGTAATATTATAAGCTTTAAATTCTGAAATTTTTAGTGTGGGATCTCAATGGGATCAAGAATTATGAAATAAAAGCTGAAAATTACCATACAAATCATAAATAAATAACAAAATAGACAGAATTAAATTGCTATTTTAATGGTAATTTTTGCTTTTATTTTAATAACTCCTGATCTCATTGAGATCCCACTCTAAAAATGTCAGAATTTAAAGAATATAATATTACAAAAAACATATATTTTTTTCAAAATTTTTAAAAATGACTATCTAAAAAATTTTCAAATTTAAAATTTTATTTATTTTAACTATACATAGTCGACTTGCATATCAAATTAAACCTTATAAACTCTTCTTTGAAATGAGTGGTCATAGAATTTTCTATGTTTGAGAAATTGAAAATTGAAAATATTTATGCAACTCAAAAAATGATGATTTTTCAAAATTTAAATAATTAATTGTATAAAAATTTAAAGCGACAAACAAAAAATAAAAATATGCTCTAATTTATATCATCATAGAGAATGATCCCTAGCAGTTTCATTGAAATCAGAAAGGGTCAGGTTGAGTCACTGGTTGATTTGGCATGGAATGACCCATACATCTTATTTACACATTATACAAATACTGTACATCTTCTTATTTACACATATGATACATAATTTACATGAAATTCGATACATTTTAGAATATTTCTTCTATCTACGCTTCTCATCACATCTCGTATTAATTCTTTTCTCTTTCTGAAAACATAAACAAATAAATATCTTGAGCCCAGGAGGGGGGTTGCCACGCGTAACTAAGATCAGGATTCATCGCCCTTTTGGCGTTGAAACATGATTCCCCACAAAGGTACTATTTCTATAAAACTCAGTTGTAGAAATTGTTAAAATTAAACTTTAATCATGCATGTAAGCAGTAAAAAACATTAAAAGATCTTTATTATTATAAAGTTATCAAATAATGCTGTTATGTAAGTATTCCAAAATGAAAAAAGTAAAATTTATTCCACTTTGGCTCAATCATCGAATTTTCCCCCCGTGAAATGTAAATCCGACATCATTTTCACTACATCAAAATTTATATATGTACCTTTCATATCTGTATTCGCCTTTTCAAAAAGATTGGTATTTTAATTTGATCATTTTGAAATAATTTTAATTCAAAACTTGAAGTCTGGATGTTATTAGCAGAAACAAATTCTAAACTATTTGTATTATTTTAAGTATAAATGAAAGTTTGTAAAAAAAAAACCCAAATTCACTGGAATTTATAACATACAGTATTTTTGACACAGCTAGTAGGTTAATTGGAATTTTTTTTACTTTTAATGAGAAAATGGCAACATAAAAATACAGTAATATGCTTTTTTCTCTTTTAATATAAATGGAGTACTTAAGTTGCCACGATTAGATAAACAGTATAAAAAAAAAAAATTAATATTTTAAAAACAAAATACAACTTTCAAACAAATTTCATTTAAAAGTACATTTTTTCCCTATAGAACGGTGTAAAAACTGAAAATGTGAAATTTTAAGAAGCTTAAAAATTCACAGTAACAAAAATTGCAAGAACGAAATTGTATTTTAAATTTCAAAGTGTTGCCATTCGCAAAATGACGTATGCGTTACGCACAGATACATTTGGCCTTTATAATATAGATATTATTAATTATGTACTTCAACTGTACTTTTAATAATTTAACCATTTTAAAAATGATCTGTTTTTTTATCATTTTAGTTTATTACATAACTTAATTAGTTTAATAATTTACAATATTACAAACATCCATTATAATTTTGATTGCATTATTACATTCAAGTTATTGTTTAAAAAATTTAACCAAAAATCTGCAAAATTCTAAAATTAGCAACACTCGGAGCTAACTTAAGCTATGTAGATTTGAGGGAGTCAATTGTAGGGTAACAAGGGGTCAATGCAAGTTCTTGGGGGCTCCATCTTCCACAAAGCAGAATATGCTTAAAAATGCAATGTACGTTGCAGAACAAAGAGCTTATCTGCAGAACATTTCAAATAATCAGTTAAGAAATTCACCATTCAATTGAAAGAACAATGAAAAAATTCACTGAGCTTCTGAATTTTCAGAAAAATTAAAGCTAAAGCTGTCAGTTCTGAAAATTCAGACATAAAAATATATCACAAATTTCGCCGAAAACAATAAATTTCATCAATTGTGGGAAGAAAAATCACCGATTTCATCAAAAGATTGCAGAAAAAGCAAAAACTTTGTCAAATGATGTAAAACAAATCTGGAACTTTCGTCAAAGGATTGCAAAAAGACAAATTACGTCAAAGCAGGGTTGGAAAAAAAATCATGATTTTTTTTAAAAAATCAAAAAAATCGGATTTATTTGATTTAAATCAGATTTTTTTTTATTTAAATCGGATTTATTTGATTTTTTTAGAATCCTATATTTAATTACTGTGTTTTTATGTTTTTACAATGCATGAAGCAGTTTTTTATAATAAATAACTAAAAAAGAATAAATAATATTTATAATTTATAAATATAGTAAGAAATAATCATATACAGTGAAACTCGTTTAAGATACGCCCGCTTAAAACACGATCCCGCTTAACATACGAATTATCTTCGGTCCCTTGAAAACTGCCTATTAAACCTGTGTAAAATTATCCGCTTAATATACGTACACATAAGATAAGATCCCGCTTTATATACGAAGAAAAATTGGTCCCTTGATGTAAAAAAACCCGCTTAATATACGAAATGGTGCTTATGTAATCCATTTATCACGTGTCTTTAGGACGGAATATGTAAAATCTTATTTATTTTTCATAAGATACTATCTTTTTACCTTTTTTCTCTCTAAAAAATGTTCTTTTCCACTGATTTTGTACGCTGAATTCTGATTGGCTTCCTGTTTTTCAACAAAATGCAAAAACAATTACCGCTTTTTTTTTTTTTTTTAACCATCGCACTTCTTACGGAGCAGTGGATGGATCCGAAATTTCATTGGTTGCTCTCTCTCCTGATTGGATGAGAAAGTTGTTGGTGAAATCCGTCTATATTTTTATGCTTTTTATTTTTTGTGTCGCTTATCTAGTTGCTTTTCATTATTATATCATTTTTAATATTATAAATCGTCCTCAGGATTGCCTTTTTATAAATTTCTTTTTATCATTAGCTTTTGCGCGGCACTTTACAAAACGTTAAGATCATAGAATAAGAACAGTATCAAGAGGAATGCAAAGATTGGGACTTATTTGTTGAAATTAACGATCA
Source organism: Maratus speculifer (assembly GCA_964019185.1). NCBI lineage: Eukaryota > Metazoa > Arthropoda > Arachnida > Araneae > Salticidae > Maratus > Maratus speculifer. The sequence goes on along the minus strand of OZ025301.1, from coordinate 65,197,975 downwards.
TGTTGTGATATGTGAAATGCGCTCTATCGCGGATATAATCGCGGACATCAAATTTTCCAATGAACTTATAGGTCTTCAGATGGAGTAGAAGCAAGACGACACGGATGAAGAAACAGATGTACTAACCGTACTATCATTCGTATCTGTAATGAGCTTATTCAGCTTACTTTGACTGACTCTTCGATGGATGCTGGTCCTTCCATTGAAGATTTTTTACCACATCAACAATGCAGAAAACTTCCTATTAAAATCTTGCCGTAAGTTGCACTAAACCAAGTTAAACGACTTTTTCTCAAGAAACTGGAACTACATCATGATTTTCCTAATGTATCGAATAATTATTGTTCCTTGCATACATTTAGTTTGTCTTTCAAAAAATTATTATGAAAATGTATTATTTTTGCCCTTTGAGTAAGTAAAGTATTTCAGTTACTATCCTTCTATAGTAAAAAAAAAAACTAGCCTTAAAAGGAATGACTCCTGGAATGATGCTGATGTGGAAGATTTCCGGAACTAACGAATCCGGGTTGTCCACTCCTTCCATGAGTCGAATAGACCAATCAGGAAAGGGCTCCGTCTATGCATCGCCATATGGGTTACCATAAAGAGAGGAAAGGTTACCATCGCCAGCAATCGCCAACTTGGCAATATATCGCCAAATTTGGCGACCAAAATTAGTTGTCAAAAGTGACGCCAACTTGGCGATAACTGTAATATTTCGCCAAATTTTTAATTTCTTTACAACACCAGTCGTTTGATACATCATTTGAGAGGTTTGCAATTGCTTATTCATATAATGGATGTCTTGTGTGTTATCCCCCATTCTGCTCCCCAGGGGGGACACATTTTTATTTTCTTTACAACACCAGTCGAGTTACACAAGATTTGAAAGGTCTGCAACTGCTTATTCATATTATGGATGTTTTGTGTGTCACCCCCACACTCTGCTCTCCCCAGGGGGCGGGGCGGTCACATTTTTAATTTCTTTACAATACCAGTTGAGTGACACATCATTTGAAAGGTCTGCAACTGCTTATTCATATTATGGATGTGTTGTGTGTCATCCCTCACTCTGCCCCCCAGGGGGGCACATTTTTAATTTCTTTACAACACCAATTGTGTGACACATCATTTGAGAGGTCTGCAACTGCTTATTCATATTGTGGATACCTTGTGTGTAACCCCCCCCCCTCTGCCCTCAGAGGGGCCGCATTTTGTAATTTCTTTACAACACCAATTGTGTGACACATCATTTGAAAGGTCTGCAACTGCTTATTCATACCATGGGTTTTGGCGAGCGCAGCAAGCAGGGGTAGACAATAATTTGGAATCGCGAAGCGATTACGCGGGGGGTTGGCGAGCATAGCGAGCAGGGGGGCGGGGCCCCGCTAGTTTTCTAAAAAATTTCTCCAAAATTTTCGGTTTATTGTCTTATTTTAAAATTTGGCAAAGAACTATATAAAGACATTTTAATTTTTTTACTGTATAAACAGATATTCAATAAAATTTTGGAGTAAAAGAAAATTGTTTTTTTTTTAACACCTTAAACTCAAATTTTCTAGAATATCTAAAAAGTGTTAGAAATGGGTAAAATAAAAGTCATAAATGGCTAAAATTACGTTAATAACAATGTGCACTGTTTTTATGTGCATTATTATTCGAGAATCTGTGAAATCCGGATAAGATACGATCCCGCTTAAGATACGAAATGTTCTCGGTCCCTTGATTCGTATCTTAAACGAGTTTCACTGTAGTTAAGAAAATATTATATTCTAGTTACTGATTGGTACTAAAAATTAAACATCTAGGCTTTAATCTAAAGCCATTGTATTATTTTGTAATTGAATTGTGCATACTAAATAACAAATAAGAAATAAATTTAAATATGTTGTAAACAGGGTTGTGTTTTTGACGTCAAAAACTGGTTTTCGACATGACAGTGGTAAAAACCATGTTTTTACTGGTTTATTCCGTCAAAAACCTATCATTTTCGATTTTCTGCCAATTTATAGTGCAAGTACAGCTTACAATTCATTTCTAAATTGATTTTTCCTTATTGTTCTTCTTCTTATTATTAATTTCAATTACATTGGTTAAATATATTTAAAAGTAAGATTTCTTAAATGGGAAACATTTAAAAATACAAGTATAAAAAATAGAAAAAACAATATTTGTCATAATCTCCATTAACCCTTTGCGGGGCAGGGCAAATTCATTGCTTAAGTATTGAAATTAATGACTGACACCGGAATTTGAAGACAACTTTATTTGTAAATAAGAAAACGCTATATTTCATGCATTCAATAAACCGTAATTTTCTTTAACAAAATTCCAATGCGAATGTGGCATTTGGGAATTAAAATTAAGTAATATGTCTATGAAACCACCGCCCCTCAAGGGATTAATATACATTGTACTACCTGCAATGAAAATTAATATTAAATGATGATAAAAGGTTATTATAATCATTAAATAACATTCAATATACATTTCAAAAATGTATTAAAATCATTTCAGAGATTCAAAAATGCTATTATATGGTATGACAATAGATGTCAAGGACTGGTTATCGAATAAAGTACTACTTGGTTATCCCGTCGGCCAATTTTGCCAAATTAATAGCCGAATTCTACATGTTTACATAATTTTTATTTTAAAAAGCAAAAGAAGACATAAATTAGTATACCTTTAATAAAAATACAAAAAAAAGTGAGATTAAAAATCATCTGATGACGTTTTAAACACATATATCATATTTAGCATGAATGAATGTGACATTCATAATCATCCTTTATTGACATTTAATCTTATAGTTTCGTGATAGCTTTTTGGTCGACAGGATAATCAAGTAGTACCGAATATTATTATATATAATATTTCAAAATGCTTGTCTTATGCATTTCATTAATGTAATTAAACAATGATTTTTTTTTCCCAGATCAATAGGCGGAATCTTAAAATTTTTATATTATAAAATTTTGATGCTTTTAAGACCAATTTTATTTGGAAGCTTTCATACTTAAAATTTAATGAATAGCAAAAAAAAAAAAAAAAAAAAAAAAAAATTTAGGAAAAATTAGAATAAAATAATAATTTATACATTTATATACCATAGTTTTTATTTGTTAACTTTTATGCAAATATATATGAATTTAAAGATCATTCAAGCACTTATACTTTTACCTAAAAAGTCATGAAATATTTTTCAAATCAAAATTTATTAAAACTACCATAATGTCAGACTATTTATGTCTTGTTTACATTTTATTTTAAATTACTTGGTTATTATTTAAAGTAAATGAAAAAAAATAACATGTAGCATATTTTTATAACATACATTTGACTATATAAGTAAAAATATTTTACCTTTAAAATTATTGTTAAATTTTTATTACATTTACAGAGATTCTTAAATGCTTTATGTATTTTTTCAATGTAGTTTTTGTTTTTCTTGGATGAATAAATGTACTTTAGAGGCTGTTTGATACTGAATATTTCATGTGAGGTGACTAAAGATAGAATGAAAAAATAATATTTATTATGTAAAAACAAATCCATGAAAAAAGGTTTTTGACAGTTTTCGACATTTTTGACAAGGAGGTTTTTGACATGACGGTAAAAACTAGAGATGGGACGAATATTCGGCCCTTTTGCCGAATATTCGGTTGGCCGAATATTGAAGGCTTGTTGACCGAATACTTTGGCCGAATACCTGTAGCCGAATATTTAGAAATATCTTGCCGAATATTGCTAAAATCTCGCCGAATAGTGAAAGATATCTTGCCAAATACATTTAGGATTTTATAGAATTTCGTTTCTTAGTTTTTTTCTCTAATTCAAATTTGCTATTCATTCATGAAGTCCTTCTCATTCTTACTTACAAAATATACAGTTATTTAGATACTAAGAAATGTACAGCCTTTCTGTATTTCCAATAAAAGTTAGTGATATTTTAGAAATAGCTGACCAAGTTGGAGATTTAATTGTACTGGAAATGTCTTCATTAGAGAATGATATACTATTACAATTCAAGATATAAAAATAGTTATGGAAAAGGAAAAGAAAAACACTGCTTTATTCTAAAACACTCGAATATTTATTAATGTCTGCAAATTCCATGCACATATAAAAAAGGCTCTTATGAAATTCATAACATATTTTCTATAAAGCAAGTAATGAAAAAATTCATTCACTAGGTTTATTAACGAAGATTTGTTTTAAAAATTAAATATCAAATATCACTATTCCAAATACAACGGTACATCTGAAAACAGAAGTGGTGTCAAACTAGATATGCATTAGATGACACAACTTGCTTTATGAAGATAGTTTTATAAATATTTAAACATAAATTCTAAATACTGAACAAAATATTTTTTTTATTCTATAGTTTTCACTTTTACATAATTATTTGCATAATTACTGACTTAAATATGTGACATTATTATGTATATATTTTTAATTTACATCTTCCTTCATTCATGTTGTTATTCTGTTTATCCTTTTAATGCTTGTTGAATAAGTGGAATATTGAAGTTGAATATTCTATGCGCCAATTCAAATGTCAAAGATTTTGTTAACATATGCATTCTACTTTAAGCCCAACCTTTTGCTTTAACAAAATTTGTAATTTAAAGCTTGGGCTTGGCAACTAATTTCAAAACAGTCTTGTTCTTACGAATTTGCTTATCGTTAGTGACACAAATTCTAAATGATCAAATTTACTTTATTAAAGGTTATTTAACAAAATATCTTCTCGTGAGTTCTGAGAGAGAGATTAAGCATATCATTGATTTTGGATGCAAGAAAGGATAAAAGTATCATTTGATAGTAAAAGTGAAGTACATTCTTCATATTTTAATGGAAATATCTTCTCATCCTGACTTACTGAAAATCAATATATGTACATCAGAATAAAAGAATATAATGCAATTTCATAATTTTTTTGTGTTAAAATAAGTTTTTCAAATTAAAAAATACATTTAAAAAGCACATTTAAGAGTAATAATTATTAATGAGCTCCTATTTTTAAAATTATATATAATCAAAATTTATTTTCTTTATTGAAAAAAAAAGTTGATATTCGGCTGCCGAATATTCGGTATTCGGCCTAAAATTTCGCCGAATATTCGGTATTCGGCCAAATCACTATTCGTCCCATCCCTAGTAAAAACCATGGTAAAATCCGGTAAAAACTGTCATGCGTCAAAAACGTGCCAACCCTGGTTGTAAATGAATAGAAACTGGCAAAATTTAAAAAACAAATTAAATACAGTAGACTCCCTCAAATCTGCTGCCCTAATATCCACAACTCTCTAAAATCCGCACATAATTTACAGATGTAAACAATGAAGCTCTCAGGTCAGGTATAGGGACAAAATTTGACTTTTTCATTTTTATATTAATTCTATGTATATTTTAATCTGTAACTTTCATTAATATTGTTAAATTCATGCTTTTTCATGAAGGAAGAATAAATTTATTTCTGAAAAAAATTCAAGATATTGCTAATATCAGTGGTGATCACAATCTTTTTGCAAAATGCATTTATACATTCATCAAGCTTTTTTTATTGTTGAGTTTGGTTAAGCCTGAAATAAAACTTCTATACTTTATGATATTGATGTGAATTAGTAGTGCATCTTTATGGGACAAGTTCCATTGAATAATTTAGGAAAAAATGCATCTCATCTGTATAATAAATATTTAGTTATACATTATTGATTATTTACTTCATCTTTGTTGATTTCAATATTTTAATCATTTTTAATTATCTAAATTTTTATTATTATAGTTTATTAACTTACATAATTGTTTTAATGTTTTACTATATTATAAGCATTCATTAACTTCAGTTGCATTATTAATTACAATCAAATTACTGTTTAAAAATGTAAACAAACAACAAACCCATGACCAGAAATCCACAAAATTCATAAATCCACACAACCTCTGGTCCCAAGCTGTGTGGATTTGAGGAAGTCTACTGTATTCATATAATGCAAGCTATTTATTAAGGGATAAAAATCACAATTAATTCTATATTTCTTAAGCAAATAGGAAAAAATCAGGGATTTAATTGTTTGAACAAATACACTAATTTAGAAGCTTTGTCTACTATTATGAAGGCTTGAACTACTCCAAAAGAAGAAAATTGTCTTTTTATTCCAGTAGATGAAGCCTCGTTTGTTGTTATTTGGTAAATAAATTCAATTTCAATTTCGGTGATTCTCTCTTTACCTCCCATTACATAAAAGGATTTCTGCCAATCATAATCTGTCATAATATCAGAAACTTTTTTCTCAAGCAATGGTAATTTTTGGAATGGGCCGTTTTTTGCTTGAAAATGTGCTACCAGTGGTGAAAAGACCTAGACAATCTTCTTTAATGAATGCCAAATCTTCATTATTTTTCCTTACATTAAGTTTCATTTCATTTTGATTTAAAAGAAACTTAAAAAAAACTCCAGCAAAATGACAGCCATTAATAGTTTGTTCATATCTTGCTTTAAATTTTGTAATTCTATCGTTATCTAATACATTTTCTAACTTTTTACCCAAAATTTTCCTTTAATATGTGCATTTAAGTGAAATTGCAAAAAATTGATTTAAATCAAATGATTTTTTTTTAAAAAATCAGTTGATTTAAATCTAGATTTAAATCTTGATTTAAATCATGCCAACCCTGCGTCAAAGGATCATAAAAAAAAAAAAATCACAAATTTCGTCAAAGAAGCATGAAATAACAGCAATTTCAGTTAAGGGATCCTGAAAAAGCTGAAATTCTGTTAAGGGATTGTGATAAAATGGCAAATTTCACCAAAAGATCCTGAAAAAACAGAAATTTTCTTCAAAAGATCCCAAAAAACAGCTAATTTTGTGGGGGGAAAAAATTATATCAAAAAGTTGCAAAACACTGCATATTTTATAAAAAGATTGCAAATAACTGCAAATTTTGTCAAAAAATCACATAATAAATTCAAATTTTGTCAAAAAATCATGTAAAAACAGCAAATTTTGTTAAAATATTGCATGAAAACTGCAAATTTCATCAAAGAAGCATAAAAAAAACATAATTAGTGCAGGAGTAGAACCCGTCTACTATAGTAATCTTTCAGAAAATTTGCTGCAAATTTCAGAATTCTTTTTTTAAAACTCAGAATCATTCTTGGAGATTTGCCGCTTTATTACCAGGGGGAAAAAATCTCAAAATCCTTTAATCAGTCATTTAAAAAGTTAGCGAAAATCATCAATTGCTCATGAGAAAAACTTGTGCAATTCCTGCAGAAAAATTTTTCATCTGCTAAATTTCCTTGCAGAACATTGCAAAATATTCTGCTTTGGGGCCCATCTTGTGAAAAATAAAAGTAATTTTTGTTAATTCTATTATATTTTTGCAGAAAATAAAACTTTTTAACAAAAGTTGAAATGCAGTTACTCAAATTCTTATCAAGCATTTAAAAACTACTTAAAAACCTATTGTTATTTGTTTTTTGTGATCAGGTTTTATTTACAAACTAAACAATTTAAAACAAGTTAAAAAAGTTTTAACAATTTTTTAAAAAAATTATGACAAGACTTATTTTATTCAAAAATTTTTTGAAAAGGAGCCTATTGCATTAAATTTATTTTTGAGAAAGGGTCCTAAATACAACAGGCCCCAAATTTTGCTTGGATTGACATCTGATAACACCCGAGAAAAACTTTTAAATAGAACATTATTCTGCATAAATTTTAAAGTGGAAATTTCAACATATTAAAAACAGAATCCTGAATCTAATAAAAAGTAATTTTAGTATTTGTCCATTATATATTGACCACTTTCCCTAAGAAATTATCACTAAACTATTCCACAGACTCAATTCAATAGTCAATAAACAAATGGAAAAATTTTGACACCAGAACCTTGAAAAAACACCGAAAATTTCAAAAAGATATCCTAAAGCTTTAGTTTCCATTAGTATCAACTATCAATAATTTTAAACTAGAAATTTTATAGTACAGTGATGTATCTGCACATAAAAAATCCTGGGTCCAAGGGACTCAGAGCTTCTAAAATTCTAGGTGTCTTTCCTAGAAAGACAGGTCCCCATTAATAATAAGTCATATTTTAGACCCAAAAATCTAACTTGTTTATTTGAAGAAAACAAAAAATGAAATTAATTAATTTAAAAAAAAAATGTGCAAGATGAGATACAAATTGTAAAATAATGTTTATTTGAATGCAGAAGGTAACAAGTATCACAATTGTTCCGATTTCTTTTAAAAAGGGACAATATGGTTTTATTGAAATAGGCAACTTTGCTGAAAAAAAGAATATTTTTGTTGAGTAAATAGGTACTTTTTGTTTAATGAATGGGTGTTTATAGGAGTTACATTCACTCAGACATATTTGGAGCAGATAAAAAAAGACAGAAAAGTTAGTTTTTGGAATAGAAAAATCTACTCCCGACAATATAATATATTTTTTTGTGTCCCTTTGATGAAATGTGCATTTTTTTTCCAATATTTTGATTAAATTTGCGGCTTTTTTCACGATCTTTTGACAAAATCAGTCTTTCATCACGACTTTTTTTTTTTACAAAAGTTGCTGCTTTTCTTTATCTTTTGACAAAAACTGTTATTTTATTGGAATTATTTGACAAAATTTGCTGTCTTAACACAAATCTTTTGATGAAAGTTTTCATTTTTTGTGATCTTTTGATGAAATTTATATTTTTTTTCTCTCAATCTTTTGACTAATTTAGGGCTATTTTGCTATCTTAAGTCAAAATCTGTTGGTTTTTTAATTTTTGAGGGGGATTTTTTTGATGAAATTTCCTGATTTCTCATAAATCTTTGATCAAATTAGTCATTTTTTAACAATTTTTTAAAAAAATCAGTCTTTTTGTCCTGCCTCTGACACAGGGTTCGTAAATATCATGATATTTTCGAAAATATCGAAAATATCCGATATTTTGATATATATCTGATATTTTCGATATATATCCGATATTTTCAAAATTTTCAGCTTATTGATTACAAATATTTTTTGATTTAATATAAATTAAAATTTTAATCATATTACAGTTAACATGAAAACATAAACCAATATTCTAAATCTTTTTTTTTTCCTTTGTAAATTTGATGATTAAATAAATGAAGACAAACAATTTCTTGTGATGTTCAACAAATTACCTTTTCACTCATCAAAACACAAAATACAGAATTCAGTTTCAAGTTTTAAAAAAATTTATTTTTAAAGAACAAGTTTTAAGATACAAAATAATAATAATAATAATAATAATAATAATAATAATAATAATAATAATAATAATAATAATAATAATAATAATAATAAATAAAAAATAAATTATTTTTTTCTATTGAAGAATTTAAACATGAATGTAAGCTTGTCAGCTTTTTCATTCCCTAACCTATTCCGGAGTTTAGACTGAACTAAACCGAAACTGGAAAAGATTCTTTCTAATCCAGCTGTTGAAGGAGAAGCTGTAAACAACTGATTAGTTAAGTTGGACATTTTTTCTTTTATGGGCTGCTCCAATTTAACATTGTCCCACCAAATTATTGGTTCAACCTTTATATATTCAGTTTCAAACATAAAACTTGGAAAAGGAGATTTCTTTGCTAAAAATGTCATTGCCAGGGGCAAAAGTTCTTTGTCTACTGAACGCAAGAAATTAAAAGCACTATGCTTTTGATCTTCAGTTAATTTTTTCCCACAGTATCTGTGGTCCAACATATTAGCAGCTAAATGTGCTGGTGACAATGCCATTTCTTCTCTTGCTAATAATTTTTTCTTGATATCCTTTCCAGATGTTTCCAATTGTTCCTTTAATTTGCACCAAATTTCTACACATTGTGCAATCTTAGTGTCATCTTTTTGCATTTCATCTAATGCATCTGCAATAGGTGTTAAAATATTTATGTAATCTGTGCAATTAACCATTAAGTTGACATCATTCACTAAATTGAAAATTTCTTTATCAATTTCAAGTTTGTGATCCTGACAGACTTGCACCAGTTTTCCTCTGTTATCTAAAAAAGACTTCAGTGTATCGAACATTGTGTTCCACCTTACAGCTTGAGGTATTACTAGCAGTTTTCCACCATTTTTCTTATACCAAGCAGTTGGCAAATGAGTATATTTAAAATATTTAATTATCTTGATGACATTTTTACTTATATTTGGAAATTCTATGTCTTTGGCAAGAAGATTTAATATGTGAGCAGAACAACCATAGTAAATAATATCAAAATCTTCAGACTTAGCAAGCTCTTCTCTCATTTTTTTAACATTTCCAGTATTATCTGTAACAAAACTGCGAACATCTACAGCAAATTTTTCTTTACAATCCAAGATAGATTGTTTTGCCACATCACATAAATATTCTGCAGTATGTGAATGTTCTGATGAATCTATAGTCGAATTTAGGAAAGTATCACCAGATGTTGTGATCACTGAGGTGCAAATAAGTGACTCGTTGTGGATATTACTCCAGCCATCAAGACTCATAGTTACAGTTTCTCCAGAGAGAATTTCCTTTGATTCTTCAACTACTTTTTTGTGTAAATCATCCAAAAGTTCCCCTGCTAATCTTCTTTCCGAAGGAGGCGTATAGCCAGGTCGAAGCAAACTACAAAGTTTTATAAATTCAGGATGAATAACATGATTAAATGGTGTATTTGTAGCAAAAAAGTAACGCGCAATTTGTTCATCAATAGCTTGAGCATATACTGTTGAAGTGCAAACCACATCAGAATCTTTAGACAATGAAACTGTTGTTTTGTATCTTGTTGCTGCAGAAGCTTTTTTCTGTTTCTTGCATGGTTGTTCTGATAAGATACAATTGTCTAAATCAACACTTCTTTTAGGATCATCATCATCTGTAATAAGAAAAAAAAATGCATCAGAATGAACTGTGGAATGAAATATTTAATATTTAAGAAATATAAAATTCAGGACTGCCAATAAGTTCTAATCTATAATTTCAAAGTAGCATATGTAAGTGTAATTACTAAAAACATATGAAAACATTCTAAACAAATTAATAAATCTCTTGTTAATATTAAAACTTTTTAACGCAGCAAAGTCTTTTTAAAAATAGAATAAATATTAAAATTTTACTAAGCACAAAAAGAAATTTTACAAATAAAAATATATTTAGTTATTTTAATATTATCTTGTTTATGAAAAAGCATTTGAAGTTTAAAATTGAATTGAAGAATTGTGTGCATTTTTTATTCAACATTATCACATTACAAGATAAAAGTTTGGTCAAAATATCAATTAGATATACAGTAGACTCCCTTAAATCCACACTCCTAAAATCCGCAACTCTCTAAAATCCGCACATATTTTACGGATGTAAACAATGAAACATTCAATTCAGATGTAGGTGCAAAATTTGACTTTTTTAGATTTTTATCAATTCTATATATTTTTTAATTTGTAATTTTTTTTAAGGTTATTGAATTCATGTTTTTTCATAAAGAAAGAATAATTTATTTCTGAAAAAATAAATATATTGCTGATATCATTTCTAATCACAATATTACCAAATATATTTATGTATTAATCAAGCTTTTTTAGTTGTTAAGTCTGGCTAAACCTGAAATAAAACTTCATTATTTTATGATCTTGATGTAAATTAGTAATGTACATTTATGAGGCAAGTTTTTATTGAATAATTTAGGAAAAACACGTTTCATCTTTATAATGAATATTTAATTGTACATTACTCCTCATTAATTTGACCTTTGCTTTTAGTACTTTTATCATTTCAAAAACTATCTAAATTTTTATTATTTTAGTTTATTACTTATTTTAGTATTTTAGCATATAGTAAGCATTCATTATACTTTTGATTTCATTATTAATTACATTCAAATTACTTTTTAAACTAGTTGGATGTGCCAATCCCAAAACTTTCTTCTATCTCATACGTACATTTTAATATTAAAAAAAAGTAATTACTCATTTTAATGCTTTAATAATTTTAATTCAATACCATACCAACTTTGATTTTCATCTTAAATTTCTGCTTCAATCAATTAATCGGAGTAAAAACGAATTTACGTCTGCACGAGCCGATGGACAATAGAATGATAGGCAGATTTTTTTTTCAAATTCAGGGAGGACCTACTTGCCTTACCAAGAAATAATTATATACAAAAAATTTACTTCAGTTCTAGAACTAACTTCATACACTTTTATGTGGTGCAATATTGAAAATGGCATAAAATTCGCTATTGCAGCGCCTCCTTCCGGCGGATTTTTTTCAGATTCAGGGCGATCCAACTAGCCCTAAACATACACTTACACAAAAAATTTCGTTCAATTCGATGCATAACTTCATGTACTTTTGGTCGGTACAATATTGAAAATGGCACAAAAAACGCGATTGTAGCGCCCCCTTCCGACGGATTTTTTTCAAATTCAGGGAGGACCAACTAGCCATAGTCATACACTTACACAAAAAAGTTGGTTAAATTCGGTGCATAACTTCATATACTTTTGATTGGTACAATATTGAAAATGGCACAAAATTCGCGATTGCAGCGCCTCCTTCTTTCCGGATTATTTTCAAATTCAGGGGAGACCAACTAGCCATAGTCATACACATACACAAAAAATCTCGTTCAATTCGATGCATAACTTCATATACTTTTGCTCGGTACAATATTGAAAATGGCACAAAAATCGTGATTGCAGTGCCCCCTTCCGGCGAAATATTTCAAAAGTGAAGGAGGACCTGCTTGCCACAGCCAAAAACATTTACAAAAAAATTGGTTCAATTCTATCCATAACTTCATACACTTTTTGATGGTAGAATGGCGACATACACACAGACATACACACACACACACACACACACACACACACACACAGGTTGGTCTACCCTGTAAAGTGAGGAACCGTGTTTACACGATACGTTCTGAGTAACCTTAGAAATTATGGTCAAAACCCTAAAAATGCAATTTACTGATACGTATTCACATTAATAAAAGCTATAACTATATTAAAAATTATATTTTTCTTGTAACATTATTTTTTATTAAATAAAACAGCAGGAGATTTTTTGCATGTATATCGAGTAACTGGTTCAGCTTACACACATGGTGTTGTGAGTAACATAACCTCGAACTAAGATAATAAAAATTGTTACTCAGAAGAACGGTAATTTTTACCTGCTGTGTTTAGTGTTGATTGCTATAATGGACTAAGATAATTCTCTTCCTCGTCACTGTAAAATTTAACCTCTTCAGTCCCTGAGTACCCAAATGGGTACATCAGTTGTGTCCCATTTTATTAATGATACTCAAATATAAATGAAATTTCGATATAAGAATAATATGTTTCGAATTCTAAGATTCGAGCTAATGAAAATAAAACAAAAATCTCGCTCTGAAGTCAAACGAGAGAAGAAATAATTCAGTAATAATTAAAAATACTGTAATAATCGCCAGTAGCGAAGAGGTTAAAAAAAAAAAAAGTTATATATATGTATATATATATATATATTCGCACACAATTGCAATATCCGTCTTTGTTTGCATTCAGCGAGTGTTGAGAAAATATTCATTTTCTGTTGTTCTAGACCTTTGCTCAACAATACGATTCATATATAATAGATCGGTTTGATCTCAATTGTTATAAATTCCGAATCAGAGATTTTGTGTTTAATTTAGAGAAATATACAAATCATAACGAATCAACATTTCATTCATAAACCGGTTGAAAAACAAATAAAATAAAACGTAATAAATATAATTATGTATAGAAAATAGAAATTTTTTTAAACTAAGAATAGACATTTACTTCAATACTGATATATAGTGTCAAAATATTTCAGTTACTTCAAGAAATCACTTTTATAGAAAATTATATAAATATGATTTTATGTTGCAATGGAAACACAAATTTCATTTGAAATAGTATAGTGAATAATGAAGTTATATAATATTTAATCTGAAAATGGTGCACTAATCTGAATAATTAATATTTTTAAAAATCTTTAAACACTTTAAATGCATCTTTTGTATTTTACAAGCACATATATACTCTATCAATAATTTGTAAATGCACAGGGGGTGGAAATGACGCCTTATTAAAGACAAGTTGCCAAAAACTTTCGCAATCTATCCGAAGTTGTTATACTTGGTCAATGTAATTCGTATTACTACTTTATATCAAAAGTCCTCGGAATTATTATTATAGTTATTTTTTTTTTCACAAAAGCGTACATATAAGTATATTTAAATGCATATAGAGTGCACTAAATATTTTGTATCTATGCAGTATTTTGCCTTTACGACCAAGTTACGTAATATTCGGGAGTTTGAATGTTTTTAGAATGTTGTTAAGAGAATTAAAATTTGTACTATTTTAAGTTCAAATTAGATTCAGATATAGAAAAAAGAGCTTTTAGTTTAAATTTTTAAAGCGTACACTGAAAATATTGTAATTTATATCTTTGCAAATTAACAATACACGTAATTTTCAAGTAAAAAAATAATAAAAATTTTGTCTGTTTTCCTCTTATTGAAATAGGATAAAAATGACTTCTATTTCATTTTTCATTGAGTCATATCTTTTTGAGCGCAGTAGAATAACAATTTCCATAATGCATTTTTTTTTCACTTTATAATCTTACTGTTGTCAAAAAATTATTGATACTATTTAGAAAAAAAAAAAAAAAAAAAAAAAGAAAAAGAAAAGGCGTCATTTACTTTTCGCCTATTTTAGAAAGCAAATTTAGATAAATATACAGCATATCTGAACTCCTTTATCCTTCATTTTTACTATTTCACTAATAAATCTATAAACAAATTCAAATTATTATTATTAATTGGGCATTGAAAATTTAAAAATGAATAATAAAGAGTATAATAATTTTCAGTAGACGTTCATACTGTGTTCCCCCCTCTTTTTTTTTTTTTTTTTTTTTTTTTTTTTTTTCGCGTGCCAAATTTATTTGTGTATTCTTCGTATGTTATAAAAATTGTATGTAACTTTTCATTAGGTATAATTTGTGTTTTACCAATGTAATTCAAAGTACATTCAAAACTTTAAAACTGGTTATTTAATAACAACTCTGATTTATTTAAGAACTTTAAAGTTATTAAAATGATATAATCATGTTCTAGTTATTATAATAATATATGTGAATATGTATTGATGTACGATAATAAAGTGAAGATGTAAAATAAACGGAAGTAAATAATTTTTTCCATAAAATGATTAACCATCAGTGGAAAATAAATTAAACTTTATGAACATGAATATATTGAAAAAACAAAGATTTTTAAAAATATATATCAATACAGAAATATACAAAAACTAATTATTTCACATTATGTTATTATGTTTCTCTTTCTAATTAATTAAATAACTAATCAGTATTTTCAATTGAATATTTCTTGCTTAGTATGCATTTTCATGAACTTTCTGTATAATGACTTAATATATCCTTTATTTTCCATTAACAAAAACCAAATGAAAAAGAAACAATTTTTGAAATACACAGAGAGCAAAGAGAATTTAGTTGTAAAATTCCAGCAATTTGCCTTCTTATTGTGTTGTCCGGAAATGTTAACCCCATCCATCAAAGAACCACACCCCCTGTCTCCGAACCCAACTTACGGGGAAACGGAAATCTTTCCAGCTATCTCGGCTATTACGGGACTCAGGGCATTGGGGGATTTCGGCTATTATGGGATTCAAAGGGTTAAAACTGATTTCAGAAATTGAAAAAAAAAAAAAATCACCGTGAATGTAAAATGATTCTTGATGAGTGTTGAAGTTGAATTCAAACATTTTTCTCTCATGTAATTTTGCAGCTCCGAGGATGGACAATATGGAATTCTAAGGAGAGAGAGAGAGAGAGGAAGGGGGGGGGGGGGGGGATTGCACTTTTTAATACCGATCTAAACAATTAAATTTAAGATCTTTATTTAAATATTTCGATGATCCAATGGTATGTGAGGGAGTCTCCACAAGTCGCTTTCTAAATTCATCCTTTTTTGTGACTGCAGTATGTGTACATTTGTTCACCCCGTTTTCTTCTTTATATAAAGTGTCTGATTTAGGGCAGGGCCTTCGGGGCACAGACCCAGGGCCCCCAATTTTCAGGGGCCCCCAAATGCTGCTGAAAATTTTTCAACTATTGTCCAAAATCAATACAACTGCTTACAAAATCTTGTGAAATTTCACATTTCATTCTACATTCTACTATGTTCATATTTTATTTTTACAACGTTGTGTATTTTGGTTGAAACATCCGTATTTAATCACTTTATTATATTGAATATTTTCTTTTATCTTTATCACTTTAAAAATACATTCTATTTTTAACTTTTATTTAATCATGTTCTTGTTCTTGTCAAATTATTTGGGGTTGGTGAGTGCAGTTCATAGGCGGCAGAGTCCCACAATATTTTAAATAACTATAGTTTGGTATTGCGGAATATTTATGATTAGTTGTTGCATACTTTATCATTATAGACATATAAACTTGCGTAACAAAAGATAATTATCAATACACAATTTATTGTACTACTTCTACTTATTTAGATTTCATATTTTGAAATAGTTATTTAAAATCCTAAATAAATGATTATCATAATTTTTTAATTGGTATATAAAAGTGATTCAATCGTGAAATCTATCGTGGATATCTTAATAAGTAACTTTTTTTTGGGGGGGGGGGGAGCTCAATCTTTTTGTAAGCAACTTTCCAATACGGCCCCCTGTAAGCACCTGTGCCCAGGGCCCCCAAATTTATAAATCGGTCCTTGTTTATATGTAATTTAGTTTCATTATTAGTGTTATTGTAAATATCATAATATTATTTCAATTAATTCACTAGCTTCAGATATTGCTGGCGTGTTTAAACTTTTTTTCTACACTGTTAAAAATCACTGTTTTCTGAATCGAAGAAAAATATAACCACGAATAAAAATTTACAATAACCTATTCCAAGTCGCCCATGGCTCCAAAAAATATTTCTTTATCTTTAGAATCCCCAGAAACCAATAGAGTTTCGTGATTTAAGGAAGAATTTATAAAAACAAAATTTCTTTTGCTGCCCGTAAGTTTCGTAAGTGTTTCCTAGTAGATTTTTTAGAATATTAATCAATTTTCTGAAACCGACAAATCTCTTTTATAAATTCTATAGCTACTCAAGTAAACATTTTCACCCGCGAAACTGGGTTTATACATGAAGGAGTAATAAAATAATATTAAATTTAATATTACTATTAATGCTGATAACTTTGAACGTTTGTCTGTTAAATAAGTTTGTTGAACATGAAATTAATTATTTGAGATAGGATATTAGCCGAAAACCCACATTCCGGTTTGAAAAAATTGTGTAATACACTATGAAATCTATTCGGAAACTTTACAAAACTTATCAGGCAACAAAAGAAACTTTATTTTTATAAATTATTCATATCGAAAATCTATTGGTTTTGGGATTTCTAAAGATAAGGAAAAATTTTTTGGAGTCATGGGTGACATGGAACAGGTCATTGTATATTTTTATTCGTGGATATATTATATTTCCGTAGATTCAGAAAACTTCGGGATTCTTTGAATCACGGAAAAAATCGCCCCTGAAAAAATCACCCCGTTAAAAATCGCCCCGAAATAAAGGTAACCGAAAAATAAGGCTCGTTTTAATCAAGATTGAAAAAGCCCACACATATAAATAACAAAGATTTGATGACTTTGATTATGGCAATTATAATTTAAAGTAAAATACGTGCTAATCATCTGCATTTGTACTGGAAGCAGACTTAAGAGAATAATAGGGTTTAAATATTATTTCTTCTTCTGTTAATACATTAATATCTGAAGATATTAATGTTACTGAGAATCGGAGAAATGAGAATACTACAGAAATAAATTTCCTTTTTTATAAGTACAAAAAGTGTTTTTTTAACCGATGCTTTCTTCCTCCCCCCCCCCCCCCCCCAAGTTTATTTTTAACAAAGACATCACCGTATTTAGTCTACATTTTAGTTTTGTTCCTTTCTTTTTATATGCCTCACCAGTGGCTGAGAGGTTTTGCTCTCAAGACTGTCAGAAGAGAGATGCTATGTTCGAACAAAATCGTGCCCGTCGGCCTAACCGTTCGGAGTTTTTGTGGCTTTCTTTGAACCTTGCGTAAATATGGGACAAAACTGACATATTTTCTCTGATACAGAACCGGGAAATTTCACGCTCTGTTTCTCTTGTTGCAGAGTCAGGATTGATTGATTTTTTTTTAAGATACTTATTTTTACAAATTAAAACCCACCAAATTAACTTACAATAGGTTGCTCAAACAAAACCATCTTCAATTACTCTAATTCAAAATACACATTAATTTAGCTATAAATTATTTTAAGTAAGTCTAATTCTTCATTTAAATCGCAACAAGTATTTATAAAGCTTATAAATCTATTTTATGATTCCCAAAATCAACTGAAAATCATGAATCTATATCAATAAATTTCAAAGTCATTAAATGACTAATAAATTATCAGTTAGATTCCAAAAAACTCATAAAAATAAATAAAGCTATATTAAAGGATATTCAAAAAATTGTTAGATCTTTTGTATTGATCAATGATCAATCAATCAATCTTATAATATATGTTTCATAATATAAACAATAAAAAGACTGTTTTTTCATTCAATAAGTTATTAGAATTAGTTTATAGTTAGTAAAATATTTGCGTATACATATTGAATTTTAATAAAAATAGAAAACTATTGAATATAAATTTAAAACTTCTCATTTTAAAGGTAACGTATGCGCAGAAATAAATATTGTTCTAAATAGGATATTCTTTTTTCAGTTATTCATTTTCTTTTAACCGTCAGAATTATCATTGACTTTTAAACAAGCTTTGAATTAAAACTCTCATTAAATTAAAATTTATTCCCCGCAACTCAAACGTTATAATTTTCCCTGAAAAGTATAAATGAAAAATCTTTTAGCTGAATCTTTAGTGATAAACCAGGTTTTATGGGTATTTCAACATTTACTGCATTCCTAGGTGCAATAAGTTTCATTGATACAGATTACAAACCCCTTTTCTCACTTCAAATACAAAGGGACAGAAATGAAGCTCACATTCTTATTCTAAAGGTCTTGTCAAAATTACAATACAAGTTTACATTCTTGTAACTGAAACTAAATCCCTATTGCTATGCAAACATAATGATTTCTAGTTTGCTTCTCTTGTGCACATTCGACCACCCCTACAGACAATAGATAAGAATTTATCTGTTATATTACGCACAGAGACTTATCTAAAAAAGCAGAATAATGGAAAAATTCCTCTTCTCTTCCTCTTTATTTTATTACTGTAAAAGCTCTGTATGTAATCCCCCCCCCCCTTCCTTTCCTAATCACCAAAGTCTTTTCTTGATTAATGTCAAATACTTAAAACATCTTTACTTATACATAAATTAGCAATGAAACACGTTGAAAGAATCTATAAATTGTATTTCTTTAACCCCCCCCCCCCCTTCGTACAAAGCTCGACTTCTTTATTGTAGAGATAAAATTTCTTAAAACTCTGCAGCCCTTCCGCCCCCCTCTACGCTTTAAAAAACTGCACCCTTTCCACTTAAGTTAATATGAGCACTTTTTTCTGGGGCGCTTTTTACCGGAGCGATTTTTTTCAGGGGGCGATTTTTTCCGAGACGATTTTTTCCGGGGCGATTTTTTCTGTCTATCGGATTTTTTACAGTGTAAAGATTACAAGTTGGATTAGAAGTTAGATCTAAGTTTAGATTGCATGCTTTAAGATTACAAATTACATCTAAGTTGAGATATCGACTTTTAATATATTTTAATTATATATTTAATATACTAGTAATAAGTAATAGAGATTCTTTACTTGTGGTAGAATGAAACCCATTTAAATAAAAGCTTTTAATTTACATCAATTTTATTAATGTAAATAATGCATAATAATTACTATATTAAATAGAGATCAATCAAAAATATGTTTTTGGCCTAAAATCTGAGTTTTGCTAAAAACGAGGACGATAATTCGGCCAGATCAAAACACTTAGTATTCCAAAAATCTTGTTTTTTCCTTTGAAAATTTCCAATTTTAGTTATTGATTTGAACTATTTTGGCTCAAATGAATGGATTGCAATGAACTTCATTGTTTATAATTATCAGTCATGATTTATCAATCATCTCATAGAAAATTTTTAGTTTAAACTGCATTAGATTTCAAATATTCTTTGAGAAAGTGCTAGAATAACAAATGATCATTTGCAAAAATCATTATCGAATATCAAGGTGTATGTACCTAAAACTAAAATATTTTTTAATTAAATGAAATTCGTATAATTAGAAAATCTTTCTGTGTCATGGGGATGAATTAATTATGTGTTATTGTATATGAAAATAAAATTTTTGGATTATTAACAGTTTTACATAATTAATAAATACTATACATATAATTAATTTCAATTATGTATATTTATGTATGCATTAATTACTTTAAAACATACAATTTAAATACTTAATTTTTTTTCTGGATATTATAATTTTCGACCAAAAAGTAGGAAAGTCACCTAAATTCAGTTTTGGCTTTAAAAACCTGTTTCGATCTATCCTCAGTATTAAAAAAAGTCCTTACAATCTTAATTTTTCTTAGTATAATGCAACATAGAAGAGCAAAAAAAATTGGTAGCAGTAGGATGCTGCAATCAATTTCTCAATTTAAATTGGATGAAAGCAAAAAATAAAGATTTTTTTTTTTCAAGTCCTACACTTCATGGGTAGTTTAAAAGCATTTTTATATACCCACTAGCTGACCCGCCCGGCGTTGCTCGGGTCCGTAATAATAATGTTAAACGAACTTGAAAATTTTATGATTTTATCTTTAACTCGAAATACGTGTAAATACACAGTTAAAAATTTGACCCTTTTGCTGCATCGTCATTCCACCGCTTTTATACAAAATGATTACTTCAGCTTATTATGGAGCATTCTCATAGGTCAAAAGAGAGATATTCTATAAAAGTGGGGGAGTGATGATGCAGCAAAAGGGTCAAATTTTTTACAGCGTACATTATATTACGTACGTACCCCCTGACTGTGTCAAAAATTGGTTTAAAAAAAACTAATATTTAGCTCCAAAAATACCCAAAATGACTGCAATGGGAAGCGCAGGAGGGAATATGTGTGCAACGATTGCGTGATTTTCGTGTTAAAGTGTTGATATTTATCCTTAAAATTATTGTTAAGTGACTTAACTAAATACTTTTTTCACATAGATATCCCAAGTGAAATATTTTGAATTTCAAACTAATTATATCACTCTTAAATCCGACTATACCGTGAATGAAATCGATTCTCGATGATTAGCTAAAAGGTTAGTGTATAGTATTATAATTTCAGAGCCATTTTACAAAAATAGGTGTATATTTTTTATTAAACATGCGTAATGTTCAATCTATGAACAAAATCCTAACCGTAACCTAATTGCATTATAATCATAACTTGTCTGTAACCTAGCTGTATCTTAACAGTAACCTAAAAGTAACTTAAATAAACCATAAATGTAACCTGGCCGTCACCTTATCATAACCTACCCATAATCTAACCGCAACTTAACTTTAACCTAACTGTAACTTAACCATGACCTAACTGTAACCTAACCGGAAATTAAATATAACATATGGCTCCGGAACGTAATTGCAACCTAACTGTTACCTAACAGTAACCTTAACCAAGTTATAATTTAACTCTAACTATAAACGAAATATCTTAACCATCTCGCGCTAAGTACTTAGTTTCACGTTCCACTGCTACGGAGCGCATTATGTTTTGTAGAACATCCGAATTTTAAGTTCAGATTGGATTCATGTTCATGGAAATTATTTTGTCTTCTTCGGATACGGTTATGGTTGTTTGAAATATTTTTGTTCAGTTTTGATTCGGTGCAATTCAGATTTCGTGTTTTTTTTTTTTTTTCCCCTTCAAGTGGGATTTTTAAGTTTGGGTCGGGTTGTACTTCCATGGAAATTATTTTACCTAGTTCCAATGAGGTTATACTAAACTGAAATATTTTTGTTAGGTTCAGATTAGGTTTGGTTCAAATTTCGGGATTTTTTTTTAGAAATTTTTTGGCTCGGATTGGGTTTATGTACATGGAAATTATATTGTCTTATTCGTATCTGGTTATAGTTATTTGGAATGTTTTCGTCGGATTCAGATTTGGTTCGATCAGATTTCAGGTATTTTTTCATATTTAATTTTAAGTTTCTGGTCGGATTCATGCCCAGGGAAATTATTTTGTTTTGCTCGGATCCGGTTTTGGGTCTTTGGAATATTTTTTTCGGGTTCAGATGTCGTTCAATTCAGATTTCGGTTTTTTAATGGAATTTTTAGGCTCAGGTTGGGTTGCGCATCAACGGAAATTATACTGCATTGTTCGAATAAGTATATGCTTCTCTGGAATATTTTTGTCAGATTCAGATTTAGTTCAGTTTTTTAGGTTCGGATTAGGTTCATCTTCATGGAAATTTTTTGTCTTGTTCAGTGCCGGGTATGGTTCTGTGTAATATTTTTGTCAGGTTCATATTTGGTTCGATTCAAATTTCAGGTATTTTTTTCAAATGGAATTTTAGGTTCGGATCGCGTTCATGTCCACGGAAATTATTTTCTCTTATTCGAATCCGGTTATGGTTCTTTCGAATATTTTGATCGGATTCAGATGTAGTTTGCATAAAATTTCAGGTCTTTTTTCAAATGGAATTTTTTAGGTTCGAGTCAGGTTTGTGTTCACGGAAATTATTTTGTCTTGCTCTTATCGGGTTATAGTTGTTTGGAATATTTTTTATCGATTTTAGTTTTCGTTCTGGTCATTTTTCGGGTTTTTTCAAAGAAAATTTTTAGGTTTGGGACGGGTTGCATATACACGAACATTATTTTTCCTTGATCGGATTGGGGCATGCTTCATTTGAATATTTTTGTGGGATTCAGATTTGATTCGGGTCAGATATCAAATCCATATTTTTTTTTTTTTTTTTTTTTTTTTTTTTTTTTTTTTTTTCAAATGGAATTTTTAGGTTCGTGTCGGTTTATGCTCATGAAATTTTTGTCTTGCTTGGATCGGAGTATGGTCTGTTTTTTTCTGGTTGAGATCGGGTTATGTGTTAATACGCCTAAAAATTATGTTTTGCTATTATTCTTTTAGTGACTATTTTTGATATATAATTTATTTTGCTATTTGATAATTTATTACTGTGTATGAATCGTCTGCCTATTCGAACAATTGTACGTGAAACAGCCATTTCATTTTTGTTTTAAAAACAAATTAAAGTCTTAATAAAATATTTACTTAAATAAAATGCATTCAAATTTAATCAATGATTTAAAAAAACTGCTAAAAAAGCCTTATATAGACATATACATGCATTTTCTGCAACATAGATAACCACGCACGCATAGATTCTAATGTACGAAATACCAACGATCTGACGTAACAGCTGTATTCAAAAATCCCAAGTTAAACTGACATTTCGCCAGTCTATGAATTTTAAAGGTCTTTGGGAAAAAAAAACAGTCACTTTTGAAATGTCAAAATCTAAATTGGTTTTTTTCATAGAATAAAAAGAAATTAATAGAGTGGAAGTATTATCAATGGAGGTGCTGAAAATGTAACTCTACATTAAGTCCAATTAAGTACCAACAAAAGCACGTGATTTCACACGCCTATCAATTGAAACAGGTTTAAATCCGTATTTTTATGCTCTTGTTTCTTAAAAAAAAAACTAATCTATCGCTTTACTGGCAAAAATTTATTAATTATTTTATCATATGAGTTTTAAATATCAATATAGAGAATTATTTTAACGTTTTGCTTGAAAATATAACATTCTTTTGTTAATACATAAAAATCGTCTGCAGTCAAAAATCTATATTTTAGATTAATATTTATTACTAAAGTTATCATACATGATTTTAAAAGAATATTTTCATCATTATATTTTAAATATTTATTTACATGCAATTATTAAGTCATAAACATTTTTCATCTACGTTATAAAGTATTTAAAATTACATTAATGAAGGAAACTTTTAGTTATACAATTCTTAGTTCGTATCAAATGTTTTCAATATCTTATTTAATTTTAATTTGATATTTAATTATTGCTAATTTTCCAATTTTCTTCATTTTAAAAACGAACATTTATTTTAATAAATAATAATAGAACAATTTTAAGAATTCGGTATTTCCTCTTAAAATATGCTTCCCTTGTAATTCATTTCTTTCAATTCGTCTTATAATACAAAATCCCTTCCACGTCCTTTTATTTGGCACATTAAAATTTGAGCGATAAATGGTTTCATATTGCAAACCTTTTTTGAGGCTTAATTGATCTCCACTTATCTCATTCCTCCATGGGTTTCTTTAAATCTGTCTCAGCTTTCTTATAACTTCTGGGAAAATTTTTACGCAACCAACCAACCGTAAACAAATGAAAGAGAAAAAAAATGGGTATAAGATGATTTTTTTATGATAATGACCTCTCGATTTTAATTAATTACTCAGTTAATAATTGGAATTTCAAAATTCTGAAGCTCAGGTGCATCAGGAGAGATTTGGGGCTACTCTCAAAAAAATTTGGAACTTCGTACGTGCTGTAGATTTTGCTAGCCATCGCAGACACACAGACACACACACACACACAGACAGACAGACAGAGCGTTTTGTTCTTTTATTAGTATAGATTTTACAAATGTAGTACTACATGCTGGACTCGAAAAATGGTCCAATTTACAAAGGTTAGCATTGAAAATCTGACTAACTATATACACCGGGCTCACTTGCACCTACAGATAAATGCATATCTATATACTAGGCATGCCAATTTCCCGCGGAAACGCGGATTTCCGCGTTTTCCTTATTTTTATAATCCGCGGATTTCCGGTTTTTTATTTATTTTTAAAACCCGCGGATTTCCACGATCTTTCTTATTTTTTTCGGCCGCGCCGCCATTTTTTACCACGACGAAATAGGTCAAAAATGGCAATTAAACGGGTAAGTAAACTTTTGTTACGACATCTTCTTGGTTGCCTTCAATGATAGGGTAAGTAAAATGATGTACAGTAAAACCCCGATAATTCGGATTAATTGGGATCAGACACGATCCGGATTGTCGAAAATCCGGATTATCCGGAGAATTAGTAAAAAATTCATTAAAATAAAACATACTTACAGAAAATCACCTTTATGTTAAACTTGTTAAAATATATACAGACAGTAAAAATGTTTACTTTGTTTAATTCTGCCTAAAATATTTCAGAAAGAGTTTTTTTTTTTTTAATTCAGAATACGACGATGAAACAAGTTAATGTTATGGAAATTAGCCAATCGCTTCTAAAACTTGAAAAAAAAAAATGACCAAACTGATCCGGAGATCCGGATTAACGGGGTCCGAATTAGCGGAGTTCTACTGTATTTCGAAACTCTGATTCTCGTCCGAAATTTCCGAGAATTTGAAGTTGGGTTATTCTGCATAGTTGCCAACTTGTACGGTTTTGCGCGCGGAAAAAACAATTATGTAGAAATGAAAATTTCGTGAAAGAATCGCCTGAATAGCATACATTTCGTCAATATTTCGTAGAAAAACGACGATTTCGTCAATGTTTTTGTAAACTAACTTTGTCAAAAGATCGATAAAAAACGCGAATTTCCTGTGCGAATCGCGAAAAAAACGGCAATTTCACCAAATATTTCAAGATAAAACACTGATTTCTTCTGAAGACCGCGGGAAAACGCCGATTTTGTCTAAAGATTGCGAATGTAACGCCGATATCGTTAAAAGATCGCGGGAAAAAACGCCGTTTTCGATAAAAGATGGCTTACAAATATTTTGTCAGAAGAATATTTGAACAAATACGCCGATTTCATCAAAAGATCACACAAAAAACGCCGATTTCGTCAAAAGATCGCGGGAATAAAACGCCATTTTCGAGAAAAAATTGCATAAAAATGCAAATTTTGTTTAAAGGTCGTCGAAAAAACGATGATTTCAATTAAAAAAAATGGGAAAACGCCGATTTCGTCAAAAGATCACGGAAAAACCGCCGATTTCGACAAAAGATCGCAATAAATCGACGATTTTGCAAAATAATTGCTGATTTCGTCTGAAGATAGCGGGAAAACGCCAATTTTGTCCGAAGATCGCTGGATGGGGGGACTCACGACCCCCTCCCCCCTGTGTATAGTGTATTAATAACATATTTATATACTTATTAAATAAAATCCAAACAACATTTTGCTGATTAGTTTTTTCCTTTTTTTTGGGGAGGGGTTATAAAAAAGTTTATATACAATGATTATATACATATATATATATATAGCCTTACTGTCAAGAAAGTTTGAAGTAATATAGCCGCTACTAACTTTAAAAGCGGCTATTCTAATAAAATTGACTCTACTGCTCAGTTTCTTAGTTTTCACCTATAATATTGAACAACGTAAATTCGTAATTTGCCAAAAATGTAATAACCGAGACTGTAGATTTATCTAAGAAAAGAGAATTTGGAGTTTAAGTTGTTTGGAGAGCCAAATTTGGAGCTTTATGACTGTGCCATAAGTTATTTTGAAACTAGATTTTTAAATGAATTTGCTAATAAAAGTTTAAAAGAATAATTGTGCATTTTTGAAAATTTTTCATATTTATATATTTTTTATATCAAAATTATTGAATAAAATTTCATTACCCATTCTTAAATTTGTGTTCTTATTTTATTTTAATGTATTTTTGTATTATATGTGTGTGGACGCTTCAATTCAAATAATGACAATCTATACTTAATGTACCTTTTTCACTTTGTTTAACTTTTTTAACACGCATCGGTTTAAATTATTTTGTTCTATTTTTACTTTGCGAGTTATATCAACTTTTTTTCACAATTTTTACTTCACGCGTTATTTCCTCTTTATTGTTTTTTTCTCACTCTCATCCCTGATATACTTACTTTGAAGTTTGCACTCATGGATTGTAAATGCTGATTTTAATGCCACAATAGACAAACTTTTTTTTTTTTTTTTTTTTTTTTTTTTTTCTTTTTAGGGGAAGGGGTTAGGTTGGATTACTTTTAATTATTTGTGTGCCTAATAATTTTTGTAAAGCTTTGTTATTATTTTTTATTAACCTCACTGTTTATGTTAAAAGTTTTGGACAAAAAATTCTAAAAAATACACCGTTATTCATCTAGCATCTTTAGAATACCATTGTTTATAAATGCAATTTGCATCCCACACAAGCACCTAAGTATAAATGTGTGTAAATGTAATGTTTGTGTCATGGGAAGAGAGAATTCACCCATGGAGGTTGTTAAGGTTATTCCG
Source organism: Maratus speculifer (assembly GCA_964019185.1). Taxonomy (NCBI): domain Eukaryota; kingdom Metazoa; phylum Arthropoda; class Arachnida; order Araneae; family Salticidae; genus Maratus; species Maratus speculifer. Next base: position 65,170,588 of record OZ025301.1, on the reverse strand, counting down.
AAATCCAAACTCGCTGTCATATGATGTATTTTTTAAACATTTTTGTTCTATACGTATAAAAACGGCAGATCATTTTATTCGAAAACTTTCAAATCGAACTGTTTTTTTTTTCTTTTTGGGCTGAAGATATAAAATATCTTTCTGAAAATATCGCAAAAGTCACCGTTTTGAACAGAAGTTCCTGACTTGGCCACCCGAGAAAAGAAAAAAACTGTCGTCATGGAAAAACAAGTGGTTATAACTCGATGTGTATTCAATAGATCAATAATTGATAAATTATTTTTGATTTTAAATCACTTCGGCAATCCTTTTTTCCTGTATTACAACTTTACGTTAAAGTGATTCAGTACATTTGCTAGAATTCATATTGCTAAGTAAGGTTTTTTCTTTTTCTTCTTCTCCTTTTTTCAGAACCATCTTAAACTCACTGTAAATTTAAAATGATTTGTGATCATTGTTAAATAAAAACATTTTTATCTCGGATGTAACTTTGCAGGTCCGAGGGCGGGCAATATGGAATTTTGGATAGTGTGTGTTTGGGAGAGGGGGGGGGGGGGTTGCAACTTATTAATACTGATTACAAAACTAAATTTAAAATTTTTATTTTAACATATCGATACTTCAGTTGTAAAGAAAGGAAATCTTCACAAAAAATGGAAAAAAAAAAGAAATATGAAAATCTAAATATTAGCTCTAAAAATTATCCGCAAACAATATAGTTCTCCTCTTGAAGAAAAGAACTAAGTAAAAAAAAAAAAAACACAGCTTGTTTGAATAGAATCACTTCAGTTGACAAACCTGGAGGCTACTATAGACCATTCCGTCACTGTCATCAAACAAAGCGATCGCGGACTATAACGACAAATCCCGAATGCCGTGTAGAAAAGTATCTCTTTCTTCTACCTCCCATTCTTATTTCTACGTCAACAAGACAGAAGTTAAGAAGTTGAATGACAGAGCCGGAACGGGCCAGATTAGTTTTTAAAGGTTTAAACATATCGCTCAGAAATTAGATAAATATATAAACTACCCCACTGGTCGGGCACATGTGAACAATTTTTGAATTTATAACATGATAAAAAAAATTAAGAACTATTCAGATGTTTAAAAGAAGAATCTATCATGTGTAAAGAAAAGTTCTGTTTACTATATTGAGTAGTTTTTGTTTAAAGAAATTAAATCAGTTAAGAAAAAATATATTTATGTAAACTGTTTACATGTCCCCCAGTCTTTCCTGGGTTATGGACATAATCCCCTCTGACAAAATCTCCTCGGACAAAATAATCTCTTTGCTGAATAAAGGCTCTATTTTGAGCAAGTTTCTTTTACAAAAAGGACCTCCAAACATTTAAAAAATATTAAAATTAGTTGAAAAATGAAATTGAAAATTGGAAGTTATAACATATGTGATAAATATTTTATATTTTTTAAAGATACATATACATTTTAAAGTCTGAAACAAAATACTATACTCTTTTATACTAAATATGAAACATTAGGCAGACTTGAATACATTTAAAAAGCATTTAATTTTTAAAATTGATTATTTTTTAATTCATATTTTTTAACTGATCATTTTATTTATTTATTTTTTTTTTTTAATTTGGTTGCTTTTTAAATGTATTAAAGTCTGTCTAATGTTTCATATTTAGTTTAAAATTTAGACCTCGTTTCTACAAGTATTAAAAATTAAAAAAATTATATGGAGTTTTCTTTTCAAAAATATAATGATTGTTTAACTTGTCCTCCTTTCATTCACCGAGGAGAGGGAATATAAATCTATAACAGCCTTTCTGGCAAAATTTTAGAAAAAGCAGAAAAGTAAATAACATCACCTGAGAATGATTTTTAATTTATTTCGGCATTTTTGGTACTCTGTGGAGAGAAGGGGCGGGGGAGCGGAAAAAATACTTCTGAGTTTGGGGAAGCGGTGGGAGGGGGGGGGGGGCAAGGATTATTCAGGATGAATGATAGAATTTTTTGTGAATAATGTTGCTTCACACCTATAATATGTGTGAATAAATAGGTATACGGAAAAAAAGTGACAGGAAAAAGGTTACTGGAAAATAAGTAACGCGGGAAAGAAGTTACCGGAAAATAAGTGACAAGGAATTTGTTTTGGGATTCATTGGGTAAGTCGGGATTCAGTGATCGGGGGAGGCTCTTAATTTAGGTAAATGAGTTTTTCATGCTGAATTAATCGTTTTAGTTCAAATTTTGGGTTTACGTTCATAATGAAAAGACGCTTGCCTGATTAGTTTTGCAAACGGACGATTATTTTCCATTGCCAAACCGCTCTTAATTAGATAAATGAGTTTTTTATTCAGAATTATCAAGTGTGTCAAATTTTGGATATACGTTCTTTCTGATAAAACTTATATAATTCCTTGCTTATATCAATCCTTATATATTGGCTTAAATAATGCTTTCTGAAATAGCTGAAGAGTTTGGGGTGTTTAATGGTTAAGTATAGAGGGAAAAGGGGGGATAGTCTCCCTTAAATTAAATTAATAGCTTTTTACGCAGAATTATCCGATTTGCTTGGCATTTTGGTCATATGTTCTTTATAAGACGTATCTCTGATTAGTTATGGGGTCCCTTTGCTTATTATAAAGGGGGGACAGGCAATTATCTCCCTCTCAAATTAAATAAATCGGTATTTTATGCAGAATTATCCGATGTATTTCAAACTTTAAATATAGATTCTTTCAGATAAGGTGAATCCCTGAATAGCTTTAAGGGTTTAATGACAAAGTATAAGGGGGGGGGGGCGTAAAACCTCTCTTAAATTAAATAAATGTTTTTTTTACAAAGAATTAACCGATTTGCTTGGAAATCTGGTCATAGGTTCATTTTGATAAGGCGTATCCTGATAAGTTATGGGAATATTTTGCTAATTAAAAAGGGAGGGGGGAGTAGGCAATTATTCTCTCCTCTTAAATTAGATATTTTTTTAAGCACAATTACCCGATGTATTTTTAATTTTGGACACAGGTTCTTTCTGGTGAAGTTAATCCCTGAATAGTTTTAAGGGTTTAATGGCTAAATATGGGGGGTGGAGGGAGGGAGGTGGGGGATAATTCCTCCTTAAATTAAATAAATAGTTTTTTACGCTGAATTATCCGATTTGCTTTTAATCTTGGTAATAGGTACATTATAATAAGACGAATCTATATTTTGAATATAAATTCTTTTAATATTATTTATAATTTAATTTTTTTTTATAATTTTAACTATATAAAAAATAAATGTTATATTATAAGCATTATTATTTTTAAGTTATATATCAATGTTTTATTTTATACTTTTACATTTTCACAATATATATATATATAATGTAATAAAAAGTAAAAATAGTAATAATAATAATAATAATAATAACTCATAATAGTAATTATAATTGATAACTAATAAAAATTAAATGTAAATAAATAAAAAATAAATAAATAAATAAATATAATTAAATGTTAAAAGTTATTAATAATAACTCATAATAATAACAATTAATATAAATTAAATATAAATAAAATTAAAAATAAATGTGTCAATAAATATAATTAGATATTAAAAATTTTACTCATTACAAGGAACCTATTTAAAAAATGATAATAATTCTATTAATTCTAGTAAATCAATTAAAATGAATGCATAAATAAATATTAAAAATTAATTTCATGAACAAGAATTCATTTAAAAATTGATAATATTTAATAATTCATAATAAATCAATTCTTATATGTGCATAAAGTGAAATTAAATATATTCAAAATTAGTTTCAATAACATGAATTGAATATTTAATGAAATCAATAATTAATTCATTAATATTTTATTAAATGATAATATTTAATTAAATAATAGGAAATTAATAAAAATTATATAAATAAATAGAATTAAATATTAAAAATTATACTCATTTACAAAAATTTGTTAAAAAAAATAATATTTATTATTCACAATTATTGATACAATTCTCATGTAATGACACTATTGTAAGGATACGTAGCGAGTCTGATGGAGGTACATCCATATTATAATAGCCAAACGTATCTGTGCGTAACGCATACGTCATTTTGCGAATGACAACATTTTCCCATGCAATTTAGTTTTGCAATTTTTGCTACTGCAATTTTTATACACCTAAACATCACACATTCTTAATTTTTACATCGGCATATAGAGAAAAAAATGTACTTTTAAATGCAATTTGTTTGAAACTTGTATTTCAATTTATTTTTGAGTTATTATTTTTTTATAGTTTTTGTGCGAATTTTGTAATCGTGGCAACAGAAATGCGACACTTTCTCTTAAAATTGAAAAAAAAAAAAAAATTAAAATTTCGTATGTAAATTTTGAGAAGATGAAAATGATGACGGGTTTATATTTCACGTGAAATTTTATGATCGTGTCAATTTGATTTTTTTATTCATTTTTACCAGCATAAGAGCCTCAATTGATAACTTTATCTTAATAACTTATCTTTATCATGTTTTACCAATTACATATGCGATTAAAGTTTAATTTTAATAATTTGGACAACTGACTTTTATAGAAATTTCATTTTGTTAATTTTAGCTTAAAATAGTATTTCTTTTAGAGTTAAACTACCAATATAAGATGCATTTTTTACTGTGGCTAATTTTGTACGTTGTTATAAATCAGTAAAACAGTCCCATCTAAAATATTTTTTTCGTCGAAGTTCGACGGGTTCCACCTCGTGACAATAATGTCAGTAATGGGGTATAATAAAATATTATCATTTTTAAAATAAATATTTGATAATCAGTATAATTTTCTATATTTTATTATAATTAGTTTACTAATTTAATTTTAAATTTATTTATATTTAATTTTCTGTTTAATTTATATTTATATACTACCAATTCATTCTTAATTTATTATAAAATATTTATTTAATAATAATTATTATAATATATTAATATATTGTATTATATATATTGTAATATGAAATATTATTATTATTCATTAAACCTTTAAAACTATTCAGGGATTCATTTTACGTGAAAGAATTTCTATCCAAAATTTGACAAACATCGGGTAATTGTGCATAAAAAACAATTTATAAAATTTAAAGGGAGAGTAGTAATTGTTCGTCCCCTCTTTTTAATTAACTAAAGAACCCCATAACTAATCATCAGGGATACGCCTTGTTATAATAAGATTACATCCAAAATTTGAAGCAAGTTAGATCATTCTGCGTAAAAGAGCCATGTATTTAATTTAAGGAGGTTATCTCCCGCTCCCCCCCCCCCTTTATGATTATTCCCGCTCCCCCCCCCCCCTTTATGATTATCCGTTATACCCTTAAAACTTTTCTGAGATCCACTTTATGAGAAAGAACCTGCGTCCAAAATTGATCGTCCGTTTGCAAAACTAAAGGGTAATTGTCCGTTTGGAAAACTAATCAGGCAAGCGTCTTTTCATTATGAACGTATACCCCAATATTGTACTAAAATGATTAATTCAGCATGAAAAATCATTTACGGAAATTAAGAGCCTCTCCCGATCGCTGAATCCCGACTTACCCAATGAATCCCGAAAATCAATTCCTTGTCACTTTTTTTCGGTAACTTTTTTTCGTGTCACTATTTTCCGGTAACTTTTTTCCGCGTCACTTTTTTCCGCTTTTGTAATTTAGGTCACTTTTTTCCGGTAATTTTTTCCGCGTCACTTTTTTCCAAGATTCGCATAAATTATGCACCCAGTACGAATCACATCTATACAGAAAAATAAATAAATAAATAAATAAAAAATGGCCACAACTTCAAATGGCACTGGAATTGTAAAAGTTAATGGTATATTGAAAAAAAATATTTTGTTCAACCTCAACAGCTTGAAATTTTCTTCTACAATTTTCCAATCATTTTTAAAAGTAAAAACATAAAACTTCCTGAAGGGATTTTAGAAGAGATGTATAAGAGACCGTGTAATTTCATTTTTCGTTCCGTTCATTAGAATTTGATTTATAAATAAATGTTTTTCCAGTATGACATTTTTTTTCTCCAACTTCGGAAAATTCTGTTCATAGCGACAACTTTGACAACATTTTTTGCGATATTTTCCACATTTATGAAAAAATTGACAAGAACGTTACATTGTATAGTCTCTAAAGAAGGAAATTTGCCAATACCGACATACTATATTCATGTCCTGGCACTATTGTAATGATTTGTAGCGAGTTTGATGGAGGTACATGTCAATATTGCCAATCTATTATATTAGTATTTATTTATGTTTATATATATATATAATATTTATATATATTATATTAATATATTACTTACTATATATAATATTATTGTTAGTCATTAAACCATTAAAACTATTCAGGGATTCAACTTATCAGAAAGAACCTATATTTAAAATTTGAAATACATCAGAAAATTCTGCATAAAAACCGATTTATCTAATTTGAGGGGGGGGGGGGATAATCGCCCGTTCATAATTAGCAAAAAAAAAAAAAAAAAAAAAAACTCATATCTAATCAGAGATATGCTTTACCATAATGAATCTACATCCAAAATTCCAAGCAAATCGGATAATTTTGTGAAAAAACCATTTATTTAATTTAAGAGAGGTTATTTCTCGTTATATATTTAACCTCTAAACTCTCAAAAGTCATCAGGCATTATATATTAAATATAAGTCTTATCAGAAAGAACGTATATCCAAAATTTGACACATTTTGGATAATTCTGAATAAAAACTCATTTACCCAATTTAGAGTGGATGAGGGTGTGATGTAGAATCACATACAGTTTTCACATATAGAAGAATTTCACAAAAGAAAACTGATAAAGTAGTCTTTGAAACCCGAAATCCCGGCGTGGCATCTCGAGAAAGGCGAAGCATAACTTGTCATAGCATTACAGACTAACTTCTAACTCGATAAGAAATATATTTGTCAAAAAATTGCTAATTTTATTAAATTCCAAATCTATTTAACAATCAGGCCAGCCAATTTTATGCCTTTATGTTTAAAAAGAAAGCTTCTAATTGTTGACCAGAGAATTTGAAAACCCGCCTTAATGCAATCAGTATTCAAACTTTACATTTCTTTAAGACGAACACTACTTTATAATGTAAAATTTTTAAAACTAAAATCCGATTTCATTTTTAGGAAATCAGTCAAGCGTCTTTTCAGTATGAACGTGTATCCAAAAATTTGACAAAAACAGTTAATTTAGCATGGAAAATCTATTTATTTGAATAAAGAGCCTCACCTAGATCAATGAATCCCAATTTAACCAACGAATCAGCAAAATTAATTCCTTTGTCACTTTTATCCCTGTAACATTTTTTCGTGTCCCCTTTTTTCCGGTAACATTTTTTTCGTGTCATAATTTCATATTATAAATTGAAATATCTCGATAAAATAACGGGAGTAAATTCTTATATTAAAAACTAAATTGCTGCAAAATGCGAGCAAAATGTTTTGGCATTTTAGAAATTTTGATACTCGAAAGCGGGACGGGGGGGGGGGGGGGGGGGGGGGTAAGTTATCATTTACCTCTTTAATACAAATTGAAATATGTCGATAAAATAACGGAAACAATTTCTAATATTAGAGAGCAAATTAGAGCTGACTGAGAGGTAAATTTCGGCACCTTTGAAATTTCCACATTTGGAGAGGTGGGGCTGAATTAACGCTTGCCCCCTTAATATAAATTGAAATACCCCTATAAAAAAATCGGAGAAATTCTATTTTTAGCAAGCAAATTAGAGTTAATCGAGAGTTTAATTTGGGCACATTTGAAATGTTGATACTAGAAAATGGTAATAATTGGTTTTAATAAGTAGAAAGTGGAGAAGAAGGCATAAACTAACGCTTTCTCCCTTAATGTAAATTGAAATAACTCGATGAAATATCGGGCGCAAATTCTAATATTAGAAATCAAATTAGTTCTCAATCAGAACTACATTTTAGCACTTTTGAAATATCTACACTTGAAAGTGGAGGGGGGGGGTGAGTTAATGCTTTCCCCCTTAATCTAAATCGAAATATCTTGATAAAAAAACCGGAGAAAATTCTAATATTAGAGAGCAAATTAGAATTAATAGAGAGCTATATTTTGGCACCTTTTAAACTTTTATACCTGAAAATAGGGGAGGGGTGGGCGAGAACTGAGTTAACGTTTGGCCCCCTCAATTTAAGCTGTTAATACAGGTTTTTGCTATTCTAATAACAATACCTATACTTTTAAAATATCATTATTTTACAGTCAACATCCCAATTAAAGAATAATACACATTACATTTCGAAGGGGAGAGGAAGGATGCAGTATTATTAAAAATATCTTGTATTTAAAAAAAACTAATATTTTATAGAAATCGAGTCGAGTCGGGTCGGGCTGTGCTTTTAAATTTTAGAATGAGCACGACCTGAAAATTTCAGCTTGTGCAGACCTTTATTGCTAATGCAGATTTCTAATCACTACTGCTGTAACTTAAAAGAACACAAAAATAATTTTTTCCCCTGTTACAAGATTTTAGTAAATCACCATGTAAGTCAATAGATATTTCATGAGAACAGAGAAATTTAATAAATGTAAGCTTTATGAGATGAGAAACCTCTCTCCTTTGTATTCTTTCATTGTTGTGAGCGGTCAGGAAAAATCACAGTTAAAAACCAGTATTTTGTTAAAGAAAAATTCGCCTTCTTTAATCCCTTTATATTATTCAAAACATTTGCTCTATGAAAATACCGAAAGTGTCTTTTTTTTTTTTTTTTTTTTTTTTTTTTTTTTTTACTGTTTGTTTCTCTCACCCTCGCCACCTGCTCATTATTTTGGAAAGGCTGGCTGGTTGCTGGTTGTTCCGGTTTGATCATTTACAACAAAGCACCACAACCTTTCTTTCTATATGTGCTGTCTGAATTCTTCGAATTTCATAATTGGAAGTTCCTTTTTTTTCTTTTCGCTTCAAGCCAGAAGACACCTTCTTTATGTTTTATGAATGAAAACCTATCACATCTATGATGTAATGTAATTTTATCGAACACCATTCGTCGTCCGTTCGAAACTTTTGCCGAATTATTTTTAAAGAAAAGTTGTTGACCTGATAAAAAACAAATTCACTAGAAACTGATAGTGGGTTTTCTAATTACATCCCGTTTGCAATTTTATTATTAAATATCTTGAGTGGTCTCATTTTTTTCCTTTACTATTGTAGACTAAGAAATACGATGGTGGACATTCGGGTCCCGCGACTGGGAAGGGAAAAGGTTTGAAAAGGGCAAGAAAAAAGTTCCATTTCACATTAAAACAGAAAACGCTTTTTATCTATGAGTTTAAAAAAAATAACAATGGTGTGTGTTAATTAATCCATGGAATACCTTGAAATAGTTAACAAAATTTGGGTTACCGGTTCCATTTAAAATGGAAATCCTCTGCAAAAATTTTAATCCACTACTTGAGAAATTATGATTCATTTTATTTATTTATTTTGTACGTATATACTGAGTATCTTGTAAGATGTAGTACGAATGCAGACCAGATGTTTATAAGCACTGTGACTATTGTCGCCAAGAGTTACCATGCTTCTATTTGCACACAGAAGAGTTTGTGGGTAAAAAATCATTAAGGTATTCCTCAATGTAATGATATATTACTACCCCTCGAGCACAGATCATAGAGATATGGTCGAAGCTATAAACGCAGTTTATGATCTCCGCCTACCGTAGGCGCACTTTTTGTACACCCGTACAAAAAGTATATCTATCGTTTACCCCATAATTTTTCAAGAATCGGGTAGCTGCGACATGTATCAGGAGAATCTGTACAATCTAAAATCCAGTTACTCCCAAAATTATAAATAATTTTTATGAGTTTCTCTTACTACGGAAATTAATTAATTTCTTTTTTCTTCTTCAAATTATGAAAATTATATAATGCCGTTAAAAATCACATTAAAAAAAAAAAAAAAAAAAAAAAAAAAAAAACATGTTGGGAATAGCAAACCAAATTTCTGAACTCATATTGCGAAAGTTTGAAATTTTACGATACAGATGAAGAGACATACATAAAACAAAGTGATATTATTAGTAAATTATCGAAACCAGTGAAAAATAGTTCTGTTTGATATTAAAAAACAGTAACATTTTTCAAAGATTTATTGAAAAATCGTGTTTCTTTTTCTTAAGAATATCCATTTAACTTTTACAGTTAGTACCTAAAGAAAAGTATATAAGTACTTATTTAATTATTAAGTTCATTGTATAAATAAATCTAATAATTTCATATCATTGTGCTTACTGACATTTTTTATATGAAAATATCATACGGTCTAGCATTAATGCTTTCATTTTACATTTAAGAGAAATTAATGTTAATATTAATACAATTATTTTCTTAAAGTACCTCCAAAAAATATTAATTCATAATACGATATCAGTTACAAATTTGTTTACAATTGTTCCTTTAATTCACATTTATTCTTATTATTTTGATTTTAAAAAATATTCAAGTTATTGGCTGCAGACCACACTGCGATTTTACACAATACTCAATTCTTGTAAGTGACCCCTCCCCCCCCCCCCCTTTCAGTTTTTACCATAATAGCTCTGTGTTTTTATCATTAGATAAAATATTGTATGATCTAGTAACTTCGCTTGTAGTGTCTACAGATGGACATAAGAACGCATTATCGATTAACTGAGATAGTTGAGTGTAGAAATTGGTAATATACCATACCAATGAGTAACGTAAATGTGTACGAATGGACAGAAAATGGCTTTATCGAGTAACTGAGATAATTGTGTGTAGGAACTGGTGAAATACATTATCATTGAGTAACTATATTGTTGTGCATACAGGCAGAAGATTGCATTATCGAGTAACTGATACAATTGTGTTGTAGGAACTGATGAAATATATCACCATTGAGTAATCTATATTCCTGTGCATTCAGGCTGTTGATTGCATTATCGAGTAACTTAGAAAACTGTGTAATGAGCTGAAAAAATACAGTGAGTCTTCGAGTAACTCTACTCAGTAATCAAAGAAAGAAAACATTTTTAATTGATATTAATATATAGATGATCAAAGTGATATTTTTTAGAGTCAAGTATGTCATGCATTACTTTTTATGCTTTCATTTCACAGTAAAGGTGTTATGAAATGGTAATTTGAGTTTATTTCAAAATTGATCTAAAAGGCGATTCTTTTAATATATTAAATGAAGACTTCTTTTAATTGGAAATATTTTGACACCGAATTTTTACCCATACGGAATGCAATACAATATCGCGAGATATTGTATATTTTGTAAATACGCCCGGTGCAATTACCCATCTAAATTAAAGCTTTTATTAACTTTTTTCCATAGTAATACTTTCGTCGAAATATTTTGACACCGAGTTTTTACCCATACGGAATGCAATACAATATCGCGAGATATTGTATATTTTGTAAATACGCCCGGTGATATTACCCATGTAAATTAAAGCTTTTATTGACTTTTTTCTATAGTAATACTTTCGTCACTTTACTGTTTTTTGAAAATGCTAATTTTATTTTTTGTTTATTTATTTATTTATTTATTTTTGTGTTTGAGATAGAGATTTAAACACTTCTAATAAATCTACGCATGGGATAAGCCCTCGGGCTCTTTATTAAGTATATAAAGATGCGTTAGATTTTATACTTTTTCACTTTATAATTCAGTAAAAAATGTTATATGAAACGTAATATTATACGAATCTAAAAACCGACGAGCAGTCTCGTGTAATGCATATTTTAAAAGTTCAAAGGGAAAAAAAACCCAAAATATTAGTGTTTAAAAATGTAGTAGAAATTTTTTTAAAATGCAATTTTTTTTTAAACATTTTCACAATTTTAATTAATAATGTAGTTTGTTTGCTTATTTCATTAATTCACTGTTAACTGAACATTAAAAGTGGTCAGTTCACTGTTTAATCTATATTTTCAAAAATAAACAAAATTATCGAAAAGATACACTGTCATCTGAAGAGATATTAATTTTATCGCTATTATTTTTATTTTCTTAATTACACTACCAACAAATATCAATATATATTTCATATTGTCTCCAGCTTTTAAATTTTGATAAAATTATTCATCGTAAAATGTATCAGACAATCCAACAATTTGATAAAATGCTTGTCAAAATTCTTGTAAATAAACCAACCTTCCCGACATCTTTTTACGGTAATATCTTTGTATTTTTATAACTAGGTCAATTATTGTATTATCGAGTAATTAAACTCCTTGTGTGTGCTGAACATAGTATTATCGAGTAACGGAGATATTTGTGTTTAGGAATTGACAAAATACCGCATCACCGAGTAACTTATATTTCCTTATACATAAGGGTAGACTATTGCACAATTCGAGTAACCAATAATGCTGTGTATACATACGGGCTAAAATTCGCACGATCGAGTAACTTATATTGTTGTGTATATATGGTAGAAGATTGCATGATCGAGTAACTGAAGTGGCTGTGTAGAATATGACAAAATACTGCATCTTCGAGTAACCTTATCTTAATTGGTAGAAAACCATTGCATCTGTAAAAGTTTTGGGGTTCGAGGCTATCAAAATACACTCCATAAGATGGCGCTGAAACCAGTGGCAAATAAAATGTTACACACGGTGTGTATTCATGACGGCAATAAATCGCTTCTCCGAGTAACCTCAAAAAACGGCAGATTTAGCATCCTGGTTATTGAAAACGCGTAATTCAGGCCTCAGACACTCCGAGTAACCTCCAAAAGTTACTCGAAGCGTCTGAGGTTACTCACTCTGTTGGTGTTTAAACCGACGAAGTTACTCATTTTACAGGGTAGACCAACGCACACACACACACACACACACACACACACACACACACACACACACACAGGTTGGTCTACCCTGTAAAGTGAGGAACCGTGTTTAAAAAATACGTTCTGAGTAACCTTAGAAATTGTGGTCAAAACCCTAAAAATGCAATTTACTGATACGTATTCACATTAATAAAAGCTATAACTATATTAAAAATTATATTTTTCTTTTAACATTGTCTTTTATTAAATAAAACAGCAGGAGATGTTTTGCATGTATATCGAGTAACTGGTTCAGCTTACACACATGGCGTTGTGAGTAACATAGCCTCGAACTAAGATAATAAAAATTGTTACTCAGAAGAACGGTAATTTTTACTTCCTGTGTTTAGTGTTGATTGCTATAATGGACTAATAATAATGGATAATTCTCTTCCTCGTCACTATAAAATTAAAAAAAAAAAAAAAAAAAAAAAAAAAAAAAAAAAAACGTTTGTATGAATCTAGGAAAAAAAATGACCGGGAAAAAAGTGACATAAACTACGAAAGTGGAATAAGTGACACGGAAAAAGTTACCGGAAAAAAAGTGACACGGAAAAAGTTACCGGAAAAAAGTGACAAGGAAAAAAGTTACCGGAAAAAAGTGACAAGGAATTGATTTTGGAGATTTATTATTGATTTTGGGGATTCATTGGTTAAGTATGAAAGGGGGATCGGGGGCAAGCTCATAATTTAGGTAAATGGGTTTTTCATGCTGAATTAACTGTTTTGGTTCAATTTTTGGAAGGAAGTTCATATTGAAAAGACGCTTGCCTGATTTGTTTTTTGAAAAGATGATTATCCCCCTCCTACCCGCCCTAAATTGATAGATGGTTTTTTATGAAGAATTATCCATCGTGTGTCAAATTTGGGATATAGGTTCTTTCTGAAAAAGGCTTATGTATAGTAATATAGTAAAATGCCTGAAGAGGTTTGGAAGTTTAATGATTAAACATAGAGGGAGAACGGGGAAATAATCTCTTTTAAATTAAATTAATAGATTTTTAAGTAGAATTATCCGATTTGTTTGGAATTTTGGTCTTATGATAAGACCTATCTCTAATTAGCTATAGGGTTCTTTTGCTTATTAAAAAAATAAAGGGGGGGGGGGGCAATTATCTCGCCTCAAACTAGATAAATCGTTTTTTATGCAGAATTATCGGATGTATTTCAAATTTTTATTGAAATTCCTTTCTGATAAGGTGAATCCCTGAATAGTTTTAAGGGTTTAATAGCTAAGTATAGAAGGGGAATAGAATATAGCCCCCTCTCCTTAAATTAAATAAATTGCTTTTTACGCAGAATTATTGGATTTGCTTCATATTTTGGATTATAGGTTCATTATGATAAGGCGTATCCCTGATTAGATATGGGGTTCTTTTGCTAATTAAAAAAGGGGGCGGGTGATTATTACCCCCCCCCCTTAAATTAGATAAATTGTTTTTATGCGCACTTATCCGATGTATTTCATATTTATATACAAGTTCCTTCTCATAAAGTGAATCGCGGAATAGTTTTAAAGGTTTAATGGCTAAGTATGGAGGGGAATGCGGGATAACCCCCTTCAATAATATAAATGGCTTTTTACACAGAATTATCCGATTTGCTTCAATTTTAGATGTGGGTTCATTCTGATAAAGCGTAACTCTGATTAGTTATGAGGTTACTTAGCTAATAAAAAAGGGGTACGGGCGATTATTCCCCCTCCTAATAGAGATAAATTGTTCTTATGATGTATTTCAAATTTTGGGTACACGTTCTTTCTGATAAAGTGAATCCCTCAATAGTTTTAAGTGTTTAATGGCTAAGTATAGTGGGGGTGGAACGGAGGATACCCCCCCTTAAATTAATTAAATGGCTTTTTATGCAGAATTATCCGATTTGCTTCAAATTTTGGATATAGGTTCATTATGATAAGGTGAATCCCTGATTAATTGTGGGTTATCCCCCCCTCTATACTTAGCCATTATACCCTTAAAACAATTTAGGAATTCACTTTATCAGAAAGAACCTCTATCCAAAAGTTGAAATAAGTCGGATAGTTGTGCAAAAAATGTTGCGCAATTTATATCATTTAATGAGGGGGGACAATCCCTCGCTATCCCTTTTTAATTAGCAAAGAACAACATAACTAATCAGGGATATGTCTTATTATAATGAATGTATATACAAAATTTGGAGCAAATCGGATAATTTTGCATAAAAAACGATTTATCTGGTTTGAGGCGAGATAATTGCCCCCCCCCCTTTATTAATAAGCAAAAAAAAAAAACCCATAACTAATGAGAGATAGGTCTTATCATAATGAACTTATGTCCAAAATTTCAAGCAAATCGGATAATTGTGCGTCAAAAACTATTAATTTAATTTAAGAGAGGTTATTCCCCCGTTCCCCTCTATGCTTAACTATTAAACTCTCAAAGATTTTCAGGCATTATATACAATATATATAAGCCTTATCAGAAAGAACCTATATTCAAAATTTGACACACGTTGGATAATTCTGCATAAAAATCCATTTATCTAATTTAGGGTGAATTGGGGGGGGGGGGGTAATCATCCCTTCCCAAAACTAATCAGGCAAGCGTGTTTTCAATATGAACGTATACCTAAAAATTGAACCAAAACAGTTAATTCAGCATGAAAAACCCATTTACCTAAATTATGAGCCTCCCCCCGATCTCCCTTTCATACTTAACCAATGAATTCCCAAAATCAATAATAAATCCCTAAAATCATTTCCTTGTCACTTTTTTCCTTGTCACTTTTTTCCGGTAACTTTTTTTCCGTGTCACTTTTTTCCCGCTTTTGTAGTTTATGTCACTTTTTTTCCGTTTACCCGTTTGGATATATATATATATATATATATATATATATATATATAAATTGCAATATCCGTCTTTGTTTGCATTCAGCGAGAGTTGAGGAAATATTCATTTTCCGTTGTTCTAGACCTTTGCTCAACAATGCGATTCATAAATATATAATAAAAAATATTTAAAAAACAATATAATACTATGTTTTTATAATAAAATTTTAATTAACTCATTAGTTTTCTAATGATATAGCTTGTCTTTTGCATAGGTAGATGGGAGATACTGGAAACAGAGAATGGATAGGGGACCATATTCTTTTCCTAAATGTTTAAAAATATCGCAATTTTGGTCACAATTAACTAATTTTAACCATTTATACCTTTTAAAGAGAATTCTGATTACACTCATTGGAAGGTAAACAGCAGGCACCTCGCAGCTCTGCCTCGCATGCCCCTGCATCAGTCGGTCATTGCTGAAAATAGCTCACGAGAATACAAAAATTTAGAATTCAAAATATCGATAGTCTCAAAATAATTATTTCTGTTCTGAGCTTTAGAAATGGATTGAAGGGAATAATAATTTTAAAGCACCAAGACACTGGAAGTTTACTGGTTGATCCAATAACAGTAGGAACTTTGCTCATATCATTATATGTCTTCTTTCCATAGAATGTGGATTTTAAAAGTAAAAATTGATAATATTAATTGCTAAAAATTGTTTCATAAAGGACTTTTTTTGGCTTATTGAGCAAAAGGTTGGTTGTATTTACTAATTATGACGATCAATTTTCAACTCGAGGAAGAGGGGAGCGCCCTCCTAAGAGAACTTAACCCCTATTTACGCATAGAAATTCAAAGTTTGAAGAAAACCACGAAAATCTCCGAACGACTAGGCCGACGGGCGCGACTGGGTTCGAAACCAGCACCTTCCGTCTCTACCATTTTCGAAGGCTGAACCACTGGTATGAGCTAAAGGTTATAACAAAATATGCACTAAATTCATTAAATGCAACTGATATTTAGTTGCAAAGAAAAAGAAAAAAAACTTTTTTTTGAAAGAAGAAAAAAAAACAAGCAATCTGGATCTCGTAAAACAATTACTCTCAAAGAAACTAGCATAGCAATTTAAGAAATTGCTATCGATTAAAAACATGTTATTTTTTTCGATTAATTAAATTTATTTGTCATAAGAGTACATGTTCTTTTCGTGACAGATTTTTCTTTCTTTTTTCTTTTCTTTTCTTTTTTTTTATTATAACAAAATTACGATTTCTAAAAATGAATTATGTAAATGAATGTTAGCATAATGAAATGATTTTTAATACCATTTATTCATTTTTAAAAATTTTATTAAAATATCATTAAAAAATTCATTAAATTTTACGATTTAATTGAATCTCATGAATATTTATCATTACGATTTCTAATTCTTAAACTTTATTAAAATTAATTATATTTTATAATACTTTTTATGCTTTTCATATGTTATATAATTCAAAATATTAAACATTTTGCGACAACTCTCTTGACATGGAAAATTGCTGGTATCAAATTTAAATTTCATTATAAACATCCACTGTTATAGTATAATTTAAAAGAACCCAAATATTTTAAGTATTCAAAAAAAAAAAAAAAAGTTTGAAGTTTATATCAGAACAGACTATATATATATTTTTTAATAAAATCTATTTTATTGTAATAATAAAAAAATATTAATATCAAAATAAATTTTGAATTAAAAAATATTTATTTGTATGAAAAAAAAAAAAAAAATCTGTAAAGAGTATAGAATACCAATTAAATTAAAAAGAAATTAAACGAAAGTTAGTTTTAAAGTTTTGATTAGTAAAGTAACATTAACAAAGCTATTATTCTGTAAGCAAATACATAATTTAAGGTAAAATTATAATAAATTTTACCAAAATAACTGAAGGATGCTAGTATATTGTTTGTTTTGAAATACAAAGTTTAAATTTCAAATCATCTAAAAATTGTTTTGCGTAATTATAGTTCAGTCGAATTACTTGTATAATATTAAAACAGCTGACATGTTTTAATATGACAAATTAAAGAAAATTTTGCAGAATTCCTGACTGCAGTAAGGAGGTTTCATTGTACGTAAAATTTAAATATATATTTTAAAAATAAATATGATGGAATTTATATACAATGCATAAGGGATCATTAATTTAAATTATTATGTAAATTTAAAATTTACATATAAACTGAAATATAATCTTCTGACTAAAAAAGTATTTAAGCTAATAGAATTTTTACTGGCGCTATTTCATCATTCTGATCTACACATGTATATATTACATGTGTGTGTGGAAATCTTTATTTTCCATATGTTTCAAAACAAAAACGAGCCGAAATCAGCTTTACAAATACAAGTTTCTCACCCATATGTTGACATCAAAAAGCATTTGCGACACAAAAGCTTTCTAGTGCACTGCCCAACCTACTGGACAAAGGGGTAAAGATTACACGTCACTAAAAAAAGGGGTGAGAAATATCTTCCCTGGCGTTTTTAGTGAACAATCTCTAAAAGAATTTCTCTGTTCCGAACTTTTTTGAGGGAGAAAACTGAATTTAGTTTTTCCGCAAAATGCTTTTCCACCTTCAACAGCTCGAATTTTTCTGATACAATTTCAGACACATTTTTCAAAGTAGAAACATGAAACTTGAGAGTATTTTTGAAGAGACGTATGAGGTGCCGTTTGATGTCATTTTGCGCTCAATTCATTAGAAATTGATTTATAAACAATTATCTTCTCAGTTTGACCTATTTTTTCGCCCACAGATCTTCCGCTTAGGAAAAATCTATTCAAAATGCCGTTTTTGATTGCTTTTTTGCATTTATCCAAGAATGGACAATTACGGCACCTTAAGTACTTTCTGAATAAGACAATTTCCAAGTTTGATGAATATGAGAGCAAAAATGAATTTAAAAATAAATCGAAAGATAAGCAGTTTGAATCGAAATACACCCTTAAAGGGTTAAAGTCTGAAATAAAATACTATAGTCTTTTATACTAAACTAGATGAATCAAGGAAAAAATCTCCCCGGTAAAAATCTCCCCACAAAGAAAGGTAACTGAAAAATAAGGCTTTTTTAAATTAAGATTGAAAAAGCCCACACATATGAATAATAACAAAGATTTGATGACTTTGATTATGGCAATTATAATTTCAAGTAAATCACGTGCTAATCACGTGTATTTGTACTGGAAACAATTACGGCATTATATGCATATTGTTTAATAGTGAAACCTTCATATGAAATAAGGTCCTACTTCCATGATTATCGCAAGGGCAAACGAGGAAGCTGCCCCAGCTACCCAAACTCAAATTTTGGATTTTTTGTTTTAATTATTATTATTATTATTATTAATGCAAATTGTAGCTACAAAGACAGTTTGGATGCCCTCATTTGAGTCTTCACTTCAGCTATTGAATATTGTTATTCAGTCATTGATAACTCATTACTTATTAGGATACAAACCTACATTTCATTTCGTATCATTTTTAAATCGGATTTTTATTTGTGTAATAGAAATAAACGAGGAGAAAACTCTTAAACAGTGAAACATTTTTTTTTTTTTTATCGGGTCGCACGAAATAAGAGGATAGGGAGGAAACAGAGATATGAATGTTAAGACTGTTTTTAGATACAAAAGGACAAATCTATGACATAAGTTTTAATTTGTTTTTGTTCGGAAATTCATGAAACTAGAAGGTGTTGATGTTCAGAAACTAAATCCAATTACTAACTCGTGTTTTTTTTTTTTTTTTCTTTTTTTAGCCTCCGATGCTATTTTTTCAGACAAGCTAAAATATGTCGTGTCATCAGCCCTGAATTTTCTACTGAAACGATTTTGATAATTATTTTTTTCAATGAAAGCTATTTATTTGTAGTTGTGCCCACATTAGTTATTTTTCAAATTATTTCAATTTTTATATTTTATTTTTAATTTTAAATGCTTTTTACGATATTTGTTCAAAATGGTGGCAACTTAGTTTAGCTTTTCTCTCGATAATAAAAATTTATTTTCCAAAATGATTGCGCATAATTATGCACTAATTGAGGTAAAAACATATATTTACTGAGAAATAATATTAATAATGTAAATAAAATAACAGAAAATAATTTATGATAAAAATTAATGTCGAAAGCAAAATAAGAAAAATTTCAAATGAGGAAAATTATGTCATTCAGCAACCAGATAAATGGGAATTACAATATTATTACGCATGCGTTTTTCATATTACTAATAACAGTAACTTTTAAAAAACATTTGAAGAGAAAATGACGTCACTATTTAAAACATCGCATTTTTATTGATAACGATATTAGTACTACTCTGTTATCCCGTCGACCAATTTCGCCAAATTATACAAATCGCCAAGCTAATAGCCAATTTATACATATTGACATAATTTTTATTTTAAATAACGAAAAAACAAATAATTAGTAGAATATTAATAAAAATATTAATAAAAAGTCGAATTAAAAAGCACTTAATGACATTTTAAACGTTTTTTAATCGTATTTAATGTCATTGAATGTGACATTCACGATCATCCATTATTGGCATTTAATCTTATAGTTTGGCGATAATTTTTTGGTCGAAGGGATAACCTGGTAGTACCCGATATTACATTTCAATATTTTTTTTCATTATGGACACTGAGATTGAGATTTTACTTTCAGATGACTTCAGTTAGTGAAAATAATGTCACAGTAAAAATATATATATATATATTTTTTTTTAAATAAAACTATTTTTCTGTGAGTGCATATAAAATAAAATTTCTGGATTTCGCCGGCACTCAGATTACAATTTTAACTGAAGATGTGCGAATATTTGCACGCAAGATTGTAACTGGCGAATTTGAAATTCAGTTTCTAAATATATTTATTATATATTGATTCAATAATGTAATTTTGCTTTTTTTAAAACCAAATCGATCGGGTCTTTTAAACATTCCACTCGTCGAATTCGATGGGATTCCACTCGTTTTATTGTTAAATTGCATTTCCTTTTACTCAGAGACTATAAAAAAGCATTTAAACTAAAGAAAAAATCCGTTTTTGATGAATCTAGTCAGTGAAGAAGTAGCACGTCAAATTGTATCTCTTTATTTTTCCGCAATTCCAATGTCTCAGAGAGAAATTGCTATTCAATTGGGTATTTCACGCCGTTCTGTTTGCTATTATATTGATAAACACAAGCAAAATGAAGTTAGTTCATTGCAATCTAAACGGGGTCGCACTTCTAAAAAAACCTCTATCGATTTTTTTTTTCTAATCGGAGGCGAAACTCAATTCTGCAATGGCAGAATCTACATTCAACTTGTTTTATTTTAAATCCGATAGATTTTTTTAGAAAATAATATCAAAAGGGGCGTTTTGAATTAAATTTCCTCGCGAAAGATGAATAACCACACAAACAGGGGTAAAAACGTGTTTGTCACGTTATCAAAATCTCTTATATCTCAACCATTTTCGTTATCTATCTTGTGAGGTGAGGGAGGGGTTGATTTTAGGGGAGGTAGCAAAAAAATATGAGATAAAATCTAGAGATGTTTGGGAAAGTCGGATTTTCTGTGTGTGAAAGGAGGGGGGGGGGGCGAAGGGCTAATTTAAAAGAAAATGTAATTTATTGATTCTTTCACCTCTCTTCATCTATAGCTTACATATATAAGTAATGTTGCTTCTGTTTTCATATATATTTTTTAAATTAATAATAATTAAATTTAAATATTTAATTATTTTTTGAATTTTTATTTTACACAAATTTTATGCGTGCGAAATAAAACAATAATAAATGCGTTCATTTAGGGGAAAAAATCGAATTCGTAAAAGCTGTGACGTTTCTTCGATAAAATACTGTATGTAACCATCGATGAGTAACATATAGTATATCATTGTAACAATTTGGAAGAATCTGAAATTTTATTAAGGGTGTATTCCAATCTAAACTGCTTATTTTGTGATTTATTTTTTAATTCATTGCTTTCTTCTATCGTCAATAGAAGAAGGTATTGTAATCGTTTTTTTTTTTTTTTTTTTTTTTTTTTTTTTGAGTTCCAGTTTTCGACGGATTTATACGTTTTAGGGGTCAGAGATTCCAAAAAAAAATGTTTTTACAAAATGTCTGTCTATGTGTGTCCGTATGTTGCCATTCAATCATCAAAAAGTGTATGAAGATATGCATAGAATTGAACCAAATTTTTTGTGAATGTTTTTGGCTGTGGCAAGAAAGTCCTCCTTCAGTTTTTAAATATTCCGCCGGAAGAGGGCGATGCAATCGGGATGTTTGTGCCATTTTCAATATTGCACCGACGAAAAGTATATGAAGTTATGCATCGAATTAAACCAAATTTATTGTGTAAGTGCATGGCTATGGCTAGTTGGTCCTCCCTGAATTTGAAAAAACTCCGCCAGAAGGGGTCGCTGCAATAGCGAATTTTATGCCATTTACAATACTCCACCACCTAAAAGTATATGAAGTTAGGTCTAGAACTGAACTAAATTTTTTGTACATGATTATTTTTTGGTAAGGCAAGTAGGTCCTCCCTGAATTTGAAAAAAAAAAAATTCTGCCTATCATTCTGTTGTCCATCGGCTCGTGCAGAGACGGAAATTCGTTTATACTCCGATTAATTGACTGAAGAAGAAATTTAAGATGAAAATCAAAATTCGTATGGTATTGAATTAAAATAATTAAAACAATAAAATGAGTAATTAAAAATATATATATTAAAATGTACGTATGAGATAGAAGAAAGTTTTGGGATTGGCACATCCAACTAGTTTTTGCTTTCGAACGCGTCAAACTGGCAAATTCTCTTATTTAGATACTGCACAATGTGCCATGCTTGACGATTCTTTGATAAATGCAGAAAACTTTGCAAAAAGATGTTTTCAAACTGGACATTTTGAACGGAATGTTTCGAAGCATGAGATCGGGGAACAAAAAAAATAGAGTCATACTGAGAAAATAATTGTTTATAAATCAAATTCTAATAAACTGAGAGGAAAAAAAAACTCACGGCATTTTTTATATTTTTTTCAAAAATCCCCTCAGCAAGTTTAATGTTTTTACTTTTAAAAATCAGCCTGAAAATGCATCCAAATATTTCGAACGGTTGAGGGTGGAAAAATCATCAATAAACGTAATGTGTACAGTAAAACTTCCATAATAAACACTTTCAAATACTAAAAATAACAAGCGAGATTTTTAAGTGTGGTCTTTTTTATGACTCAGACTTTGTGTAAAAGCTACTGTAATGCTTAGATTTTTTTTTTTTTTTTGTGTGTGTGTGTGTGTGTGTGTTTAATTCTATCACTGTAATCCAATCTTAGTTAATAATGTTTTAATTCTTTCATAAAAAATAAAAGGCTAATTAATGCTTCTTTCGGATACGAAGTGATTCAGAAATTATTTATAATATATATTCTTTAAAAGCAAAGAGACGGATAGTTATGAATAATGAAAATTAAATAAAATTCCATCGAAATTTAAATAACAATAAATACAATATGTTCATATCAATGTTCATAGCATTCTAATTAATTATAGTAAAATGTTATATAATACGATAAATTTTAATCAAATAAAAAATATTTATCAGGAGAATTTACATGTGTCCAACTGAGAATATTTTAAATTTTATATAACTTTAAAACACATCACTTTGAATCACATACTATTGAAGAACATATAAAATATAAATCAATATTAAAAAATGCTCCAGTTCATGATAAACAAAAAGAAAAAGAAAAAAAGAAACGAAGAAGAACTGAAAAAAAGATTTAGCTGGGAAAAAAATATCTAAAAATATTAACTATGTATAACATGCATTGAAAATAATGATTATCCCCAATTATTCAAATAAATCACAAAGTCATCTAGATAAGATAGTTATTAGGTTATAATGTATTAAGTAAATTGAAATAATGTAATCACCTCAGTAGTTTATTAAAAACTAATAGCCAAGATAGCAGAATAATGATGTATACGCTCTGTAATACAGAGACAGTACAGACCTGTGTCTGATATAGAACCATGAAATTTCACGCTGTGCCTCTCTTGTTGCAGAGTCAGGATTATTTGATTTTTTAAAGATAGCTGTTGTAACAAGTGAAAGCCCACCAAATTAACTTAACAATATGCTGTTTACAAAATCATTTGCAATTACTCTAATTCAAATATTATAATACATATTAATTTAGATATAAATTATTATAAGTAAATTTAATTCTTTATTTAAATCACAACAAGTATTTATAAAACTAATAAATCTATTATATGATTCCCAAAATCAATATAAAAATCATGAATTTATATCAAGAAATTTCAAAGTCATTAAATGACTAATAAATTATCAATTAGATTCCAAAAAACTTATAAAAATAAATAAATTTCTATTAAATGATATTAAAAAAATTAGATCTTTTGTCTTGATAAATCAATTAATCTTATAATATATGTTTCATAATATGAACAATAAAAAGACTTTTTTCACGCAGTAAGTTATTACTAGAATTAGTTTATAAATAGTAAAATGTTTGCATACACATATTGAATTTTAATAAAAATAGAAAAATATTGAATATGAATTTAAAACTTTTCATTTTAAAGGTAACGTATGCACAGAAATAAATATTTTTCTAAATTTGATATTCTTTTTTCAGTTATTCATTTTCTTTTAACCGTCAAAATTGTTATTGATTTTTAAATTAATTTTGAATTAAAACTCTCATTAAAGCAAAATTTATTCACCGCTACTCAAACGTTATAATGTTCCCTGAAAAATACAAATGAAAAATTCTTTAGCTGAAGCTTTTGTGACAAATCCCGAGGTTTTGGGGTATTTCAACATTTATTTGCATTCCTAGGTGCATTTAGTTTCATTGATACACATTACAAAGCCATTTTCTCTCTTCAATTACAAAAAGATAGAAACGAAGCACATATTTTTATTCTAATGATCATTCTATTTATGTGATATAGCTTGTCAAAATAACAATATAACTTTACATTCCTGTAACACAAATTCAAACCGCAGAATAAAGCTCAAAAAGCAGAATAATAAACAGATTCTTCGAAAGTAAATTCCTTTTCTGTTCGTCTATGTAATCCCCCCCTCTACCCCCATACACCCAAAGTCCTTTCTTTGAGTTTGGGTAGCTGGGGCAGCTTCCCCGTTTGCCCTTGCGATAATCATGGAAGTAGGACCTTATTTGATATAGAGCTTTTACTATTAAAGGATATGCATATATAAAACGATATGCCGTAATTGTTTCCAGTACAAATACACGTGATTTACTTGAAAATATAATTGCCATAATCAAAGTCATCAAATCTTTGCTATTCATATGTGTGGGCTTTTTCAATCTTAATTTAAAAAAGCCTTATTTTTCGGTTACCTTTTTTCGTGGGGAGATTTTTAGCGGGGCGATTTTTTCCGGGGGAGATTTTTACCGGGGAGATTTTTACTGGGGTGATTTTTTCCGGGGTAATTTTTTCCGGGGAGATTTTTTTCGGGGCGATTTTTTCCGCGTACCAAACTAGATGGTACCCGTCAAAATTTGACGATAAACATGCTAAAAGATTATTTAGAATAATGTTTTATTTTCTTAGTTACTGTAAATAAAGTTTTGAAAACTTGATTTATTTGTTATCTATGTGATTTCAACAGATTCAAGACGTTTCATAGTTATGTCAGTTTAATCGACTCAGATAATCGTCTAAAAGAATTTTAAGCAGAATTTTAACTACTTTGGATTACTTTTTGTAAGCTTCCACGCACTTGAACGGAAAGTGGGAGTTGCTGCTACTACCTACCGACAAAATAATATTTAAACATTTGCATTTTTTAGAAAATTAGAATGCAATTTTTTTAAATATTGCTAGATGTTAAATTAAATTTTATCACATTTTTACAATTTTTATTTATGTGTGTTGCATTTATTATTTTTTTTTTATGTTTTAAAAAATGCGATTTGTAAAGGTTTTTAATAATTTTATTCTTACAAATGTATCTCTAAAGACCTGAACAGGAAATTGGCTGTTTATACCTAATAATTACCATGTTTTAACTAAAATATTTTTAAAATAAAATCGTTACTTAAAATAAAACATTGTTGAGTGTTAAATTTTATTTAACTATAAAGCATGAAAATAATAATGATAACAAAAGATTAACAATCATATAACTTCCCCTTGTAGTAAAATGTACCATTATTAAAAAAATAATAATAATAAATAAAAAAAATAAAAAAATACTTTTAGTCAAAAGTGTCTCCAATAAAGTGAACATTATAATTATTAGGATAAAACAAATGATTTAAAAAAATTTGCAGAAAAAAATACCTCTGTAAATTTACTTTTGATTCTTGAAATAATACTTTTATTTATTACCAAACTAAAAACAAATAAACACATGTTTCATGGGATTTATTTAATCCATTAATTTATGTTAGATAAATAATAATTTCTATATCAATTTAAATTTTTTCAACAATTAGATGAAAAATAATTTTATCTAACCTTGCTTGCAACAATTAAGAAATGAAATTTCAATTTGAAATTTACGCTGCTTCAAAATTTAATATTTGTAAATATCGTACATTTTAAATTTTTATACGATCGTATAGGGAAAAAATGTACTTTTAAATGCAGTTTGTTCGAAAGCTGTAACTCAATTTACATTTGAAATACTGATTTTTTTGTAGTTTTTAGCACCAATTTTGTAATTGTGGCAACAATAGTATTCCATTTCTTTTAAAAGTAAAAGCAATGGAATAATTAGAAAACAACAAAAAACATGAACTGAAGATATTAAAATTAATATTTTAATTAAAATAATAATCTTTTTCGAAATGTTATGATTTGCTGTGTGACAACAGGTATTCAGCTATAAGTACACAAAATTTGAACTCATTAGCATATGTAGTTTTCGTGTACCGACTCTGTGACGGACAGACACACAGACAACGGACAGAGACGAATAGGGTTTCGTCAGATGAACGAAACCCTAAAAATGAAGCAAAAGTATATGATGATTTGTTGAAATGACGGACATTTTGTCAAAAATCACTTTTTAAACTAAATTTACTTTAAGCGATAAATAATTTTATGCCCTTTCATAATTTGGTGAACCCGGAGAATAATCGCCTCTAGACTGGAATTTCACGACAAATCACGACCTACTGGTACTTACTGTCTTTCAAGACGTGTTATTCATTTTTTATGCAGAAAAAATTTAGCATATAATTGAAAATAAGTAACAATAATATAAAAATACGCAGGTGATATCTATTTTCTTTTGTCATTAGAAAGTAATAAAAGTCACGTGAGCATTAGACAGTTCCCTTAAGAGCCATTCACGCACATTCATTTTTGAAAATCCTTAGAAAAAAATTCTTCTTAATATCTCGTTTGCAATTCCGTATTTTTAAATGATTTATTTATTTATTTATTTATTTATTTGTATTTGATGGCCAAGGTTAATCTCCAAAGAAGCTGTATTTTTTTAAATATTCGACTATTTTTCAGAATTTTTTTCTGTCAGTATACCGTAATTTTCAAAACCGGCTCCGAAAGTGTTAGTATCAAAAGAGAAAAAAAATCGATAAGCAAAATAGGAAAAATAAAAAATTGCTTATCTATCGAAGAACCCCAGTCATAAATGCCATAAATGAAAAAAAAATAGAATAATAATATTGAAACGCAAGCAATATATTAAAAAAATCTTCATGGGGATTAGCTGTTTCAAGTGCGTGTTTTCGCATGAATTAAGTTTATGAGAGTAAATTAGGAGAACAGATACTGGTAAAATGGAAATTTTTATGGATAGCAGTAACAATAAGCATGCAAAGGACCTCCGTAAGAATGGTGAAAAACTGCTGAGAGTAGGAAAAAAGTGAAACTATAATTGCTGGAATATATAGAAATGCTTGTAGCAAAGAAATAATGCAACAACTTTTTCCAAGTAAAGTGTTTACCATTTTTGTCTAGATTGTTGCCGAAAGTTAATCAGCGAACAGACTTTGAAATGGCAACATTGGTATTAAAAAAATATCTGGAATGATGCAAATATGCAATTTTACTAGGCGCTTTAACTTTCTAAGTAATAATATAAGTATATTATGTCGAAAAAGATTCGATATTTTTATTATAGTTTATCGTTTGTCATCTTATTTAATTCAATATTTTCTCTTTAATTCAGAAATATTATTTTCTTCTCTGATTCAACACTAAAAGAAACGTGTATGGTAAAAATTACTTGATAACAGAGTTAAAAAAGGACCCTTCACTCAATTGAAAACACCAGATCCATAACATTAAACCAATGGGCAGGTTGTTTTCTGATTTCTCGTTTAAATTTAAATATTTTTAAAGAATTTCTTTTGCATAGGACACCTGAAGTCAATATTCAATGTGATTATTTTTTTTTACTTTTTCGATGTAGATTGCATTTTTTAAGTACACTGCTAAAAAAAAATTTCTTTGGTTTGAAACAAATTTTCGTGTTTAGTAGCTACCCCATAACATGGTAAAATCTCTTACCGAAATTTGGAGATTCCTATTTCAACTTCGTAAGGTAAAAAAAAAAAAAAATATATATATATATATATATATATATATATATAACTTTTTTTTTTAATATATAGAAAGATACTTAAAGAAAATTAAGTTAGAATTATTTGTTTAAAAAATTGTCATTGGGAGACCTAACTTTTATTTTCCTTGGAAGGGGAGGTTTAAATCGTGTACTGATATTAAGAAGTATACAGACTTACATAATTTAAAGTTAAAATTTTGAAAAAACACATTTGGATTTTTTCAGAAAAAAGGCCACTTGAGTTTTTTGGGATGGAAAAAATCGCAAAAATTCTGTCTTAAGTTAAACATGCTAATTTTATACACTTCAATTCAAAAATCATAAAGTTTTTTTTTTTTTTTTTAATTAGGAAATTTATAATAATATTTTTGAAAATTTTTGAGTAATATGCTACATGACTATTAAATGTAAAATCAGATTATCATAGAAGTCAGTGTTAGTGGCATTTGTAAATTTTGATCACAAATGGAAATACACTTTTACTAGCTTTGTAGCTTAATAAACCCCTAAATGATTACGTAATTTGCTGATGACCAGATCACATTTAGAAAAGTATTGTTTAATTGAAGCAGAAATAGTTTGTGCTGAATGTAAAAAACGGAAAAAAGTGACAAAATCCTCAAAAAACTTATCTTTTACATTTTTTTTTTTTTTTTTTTTTTTTTTTTGTTATAATCTGTCATTGGTTGAAAATTACTGCATAACACTTTTATTGAACATACATTGAAGCAGGATAAGAAATGGAACGATTAATCTTAAAAGCTGTAACGATGCAAGCAAATAGAATGGGGTTCAAGTTTCAAGGGCTACCTTCAAGTATACATTAAGATTTAAAGCACTAGGATGCATTTTAAAGTACAGTAAGGAAAATCATTCTTCTTTACAACCTCATTTCTGTTTTTTTATAAATGCTTTGAAATTCCTTTAAATCTGATTCTTTTGAAATATATTTAAATTTGCATTTATCTTTGTATTCTCATACCTTAGATTAAATAATGATACAGTTGTAAAAAACCTAAAAAATTTGAAAAAACCCAAAAATGGGTTTTTATTGGGTTTTTTCAAGTGGGCCCACTTGGGAGAACCCTGAGCTTATCAGGTAATATACGCATTAACATAATGTGTTTAAATATAACGGAACTCCATAATTAGGCAGTATATAATAAAAAATCCAAATGCTTTATTTTCATTGTTTAATGTGTGAACAAAGAATAATTAATAAATAGGCATAATTAATGTTTTTTATTAATTGAAATAGAAAGGAACAATTTTATGTCAGTTTTAGGTATTAATTATTAATACTTTATATCAATTGTGTTTAGAAGTACACAAAAGGAATACTTTTTCCAGTTTTTACTATTTATGACAATTTTTATTTATTCAATTTAGAACAATAAAACAGAAATGATGTCATTTCAGCATTACAATATATGTATATATATATATATATATATATATATATATATATATATATATATATATATATATATATATATATATATATATATATATATATATATATATATATATATATATATATATATATATATATATATATATATATATATGTGTATATAAATATTTTTACAAATAAAACCAAAGTAACTCGGATATAATGTTGAATATTGTGTTATTTAAATTTTATCTAAACAAAAACAAATTTCAGACCCTCCCCCCCTTTTTTTACTAGTTTGTGAAAAATAATTGTATAACCATTTTATTTATGAACGGCTTTACTTTGAAGAATTCTTTCTCCTCTTTTTCGGTAGATTTTGAATGAAATAATGCCTTTTGTGATCGCTCTTATCCTGGAATTTCTGAACCTTTTTGCAGGTCTACACCAGTAATTACCCTCAGACCCCAAAACTACCATTAATAAAAAAGTTTATATATATATATATACAGACAGGACTTTTTTTTAAACAGACGTTATTTAGAGTTCTCTGTAGCTAATTCTAATAACCGGAACGGCTTTAAAATTTATATGGGGGCTAGCGGACCCGACAGACGTTGTTCTGTCATCGACGGACGTTGTCCTTCTTGGCACCGACTCCAGAAAATCAAATAAATGTACGTAAATATGGCAATACGCACGATTAAACACTACGCTCTTAATTTAATTTCTTATTACAATTATGTAAGGAATAATTTTTCATTCTTAAGTATTTTTTGAAGTCGGTTCAATTTTTGTTAGAAAAGTTTATTTTTCTCTTTTTCGTTAAAAGTTAACGATTGTCTGAAGTCCGTTAATCAAAATTATAATACAGGAAATACTATTGTAAAGCATACACGTTTGTCAGGAGTGGGGTTCGAACACGCGATCACTTTCTTCAAAAAGCTGAGCTTAAATTTGGCGCCTTTGACCGCTCGGACATTCCGTCCGCACTCTATTTATCGAACTTATTCAACACTTTTAATTAGCAAAAAATCACTAACTATTAGGTTTTGTCTAATTACTAAAAAAGTACTGAACCAATTTCGACGAAATGTTAATCTAAACCATTCTCGAATCTACTGGAACGCACGCACAAAATTTCATTAAAATCGGTCCAGTCGTTTAGGAGGAGTTCAGTGACATACACACGCACAGAAGATTTTTATATATAAAGATGAGCATTGAAAATTTCAAGTTTTTGCGCCGAAGACATCGCCAAATTAGGAAAATGTGAATTATCTCATGAACTACTGGATTTAAACGAATTTGCTTAGTACCATTCGATTCAGAATGAAAAAATGCACTAAAATATGTTATCAGTTGAAAAATAACTACAAAAACCGATTTTTATGGAATTTTTTAAAGTTCGTTCTTTTTTCTGCTCATCGTAGGGGTGGAATTTTCGAAAATCCATTTTTAGCGGCACTCAATGTTATAAGAAGTATTTTTACCCCAATGTTCAAGATTTTTGGTTCGGTAGATTTTTTTGTGCTGTGATTAATATGAAATCCTGACTTTCTTTTATATATATAGCACTTTTAATTAGCGAAAAATCACTAACTATTAGTTTTTCACTAATTACTAAAAAAGTACTGAATCAATTTTGATGAAATGTGAATCTAAACCATTCTCGAATCCACTGGAACACATACACAAAATTTCATTAAAATCGGTCCAGTCATTTAGGAGGAGTTCAGCTACATACACACGCACAGAAGATTTTTATATATAAAGATAAGCATTGAAAATTTGAGGTTTTTGTGCCGAAGACATCGCCAAATTAGGTAAATGTGAATTATCTCACGAACTACTGGACTTAAACAAATTTACTTAGTACCGTTCAATTCAGCATGAAAAAATACACTAAAATATGTTATCAGATGAAAAATAACTACAAAAGCCGATTTTTAAGGATTTTTTTTTAAGTTCGTTCTTTTTTCTGCTCATCGTAGGGGTGGAATTTTCGAAAATCCATTTTTAGCGGCACTCAATGTTATAAGAAGTGTTTTTAACCCAATTTTCAAGATTTTTGGTATGGTAGATTTTTTCGTGCTATGATTAATACGAAATCCTGACTTTCTTTAATATATGTAGCACTTTTAATTAGCGAAAAATCACTAACTATTAGTTTTTGCCTAATTACTAAAAAAGTACTGAATCAATTTCGACGAAATGTGAATCTAAACCATTCTCGAACCTAAATGAACGCACACACAAAATTTCATCAAAACCGGTCTAGTCGTTTAGGAGGAGTTCAATTACATACACACGCACAGAAGATTTTTATATATAAAGATTAATAAGAACAAGGAAAAAGAGATTTTACAAAAAAAAAAAAAAAAAAAAAAAAAAAAAAAAATAGTTCCAATCACCAATAAGGGCTATATAATAAAACATTTGAATTTAAAAGAAAAATAAAATTTAAATAAAATAAAAAAAATTAATACAATTGGAATTTGCATAACCAATATACCGGGTGATCCAGAAGTTTCGGGAGTTTTGAAAAGTTAATAATTAGGAAACTATGTATAATACAAAGGTTCTGTTTTCAGATATATGCTCAGAAACAAGTGGGATTTTTGTTCAGAATGAATTTTTTTAAATATATATAGTTACCATTTTTAGCAACAGGTGGCGCTGTTGTATAAGATTGAATGTACTTATACCATGCGTTATATAGACACATGAGTTCATTGCGAAAATTCTTTTCTATGATATTGATGAGATTTTGTTTTAAGGGTGGTTTATGTTCAAACATTTTTCGTAAGGTAAATGAAACTGCATTGTAAGGGAAATTTGATACAAAATTTCATGAGCAACTGCAGTGTTTAGACATTGTATTGACTATGTTTAGACACATCTTTGCATGTCGCGTTGTTTTCATATCGTACAATACGTCAAGTTAAAACTGCAAAAGAATCGATGGCCATTGCAAATGTGAAATGCTATGGTAAGCAAGGTTTGAGAAAAAGTCTCATTGGAAGATCGTAATATAAACAAGAGATCCCAAATGTTTGTTACAATCGTAAATTAGGTAGGATTCTATGCCAATACTCTGTAGAAATCACCAGCTCATGTTGAGTGCAGTAAACTTGTGATATCACGATGAACTGAAATTTCTTCTGGAATTTCTTTCTGCTCTGAGGATACTGTGCACGCTGTTTTGCATCGGCTCACGGCGGTACTTATAAGACATGAGCGTCATGAATGAACTTTGTAACCCTTGGACACTAATTCGTTCTTTTAAATGAGCTGTATCATACTATATAAACAATACTATTAATTTTAGCGCCACCTGCTGTCAAAAAGTGTAACTAACATAATATGTTTTTTTCATCGAAAAAACAAATCCCACAAGTTTCTCAGCATTTCTGTGAAAACCGCATACTTCTATTGTTTATGGTTTTCTAATTATTAGCATTTCAAAAGTCCCGGGACTTCTGGATCACCCGGTATATATATCTATATATATATACATACATATATATCACTCTTTTATGGGCTCGATAACTTCTATAATTCTGCTCAGATATAAAGTTTATATTAGCGAAGAAGTTTATGCATGACAAACATATGATGAATTTAAAAATGGGCGAAATAAAGGGTGTTTTTGGAAGAAAAAATTCATAACTTGTAGTCAATTCTCAAGATATCTAATCCAAATAATTCTCGTTATAAATATACGTAATATTATTTAAAACTTTTGTCCTGCTATATTTTTGATGCCAACTCTTACTGATAAGAAAAAAATAAATAAATAAATAAATAAACATAAAAATAAAAGTAAAAACGAAAGAAAAAAGTGGGGTGGGAAAAAATATCCATTACTTCGTCAATTTTTAAGCTATTAAATCAGATTATATTTATTTTACATCCACAGCTTTTGCAACGACAAGTTTTTTATAGGACCAATCCTTATAGCTAAAATAAATGTAACAAAAATAGTAGTTGAAGTAAAAATCTTAAATCAATTAAGCTTATATAACGACTCTTTTTAAAATTTATTTTTAAATTTAAAAGCATCCTAATGACAAGTATTCTAATTTGGGAGCTATATAATGTGACGACACTTTTACTTTTTGGCTGAAAGAAACGCAAATCGGGAGCTAATTGACACTATGATAACCATTGAAATGAGTTTAAGTTAGAAGATAATAAAAATGGATAGCCTTATTATTATTTAATAAAATTATCTTAATTTTCGCAAAATTGTATTATTATTTAATCTATTTATTAAATTGTATTATTATTAGAATTATCAGTGGTTAGCTTTATTTTCCATCAATGCGAATTCATTAATTTAATAATTTTTTTAATTAAAAATAGTGAAATATAAACACTATATAACAAAAATAACCTGAATATAGTTAACATGACAGACACACATTATTTATTAAGGACTAGATAAAGCTTTTGAACGTTATTATTATTATTAATTTTATTATTATTATTATTATTATTATTATTATTATTATTATTATTATTATTTTGTTAATTTAAACACAGCAGTGATTTGAATTCCGTCCACTGGTCAGCAGGTATTTAGACATCTGTGTGTGCTGTGCTTGAAGAAAAGGAAAAACATTAAATAGTTCCATGCTTAATAAATTAATTTAAATGGTTCAGAAATAGTTCCAGTCTCATTTTGCAGTATAAAAATAAAAGCAAACGTGGCCGTCTTCTAGAGTGGATTTGGTTACAGGATCACTTCACAAAAAGCGCATTTGGACATGGCAAAATTGCCTGTAATAAATATGAAAAAATAAAAATAAAAAGGTTAGAAGTAAACCGAATAAAAAGACCGGCAAAAAAATTAGAAAATGGATTATAAAAACGTGAACTGATGCAATTTGTGTTTTCTATGAGAGTGCTTTTTCTTCGGACAAATGTGGTGGTGGAAATTCTGGATTCAATGTTAGAAATAAAATATGTAACTAGAACGACTGCATCGACCATAAACATGATTATTACGCTTGGTTTTTTTTCAAATAAAACCACTGTCATCTCACGCGGCAACCTTATTTTTTCCCGTTAAAAACAATTCAAGAAACATAATATAGAAAAAAGATTGTCAAATGTAAAAAAAAAACTTTCGTAAGGGTGAGCTTAAAAATACATTTCTTTTAATTTTAGGTACTATATTTTCAGAGATATAGACAAAAATTAAGTGCGGAAATATGTCCCCCCCCCTCTTTTTCTAAATCAGCTGAAACTAAAATAATGAAAAAAATAGAAGTTTTAGGCTCTAATTTATGTGTTCCAGGAAAACTATAGCGATTACCCTAGAATACATAGATTTTGAGAAAAGCGCTTTTTTTCGTTATACACAAATTTCAATTTGCGGTCATTCAGCAAAGATTATCAGGAGCGCTGGTATAATCTGGTATAAAATTGAAAGTGTGTGATGTTTAGAAACTTGAAAATTTGAAATAGCAAAAACTGCAAAACCGAAATTCCATTTCAAATTTCAAAGTGCTGTCATTCATAAAATGATGTAT
The DNA here is from genome assembly GCA_964019185.1 of Maratus speculifer. Taxonomy (NCBI): domain Eukaryota; kingdom Metazoa; phylum Arthropoda; class Arachnida; order Araneae; family Salticidae; genus Maratus; species Maratus speculifer. The sequence continues at coordinate 65,135,358 of OZ025301.1, read as the reverse complement.
GCGTTACGCACATAAACGTTTGGGCTTTATAATATAGACTGTAAGAGTTTTCCTCGAAATTTATAAACTTACAAACACAAAACGCCAAAGCATGTTATTTACAGATATGATATTTAATTGGCTTAAATTTTAGTAACTTTTCATTGAATTACATGCTTAATTATAAGCGCTTGTTGTTTGATGAAAATTTATAGCATTATAACATCTGAAAATTCAGTTTAGAGCACTTTATAGAAATTTTGTTCAAATTCTAAATGCTTTTAAACAGCATTTTGTGAAAGATTGCTTTTAATGAAAATTGGAAATATCCTTCGATTTCATACTTTCTAAATATGAAATCGAAGGAATTGAATATTTCATGCTTTCTCTGTATGTCATTCTCATGCAATAGCCATGCAAATACAAACAATTATGAATTCTGGAGGGTAACCAGTTTGGGTTTGAAGACAATCTTAAGGCTGCTCTCAAATTTAAAGAAGCTTTTTTCTAACATATTTCTGAATTCAATTTTGCTCGAAAACACATTAAATTCGAAGGTGTTCTAATTCAGAATTCAATCGAATGTTGTTTCATTTCATGGTAAACGCATATAAAAAAATGTTATTTTTATAAAGTTATAGAAATTATTATTTATTTATTTATTTATTTATTTATGACATTTAAGCACTAGTAAAACTCTCTCCGTTTCTTAATAAGTAAAACAATAAAAGTTTCACTTTTGTACAAATAAAACTTACCGAGTTATGATAATTTGAATTTTAAAAATTTTCAACATTTTTTGTCAATAAAAACAGAAAAACGCTTTTTATCTATGAGTTACAAAAAAAAAAGAAAAAAAAAATTAACAATGGTGTGTGTTAATTAATCCATGGAATACCTTGAAAGAGTTAACAAAATTTGGGGCACCGGTTCCATTTAAAATGGAAATCCTCTGCAAAAATTGTAATCCACTACTTGAGAAATTATGATTCATTTTATTTATTTATTTATTTTGTATGTATATACTGAGTATCTAGTAAGATGTAGTACGAATGCAGACCAGATGTTTATAAGTACTGTGACTATTGTCGCCAAGATTTACCATGCTTCTATTTGCACACAGAAGAGTTTGTGGGTAAAAAATCATTAAGGCATTCCTCAATGTAATGATATATTACTACCCCTCGAGCACAGATCATAGAGATATGGTCGAAGCTGTAAGCGCAGTTTATGATCTCCTCCTACCGTTGGCGCACTTTTTGTACACTCGTACATTAAGGCCTCTATCCTCGCTCGAGGAAATGCTCGCGAGCCAATGCTATTCCTATGGGGAAGCCTTTTTCTAATAACACTTTCGGATTTTGACATTTTTTAATATTTTTTTTTGCATTGGATAGCTGAGGTGCATGCCGAGAGCGCACCTTTTTTACTTTTTCGATTTTGGTTGCAGGTATATTTTTTAAAAAGCACTTTCAGTTTCGAAACCGGTTTTGAAAGTGGAACTAACCTTGTAAAAAATTCCTGCAACTAAAATCGAAAAAGTAAAAAAGGTGCGCTGTTGGCATGCACCTCAGCTATCCAATGCAAAAAAAATTTATTCAAAAATGTCAAAATGCGAAAGAGTTATTAGAAAAATGCTTCCCCATAGGAATAGAATTAGCTCGCGAGCGTTTCCTCGAGCGAGGACAGGGGCCTTAAGTATCTATCATTTACCCCATAATTTTTTCAAGAATGGGGTAACTGCGACATGTATCAGGAGAATCTGAACCATCAAAAATCCAGTTACTCCCAAAAAAATAAATAATTTTTATGAGTTTCTCTTGCTACGGAAATTAATTAATTTCTTTTTTTTTTTCTTCAAATTATGAAAATTATATAATGCAATTAAAAATAACATTAAAAAAAAAAAACATGTTGGGGATAGCAAACCAAATTTCTGAACTCATATTGCGAAAGTTTGAAATTTTACGATACAGATGAAGAGACATACATAAAGCAAAGTGATATTATTAGTAAATTATCGAAACGAGTGAGAAATGTTTGATATTAAAAAAAGGTAACATTTTTCAAATATTTATTGAAAAATCGTGTTTCTTTTTCTATGGAATATCCATTTAACTTTTATACTTAGTACCTAAAGAGAAGTACATATGTACTTATTTAATTATTAAGTTCATTGTATAAATAAATCTAATAATTTCATATCATGTGGTTACTGACATTTTTTATATGAAAATATCATATGGTCTATCATTAATGCTCTCATTTTACATTTAAGAGAAATTAATGTTAGTATTAATACAATTACTTTTTTAAAGTACCACCAAAAACTATTACTCCATAATACGAGATCAGTTACAAATTTATCTACAATTGTTCCTTTAATTCACATTTATTCTTATAATTTTGATATAAAAAAAATATTCAAGTTAGTGGCTGCAGACCACGCTGCGATTTTACACTATACTCAATTCCTGTAAGTGATCCCCCCCCCCTTTCAGTTTTTACCATAATAGCTCTGTGTTTTTATTATTAGATAAAATATTGTATGATCTAGTAACATAGCTTGTAGTGTCTACTGACGGATAGAAGAACGCATTATCGAGTAACTGAGATAGTTGAGTGTAGAAATTGGTAATATACCATACCAATGAGTAACGTAAATGTGTACGAATGGACAGAAAATGGCATTATCGAGTAACTGAAATAATTGTGTATAGGAACTGGTGAAATCCATTATCATTGAGTAACTATATTGTTGTGCATACAGGCAGAAGATTGCATTATCGAGTAACTGATATATTTGTGTTGTAGGAACTGGTGAAATACATTACCATTGAGTAATCTATATTGCTGTGCATTCAGGCCGTTGATCGCATTATCGAGTAACTTAGAAAACTATGTAAAGAGTTTAAAAAATACAGCGAGTATTCGAGTAACTCTACTCAGTAATCAAAGAAAGAAAACATTTTTAATTGATATTTATGTGTAGATGATCAAAGTGATATTTTTTAGGGTCAAGTATGTCATGCATTATTTTTTATGCTTTCATTTCACAGTAAAGGTGTTATGAAATGGTAATTTGAGTTTATTTCAAAAGTGATCTAAAAGGCGATTCTTTTAATATATTAAATGAAGGCTTCTTTTAATTGGAAATATTTTGACACCGAATTTTTACCCATACGGAATGCAATACAACATCGCGAGATATAGTATATTTTGTAAATACACCCGGTGCAATTACCCATGTAAATTAAAGCGTTTATTGAATTTTTTCCATGGTAATATTCTCGTCACTTTACTGTTTTGGAAAATGCTTATTTTATTTATTTTTTATTTATTTATTTATTCATTTTTGTGTTTGAGATAGAGATTTAAACACTTCTAATAAATCTGCGCATGGGATAAGCCCTCGGACTTTTTATTAAGTATATAAAGATGCGTTATATTTCATAGTTTTTCGCTTTATAATTCAGTAAAAAATGTTATATGAAACGTAATATTATATGAATCTAAAAATCGACGAGCAGTCTCGTGTAATACATATTTTAAAAGCTCAAAGGGAAAAAAAAAAGTCAAAATGTTAGTGTTTAAAAATGTAGTAGGAATTTTTTTAAATGCCATTTTTTAAAACATTTTCACAATTTTAATTAATAATGTGGTTTGTTTGTTTATTTTATTAATTCACTGTTAATTGAACATTAAAAGTAGTCAGTTCACCATTTAATCTATATTTTCAAAAATAAACAAAATTATTGAAAAGATACACTGTCCTCTGAAGAGATATTAATCTTATCGCTATTATTTTTATTTTCTTAATTACACTACCAACAAATATCAATATATATTTCACATTATCACCAGCTTTTAAATTTTGATAAAATTATTAATCGTAAAAAGTAACAGACAATCCAACAATTTGATAAAATTCTTGTAAATAAGCCAACCTTCCCGACATCTTTTTACGGTAATACCTTTGTATTTTTATAACTAGGTCAATTATTGTATTATCGAGTAATTAAACTTCTTGTGTGGGCTGAACATAGCTTTATCGAGTAACGGATATAGTGTGTAGGAATTGACAAAATACCGCATCACCGAGTAACTTATATTTCCTTATACATACGGGTAGAATATTGCACAATCGAGTAACCAGTAATGCTGTGTATACATACGGGCTAAAATTCGCACGATCGAGTAGCTTATATTATTGTGTATATAAGGTAGAAGATTGCATGATCGAGTAACTGAAGTGGCTGTGTAGAATATGACAAAATACCGCATCTTCGAGTAACCTTAACTTACTTGGTAGAAAGCCATTGCATCTGTAAAAGTTTTGGGGTTCGAGGCTATAGAAATACACTCCATAAGATGGCGCTGAAACCAGTGGCATATAAAATGTTACACACGGTGTGTATTCATGGCGGTAATAAATCGCTTCTCCGAGTAACCTCAAAAAACGGCAGATTTAGCATCCTGATTATTGAAAACGCGTAATTCAGGTCTCAGACACTCCGAGTAACCTCCAAAAGTTACTCGAAGCGTCTGAGGTTACTCACTCTGTTGGTGTTTAAACCGACGAAGTTACTCATTTTACAGGGTGGACCAACGCACACACACACACACACACACACACACACACACACAGGTTGGCAAGACGTGCAAACTCAGGACTTGGTGTATACACCGCCAATTGGGGACTTCGAAAATAACCGACTTAAAAGTTTATTTCCGGTGAATAATTATTACTTATACTCTATTATATATGAATCAACTTTGATTTTTGTCAAATTCACAAAATTTCACAAAATTTCACAATATGTATTTTCGCTATATAAATGGGGACACACCTACACACACGGTAAACTTGATACACACAATCAATTGGGGACTTCATTATTTTACAATCAATTGAGGACATTTACTGTTTTGATACACACAATCAATTCCGGACATTGTGAAAAAAAAATTCTGCTACTGTATAATTTACATGTTGTTCGTTTATAAGTATAAATAATATTCTTCTTTTTTTAATCTTAAAATTCATTTTGGTGTTTTTTTACCTTTTATGTACACAAGAAGAAAGTATTGGAATCGCAAAAATTTTCAATAAAAAAAGTGTTTATTTTCTGTAAATCTCAATTAACTTTGATTTCTTTTCTTTTCTTTTTCTTTTCTTTCTTTTTTTTTTTTTTTTTTTTTTTTTTTTGTATTCTTGTATCTGAATTTGCAGATTTAGTGAAGGTACGCAAGTAAATAAAATTATGAATAAAAGTAAAATATAGCAAAGCTTAGCATAAATTTATGGAGACCAAAATGGTCAATAGAGGCGGCTCTGAATTCAAATGAATAATTTAATAAATAAAAAAAATATATTTCATTTTGCCTGTCAAAATAGATGATAAAAATGATTTAATATGATTTAACATGATGAAATAAAAACAAATAAGTACGTTTTTTACGTGATCTATTTAATCCATTAATTTTAGTTATATACATAATAATTTTATTTATATTGCGTGCAACAATTAAAAGAAATGAAATTTCAATTTTGAAATTTACGCTACTGCAAATTTTTAAGTTTCTAAATATCGCACATTTTCAATTTTTACACCATAACATAAGGAAAAAAAATGTATTTGTAAATGCATTTTGTTTAAAAGCTGTATCTCAATTTATTTTTGAGATATTATTTTTATCGTAGTTTGTAACACCAATTTTATAATTTTGGCAACAGAAGTACTCCATCTCTTTTAGAAGTAAAGGGTAAAAAATTAAATATTTTTTTATATCTTTTTTAATTTGCGTTGCAACAATTAGAAGAGAAAAAAAAATGAACTGATGGATTTAAAACCTAATATTTGAATAAAAATAATATTTTTTTTTTCAAAATTTTATGCTTTGTAGTGTGCAAGAGGTATTCAGTTGTAAGTACACAACATTTGAACTCCCTGGCATACATAATTTTTGTGACAGACAGACAGAGGACAGAGACGAATAGGGTTTCATCAGATGAACGAAACCCTAAAAATCACCAATCCATGTTATAATGTATATTAGCAAGCCAAGGCGTAGTACAACTGACAAGCGAGAACATATTACGCACCAAAAAAGAAAAGCGAATGCGCACCGACAAACAGAGACGCAATACATACCGACAATTGAAGACGTAACACACATCCACAACCCACGAAGTATACGCACCGGTAAGCTAGGACCTAAAACACACCAGCAAAAGAGAACTAAATATACACCAGGAAGTCAGGACGTGAAACACAACGGCAACCAAGGACGCATACACAGCGGAGAATCAGGACATATACACAGCGGAGAATCAGGACATATACACACCGGAGAATCAGGACGAATACACACCGGAGAATCAGGACGTTTACACACCGGAGAATCAGGACGTATATACACCGGAGAATCAGGACGTATACACACCGGAGAATTAGGACGTATACACACCGGAGAATCAGGACATATACACACCGGAGAGTTAGGACGTATACACACCGTTAAATGAAGACGTAAATCATACCAGCAAGTGAGGACGAAATACCCACCGGAGAATCAGTACGTAATACAGTGAAACCCCCAAATAACGGGCACCTATGAGACCGGAACTTTTGTTCCTTAAATAGAGGTGTCCCTTATTCGAAGTTTTTTATATTATTTTTAATTAATCATTCAGAAGAATATAAATATAACTAAGTATTAAAGGTGATTTTTAAAGGTATCCGAAGTGTATAAATTACATTAATCAGACACAAAAGGAAGAAAAAAGAATTAATTGATTAAAATTTTGAATTGATTTCAAAATCATTAAATGATTTGTATTCTTTATGCAAACTGTGTACATTCAAAAAGTATAAAATTATTTAAAAGAAATTTAAATCAATCAAAAGGGATTGTTTTGCAAATTTCAATTTTTTCACTACAAACCTTTCATGTGGTCATTTACCATACTTATAAATTTTAGTTCTTCCTTACCAGCAAAATTTACGAAAAAAAAAGTATTGAATTGCTTTGTGTATTTTACGGCAGCAAATCTCTCAATTGCTCTGCTCAGTAAGCAGAAAATATTTTGTCACAAATTCATTTTTTAATGGAAAGGTATAAAATTGGAACGCTTGACTATTGAAGAGATTTTGAATTGAATTGTGTTTTCAATTTTTGATAAATAAATTAACTATTGAATTATAAGCGATTTTGATCATGTGACAAAGATGTTTTTACCCTTTCTTCAGTAATTTTTCTTCTTTTGCAAGAAAATTTGGTTTAAAATTCCCACTTCGATAATATTTTCTGAAAAATCTACTGCATTTTCAAAAAGGAAAAAAAAAAAAAAAAAAAAAAAAAGAGAGAGAGAGAGAGAAAAGAAAAGAAAAGAAAAAGAAAAAAATAGAACAAACTGCTAGATTACACATTTTTCCGAACAACAACGCCTGCTAGTTTCAAGTATTTCTGAATGAATTATAAATTGCCTTTTTTGATTTGAGAACAGCCTAAAAGTATCTGTAAAGTTCTTTATTACACAATTTTCCTTTATTCTTCACATTCAGAATCCTTATCACAATTTTCTTCATTACATTCAATGGGGATAATTGCATTGATGTCGAATCAGAATTGAGGGTAAATAATGCTCATTAATTGTGTCGTATGCTTCTATGTATACATGACTGTGTGTCTGTTTGATAAGTTCACAAAAATCTGTATTTTTATTTTCATCACAAACTAATTTATTATCTGAAAACAAAAACCTATTCTTTCAATCTCATTTTCAAGTATCCCTTAAATCGAGTGTCGCTTATTCAGAGGTAAATACATTACACGCCCTATACCAAGGGACTGGTGCCGGAATTTTTGTACATTAAATAGAGGTGTCCTTTATTCGGAGTGTCCCTTATTTGGAGGTTTCACTGTACATGCCGGCAAGCCTGTACGTAATAGAGGCTCTCTACCACAATTTTAACTTTTATGAACAATTGTCTCCAAATAAAGCAAGAATCTTATGAACAATTATATTTTCTTTCAAATAAAAAACAAAATATGAAAATCTCAATTTTGCTCCCCCTTTAGAGAAAATGCAAAAATTTTGAAAATCCTGAATTTGTTTTTTAGCTATATGTTTATAGTAATTTAATGCAATAGTTTTTTAAATCTCTATTTGAAAAAAAAAAAAAAGAAAAAATCTAAATGCATGATAAAATCTTGTTCCCTGTTTCTTTCTCTTGGACTAAGAATATTGAAAATTCTAGGATGTGAAATTTAGGTAATCTTCTGGCTATATTTTAAAACATGAATTTTATGAATATTTTTCCTTAATTGAAATGTAATGAAAAATGTAAAAAATTGGATTACCCCCTCCTCCCCCTCGTCGGAGTGCTGAATTTGAAATTTAGAGAAAATATTTTTTTAAAGTATTTGTCTCCTTGATTATTCAAGGCAAGTCTTTTCAATCTCTGTATTTTTAAAAAAAAACTAAAAGGTTTGTTCAAATATTACAAAGTCTGCATCGACCGAAAATTTCTCGCTCGGTCACAATTCTGTATGAAACAGTTTACCCGCCGCTGTCTGACTCGTGCAAAATCAGTTTAAAGATCAACAATCTTTGCCAAAAACATATAGTGTTTGTAAATTGTCATTATTCTGCAGTTAAAATTGTCCTTAAAGAATAGCATAAGAATTAGAGTATGATAAAATCTTGTTTTAAGCCGAAAAATTTCTTGAATGGGGCAAAATGTATATAATAATTCATTTGAAACTAAATAATACAATTGTATGAGATGCAGACCTCGTAAGAAAGGAACTTAACTGTAACGATTTTTTTTACTCCTATGTGATTCCGTTTTAAAAGGTTTTACGATACAGAATTTTTCAAATTTTAATTCTCCAAGCCGTATAAATGGATTAATGGCTTTAGTAATAATTCAGATATACAAATAGAGTAAATTTAATGGCAAACCATTAAACATTCAATATAGTTTATAAAAGAATATATAGGAAGAAATATAGTAGACATAGTATATTTTGAGCGGAGTACTATGCAATTAATTGCACATTCAGTTGAAATAAATAATGTAAATAAAAAAAAAAGAGAGAGAGAGAAACTAATATTTTTTAACTTTCCAACAAAGTTTAGAAGTATTTATGATTTCGGTCTGTCTGGCCGTTTGACCGCGCTCTAACTCTCGTAAATTTAGTCGGATTGTCCTGAAATTTTTGGATGTTATTGATGGTTACCCTAGCACGAACCCTATTCCAAATGAAATTCTTAGCATGATTAGTTTATTTACATGGACAATCAAAATTTGTTCGTCATATTACGTTCTATGGGAAAAAATAGTTTCAAATAAATTTTAACGGTGTTACACCCTGTCAAACATATTAAAATTTATGTGCATCTACAAATTGCACTAAAATGTGCATTTTGTAAAATATGAGATTAAAAGTATACATATTATTCATTTACAGGGCCACACAAAATAATTACATTGCATAATGGTGAAGGAGAATTGTTCGTGACATATTTTAATTATATTGAACTGTTTCAAGAATAATAAAACTGATATATGTCGCTGAGGCTTAATATAAGATATTTCACGCGTATTACAAAGTGCACGGATTTACAGGAATACACAAAAGATTTCAAACATTATATTCTATCAAAAGTACTCTTTATTGTAGATAATGGTTAATAAAAGGATAAAATGTCCTTTTAATTATATGATATGCGCTTTTAAGTTTCACTAAATTTATGCATATTGTATGGTATGTATAAATGATATAGTTGATATACAGGGCTACAAAATAGAACTCTAAGTTACTGAATATGAGCGTAATTTTCGTAAAGGTTGTTTTATAAATACGTTATGTATTTTTATGCTGAACTGCATTGTGTTTATTAAGAAATGTTTGTAGAATATAGTTAAAATGATACACAGAGCCACTCGAAGAATTGGATACATGAAAATATGATTTTAGTAGTCTTAAGGGTGTTTTACTTTGAACTAAATTGTAGTTGAATACTGGCGTATAATAAAGGTACTAGGTTAACTAAAGGGCTGAATAAAAGTGTATAAGTTTGCTTTCATCTATTAGAATAAATTGCTGAAAGAGAAATTTCAAATTGTTCCGCGTTTTCTTGTTAAACTAAATTTTCCCTTTATATAATATGTTTATCAATTGACAGATCAAACACAGGACTGTTCAAAAATGTTAGAATAGATATTTGCCTATAGACAGTAGCACTAGTTAAGTTTTGTTAAAAAATTCAGGAAGTGTTGGAAAATATTTGATAATCTATGCTTAACGCATGATTTTTCTTACTTGTTTTTTCTTCTCGGAACTCTTCGCATAAAACAAAACTTTAAATATCTCGATTTAAAAATAGAAGTATCCGCACAGAACAATTAACACTATGTTCCATTATGATAAATCACCAAACAATGTCCCATTAAAGTCACATAGTGAGTTTTCACCACTTTTCACTGTAGTTACTTCACAGTAGGGTCTCTGTTACCATTTGACAAAGTCTTGTGACAGAAAGTCACCATGTGACTTTAATGTGTCATTATTTGGTTATTCATAATAATGCAACATTCACAATGACTTTGGAATTGAGCTTCCAAATGACAGTCACACAAATCTCAATAAAACACTGTAAAGTCACCTGGTGACTCGTCACAAAGCAGCAGTCGCAGTGACCTGACAGTGGAGTCACATATAGTAGTCATTTGAGACTCATAAAAGAGACGCATGGAATTTCCTTTTTTTTGTTTCGCCGTAGTGACTGTGACTCTTGTGACCATGCGTGATCTGAATCAGATGTTATATGGACTAGCTGTTATGCAGGGATAGTAATTATTCGAATTATATTACTTCCTGTTGAATATTCGGGTGAAAATTATCGCTTGAAAATCCCTTCGTCCTTAAATTTTGCACACCAGTGTATATATATATATATATATATAAAAATTTAATGTGAATTTTGTTTACTTTCATAATTAAGTTTCAGCTGAGCGAGTTCCTTTGAAATCCCTTTTTGATGTTAAGTTTGAACTTAACTCATTTTTGAAAAATTTAATTTAATTTTAATTTTTTTCTCTGTGTGTGAGCATGATTAACTCTAGACCAAGCATGTAAACAGTGCCATATATGAGAAAGCATATGAAAACAGGTTGGGTTCACTGTTGAAGTAAGGTGGTCTGGTGTAATAACGCCAGGCGGGGTAATAACGCCAAGTGCTAATATTATGCATAATTATGAAATAATCTGGTAAATGACACCCATGTGCTCTGCGCAGAAGGGTTTTGAGTTATATAAATCGCAAAAAACAGCTTCAAGTGAATTTGTTTCATTTTTAGGTCTTATTGTTTTTACAAGCAACTAAAATTAACGCTTGATCTAAAATTTGAGAGATACGTTTTGTGATGTGAAGACTTTTTTTTTTTTTTTTATCCGGAAATACTTTGTTAATTACATAAATTTGTAGTACATTTCATGGACTTTCAAAATGTTGTTGAAGATTTTGGATATCTTCTCGAGATAGTTTGTAATTTAAAATGTACAGCCCAATAACTATAACGGGGTAATAACGCCAATCCTTGGCATTAACACCTCGGTTGATTCCCTACAGTGGCCGAGCTACATCCTAAATATTGATTCGAATAAACACAGTTAAAACTGTGCAATGTTTCTAATAATTCTACTTAAGCGGTCCTTTTTAAGCAAAAGGAAGCTCACGGTCTGATATTCTTTTGCCTCATCCTCCCCCCCCCCCCCCCCCACACCACACATTTATTTTTCTTACACTTTAAAAAAAATTGAACATTTTCAATAGCTTAGAATGCAATTTGTCAATTTCTAAGTTTGTAGAGTTTGTATTTTTAGAATTGGGCAATCTACATGCAATTATTCCATCTTATTTCATAGTTTTGTTTGCATGGCGTTATTACCCATATAGGTGGGTAATAACGCCAAATAGCATTGGTCAAGAAATCACGTCATTACATTTTATGAAGACATATCTATTAAATTATTTTTTTTTATATAGATAGTCAATGAGTTGCTGTATCAAATCATATATTTGTTTGAAAAATACAATCTAAAACTGAGCCGTGAAAATTGGTAGAACCTTAATGTGGCGTTATTACCCCAGGGTACCTTAGATAAAATAGATATTGTATGCACCTTCTAACTACACAATCTAGTTCTTTTCTTTTCTTTATTTTCCCGAAATAGAATTGATATACTATGGTTATGAACACCTCATTTGTGTATCAAGATTAGTTTTGGCTGCTCGTTGATGACGTGAGAGAGCGAATCAGTCAGGAGATTTTATTTAATTTTTTTATTATTTAATTTTTTTATTACTTATTTATTTATTTATTCATTCATTCATTTTTGCATTGGATAGTTGGGATAGATCTGTACAAAATCAGCTATTCCTATTTCAGGTGCGTTCGTAATTATGCAAACATATAGAACCTATATTCGTCATTCAGTCAGTCCGTCCTCATATAACAACGCAAAAATTACCCAACGGGATAGTTTGAAATTTAAAATAAATAATTGTTGCATAGTTTTGTCGAGTTATTTGAAAACTTTATATGAAAATCAGGTATATACTTCAACCACAAAGACAATCAAAAGTATTCCGTTACATTACGGCTAATGGGAAAAATGAGTTTCAAGTGCATTTTAATGATGTTACACTCTTTCGAACATAATAAAATTGATATGCATTGATGGAAGTATATACTAAAATATATATTCTATACAATATGTGGGGTGCAAAGAATATTTGTTATTTATCTACAGTTCCACGCCATGGAATTCTTAAGAAGGAAGAACTGGCATATCCTTAAAATAATGTAGCTTCACCTACAACCGTTTTCGAGGGGCTCATTATCAAAGCGGTAAACTTCCACCAATAAATTTTAGTAAAAAATTTCTATTTATTTAAACGATTCAATAAAAAAAAAATGAAAAATTTGAAAGTTTCAATCAAAAATAAAGATTAAAACTGACATTTATTTTTACTGGTGGAAATTTGCTTCGACGGTAGTTATTGCGCAACATTATGACGACCAAGACAACCAATTATTTGTGTCAGTAAAAATTTTATAATACTTGGTCAAACTGACACCAGTAAAAAGAAATAGAAATTTTTTACCAGATATGTGAGAGAAATTTCTGCTAAATAAGGTACTTAAATGAGACAAAAAATTCTATTCAAGTTTATTGGTGGAAAAATTCGGGGTACTTTTTAATTATACATGTTACATTATACATATTTTGAAACTGCTATACGTTGTTGAGGTTTACTACAAGCTACTTTTTCTGTAATAAGAAGCAGATAGTATATACATGGACACATAAAAGGAATGAGTCAGACAAAAGTTTTCGGATACTATATTGTATCCGAAGTAACTGTATACTATCACACCCATTATGAATATTTTTAAAACTTCATTATAGTAGGAAAGCGTCTCATTTGCTATGTTTGACGAGCAATTTTTGATTATTTTGATTTTCTTTACAGGTATTTTAAAGGAAGACGCTTTCACTTTCGAAAACGGTTTCAAAAGTGGAAGCGTCCTCAAAAAGAAAAAAAAAATCTGTAATGAAAATTGAAAAAGTAAAAAGGTGCCCTATGTACAGATTAACCTCAGCTATCCAATGAAAGAAAATAATAATAATAATAATAATATGTTGATGAGATTTACTACAAGTTACTTCCTGTATAATAGGAAGTATATAGTATTTACATGGACACACAAAAGGAGAGACTCACATAAAAGTTTTCGAATAATATATTGTATCCGAAATAACTGTATACAATCACACCCATTATGAATATTTTTAAAACTTTGTTATAGTACGAAAGCGTCTCATTTGCTATGTTTGACGTGCAATTTCTGACTTGTTTGTTTTTCTTTACAGGTATTTTTAAGGAGGACACTTTCTCTTTTTGAAACGGTTGCAAAATTGAAAACGTCCTCATAAAAAAAAGAAAGAAAGAAAGAAAGAAATCTGCAATGAAAATCGAAAAAGTAAAAAAAAGGGCTCTTGTACAGATCAACCTCAGCTATCCAATGAAACAAAATAATAATAATAATAATACATTGAAAATATTGAAATGCAAAAGAGTTATCTTTATAAATTTCTTAGCAAGCATTATCCACCGGGTATTTTCGCGTGACTTAATGTTCTTTTAAACCTTACAGGCGCAGAATAAATTTGTTTGAGATAATTAACTTGCACGGGAATTTACAAACGAATTTATTAGAAAGTACTAATTTGTTTATTTTTAGGTATGTTTCAAAAGAAAAATTTTAATTAAAAATTATTTGTACTAGTAAAATTATAATTAGGTGCCCTTAGTACACAGCACCGGAAAGGGTAAAAATTTTCTAGAGATTTTTTTTCATATGTAAGCATCAAGTTTTTTAAACCTGAAAATATTTCTCTTTGTTATTTTGTTATCTTGAGTCTCTGTTTGTTATTTTTTTTATCCTTTTCTTTATTTTACATTTTACTTTAAATTAATAAAATGATTTCAAAGGACTTTAACAGTGGACTAAATCTAAACTTTAAGGATAATGGAACTTCTGTAGTCCTGATTATTATATGTTATGAATGACGTTGAAATACTCAGAAAAAATGATAAGAGATTTCTTTCCTAGAAAAACTGCTTTATGTTAATTTACTAATTTAACACATTTCATACAAAATTTTTGCATACACATAATATGAATGAAATTTAGCTTCAGCGACTTCCACTTTATTAAAAAACAGATTTAAGGAGTAATCTTTTCAAATAATTCTGACACCCCCCCCCCCCCCACATCCATTTTTGTTAGAACTTAGTTAGAACCTGCTTATTCTACATTTAAGAAAATACTTTAAATTTAACAAGAATTCATTGCTGAAACCGTGGCAAAATACCCCCCCCCCCCTTCTTCGCAGATTACAAAGAATGATGAAATAAATTAAAAATCATCCTCAGCTGATGTTATTTACTAAAAATCTGCTAAAATTAAATACATTAAATTACTAGATTAAATAAATAATTCTGATAAATTTCATATAGCATCTAAAATTGTCCCAGAATGGCTGTTATAGATTGTATAATCCCTCCTGTGAGAATGAAGGTGGGGCAAATAAAAAACAATCATTATATTTTTGAAAACAAAAATCCATGTAACTTTATAAAATATTAAAATAGAAACGATATCTTAAATTTTAACTAAATATGGAACAGTAGACAGAGTAGAGTTGAATACGGTTAAAAAGCAATTAAATTAATATATATATGTATATATATTATGATCATTTTTAATATATATATATATATATATATATATATATATATATATATATATATATATATATATATATAAAAATGATCAATTAAAAAAATATGAATTAAAAAAATGATCAGTTTTAAAATTTTATTGCTTTTTAAATTATTCAAGACTGCCTAATGTTTCATATTTAATTTAAGTAATCTTCCAATTGAGACTTTTAAAAGTACGTATATCTCTAAGAAATATAAAATATTTATCACATAACTTATAACTTCCAATTTTCGTACAATGAGGGTACACTAAATAATTATATTAGCAAAGCCTATTTAAGCTTTTTTTTTTTTTTTTTTTTTTTTTTTTTTTTTTTTTTTTTTTTTAATGTTTGGAGATTTTTTCTTTAAAACGAACTTCAAACTTGGTCGAAATGGAGCTTTTATTCTGCAAAGAGGGGATTTTGTCCGGTAAAATTTTGGCGGATGGGATTTTTGTCCGTGGAATATTTGTCCATTGGGATTTTGTCCCCGATGTTTTTGTCCGCAACTCATACTAGCAAGTACCTTCGAGAATTCCGTAGTTTTATTTGATTTTTCAATGCTTGAGTAAGAAGGTCATTAGAATATATAAAATTGAATAATTAGAGGAGAAAAGAAATACTTTAAAACAAATCGAATGAAATCAGAGTATTAGACCGGGCGGCGATGACACGAATGACTACGTCATCGAGTTACGGGATGAAATCATGATGTAGGACAAGATTATTAAGTGTAGATTAAGGAATGACTGGTCTGCCTTCTCATTTCTTGGTACGATATGAGTAACAGCGGGCGCCAACTGGCCATTTTGGCGTCACTTTCACGTCATCGAGTTACGGGATGAAATTGGTGCCAAATTAAAGCTAAAAAAAAGTATTTTAAGAATATTTCGCTCTGCCTGCGCATATCCTGGTACAAACCCTAGGCAGACTGAAATTTATAACAAAAAATGACGTTATAATGTAAAAATCAATATGATTAGTCCATCGAGTTACGGGATGAAATCATGATGTAGGACAAGATTTATTGGGTGTAGATTAAGGAATGACTGGTCTGCTTCTTCATTTCTTGGTACGATATGAGTAACAGCGGGAGCCAACTGGCCATTTTGGCGTCACTTTCACGTCATCGAGTTACGGGATGAAATTGGTGCCAAATTAAAGCTAAAATAGGGTATTTTAAGAATATTTCGGTCTGCCTGCGCATATCCTGTTACAAACCCTCGGCAGATTGAAATTTATAACAAAAAATGACGTTATAATGTAAAATTCAATATGACTACGTCATCGAGTTACGGGATGAAATCATGATGTAGGACAAGATTATTGGGTGTACATTAAGGAATGACTGGTGTGCTCGTCATTTCTTAGTACGATATGAGTAACAGCGGGCGCCAACTCGCCATTTTGGCGTCACTTTCACGTCATCGAGTTACGGGATGAAATTGGTGCCAAATTAAAGATAAAATAAAGTATTTTAAGAATATTTCGGTCTGCCTGCACATATCCTGGTACATTCGGGATCAAGGCAAGAGAAATCGCTAGATTCAGAGCCCTGCCCACACACTACCCGAGTTCCAATATCTTTAATGTGTTTAATTTTTCTGTTAAATTTGTCGGGTTTAAATTCCACTTATTTTTTTTATTAAGAGTGCAAGGCTATTCGGGTCGTAAATAAAGGATTTTGGTGCTACCCGTGGTCGCCTGCCGGCGACAGCGCTGTCGCGCAAGAGACTGGGTCTGTTTGGGTCGTAGGTAGGGGTCGTCGGCGAAAATTGGTCGCTCAACGCGACGGTTGACCTACTCCCCCCCTCCCCCCCCCCAACCGCCGTCCGAGACACATATTTGGGATGAAGGCATGAGAAATTGCTACCTTCAGAGCCCCGCCCACCCGCTAACCGAGTTTCAATATCTTTCATTTCTCTAATTTTTCTGGAATGACGAGGCAGACCAGTCATTACTTAATCTACACCCAATAATCTTGTCCTCCATCATGATTTCATCCCGTAACTCGATGATGTAGTAGTGTTGAATTTTACATTATAACGTCATTTTTCGTTATAAATTTTAGTCTGCCGAGGGTTTGTACCAGGATATGCGCAGGCAGACCGAAATATTCTTAAAATACTCTCTATTTTAGCTTTAGTTTGGCACCAATTTCATCCCGTAACTCGATGACGTGAAAGTTACGCCAAAATGGCCAGTTGGCGCCCGCTGTTACTCATATCGTACCAAGAAATGACGAGGCAGACCAGTCATTCCTTAATCTACACCCAATAATCTTGTCCTACATCATGATTTCATCCCGTAACTCTATGAACTAGTGATGTTGATTTTTACATTATAACGTCATTTTTTGTTATAAATTTCAGTCTGCGGAGGGTTTGTACCAGGATATGCGCAAGCAGACCGAAATATTCTTAAAATTCTCTATTTTAGCTTTAATTTGGCACCAATTTCATCCCGTAACTCGATGACGTGAAAGTGACGCCAAAATGGCGAGTTGGCGCCCGCTGTTACTCATATCGTACCAAGAAATGAGGAGGCAGACCAATCATTCCTTAATCTACACCCAATAATCTTGTCCTACATCATGATTTCATCCCGTAACTCGATGACGTAGTCATTTGTGTGCCGCCGCCCGCTCTATATTACTTAAAGCACTCATTTCAGACAAGCGATTTTAACAATAGATATTTGAAATCGATCTGTAGGTCGATTTTTACTTTTTCGGTTTTGTTTATAGACATTTCTAATGAAGATACTTTCATTTTTGAAACAGATATGCAAAATGAAAATAAAAATAGTGTTCATAAAAAAATTTGGCAGTCAAAATCGAAAAAGTAAAAAACGATCTTTTTACAAAGCGATCTCAGCTATTCTGTTCAAATAAATAAATAAAATAAAATAAAAAATCATTTAAAAATATTTAAATGCAACTGAAATACCCTCATAAATTTCTTCCATAAGAATAGCACAAGGATCGACCGGTTATTATTATTATTATTATTATTATTTTATTTATTTTATTTATTTATTTATTTTTTTTTTTTTATCTTTTATTTTATTTTATTTTATTTTGACTGAAGTAGTCTTTTAAAAGGAAATATCTAGGAGAAAAGGAAAATCGATTTCGAACTCTAAATAATTTTAGTTTTGAAAAATAGCCTTAAAATTAATTAATTTAGGCAACGAAATATGAATAATGATCTATTCGAATTTCTTTTTTTTTTAAGTATCAAGTACTTTTTTAGTCAGTCAATTTGTTAAAATATGACTAACTAGCTCTATCTTGCTCAAAATCGATGTTGACGACATAATAGACAAAGTAGCTCTAAAAATACTGAAGTACCTATTTTTTTTAAGTAGGTGTGTTATTTTAAATTTCCCGCTTCTACCTAAACCTATTGTTGAGATATGGCAAAATATCTCAGAGGCACTGGAGGTGTACAATTTGAAATAATGGTCAGAGAGCTTTCCAACGATATATAACAACAAGGGTATAGGACATATTGTTAGCATTAGAAAATTGTTCTCTCTCCCAATCAGAGTTCCAACTATCACGTCTACCCGGGATAGAAACTTTCCCTCTCTTTGAAATTTTCAAACATTGTAACTGATATTTATCAGAAAAAAAAGACCTATCTGTAATGATAGAACGTTTCAATTAAAAAAAAAATTAAAAACTGCCACCAGGAGAGGGGGGGGGGTGGGATTTGAGTGGCGAGATGAAAAGTTCAGAATATAAAAGAGCGATACAAGGGCTTTTCGATGATATGTCACATGACGGATCCAAAAAAAATTGGAATTTTTGTGTTTGACAAAATTGTGTTTGATAAAATTGTTCAAGAACTTCACACAAATTCGAAGTGTTTAAGTTTTTTTTTTTTTTTTTTTTCTTCTTTCTTGAAAAATCGTACTTTTCTGGTAAAAAATCCATTATCTCATAAAGTACTCGAGAAATTTTGATAATATTTTTTGGTGATAAAGCATAAATATAAGATCATGTACGGCAGACAGTTTATAAACATTTTATTTAGCTTCAGAGAAAAAAATTTCTAAAAAATTTACATTGCTCTGAAATAAAAAGTTTTAATCAAGAAAAAAAAACTGTTGGCATAAATCTTGTGTGAATCTTTCATTAAATATGGATTTCAAATTTCACCAAAATCGGTCGGGTAGTTTCCGAGGACACGGGTTTTAAAGCTGATATATTTTCTGTACGATTGCACGCCATCTTTTCTTCCATTAAATATTTATTATAATCTTGACCAAATTCGTTGGACATCTTGATCCGCCATCCTGTTTCAAAATAACATGGCTGCCGCATTCATACAGTTTTTTTTTTTTTTTTTTTCATAATTAGTAGTCGTTTTTAGCAACTTGGGGGTTTTGACAACAACAATTATATCCGCGAAGTTTTTGAATTTTCCCGAATATACTGAATTTGAATAATTCAGTATTGACAGAAACTAGAAATCTTCTATAATTGGGTTCCATGTATTTTAGCTTCGAGTGTTTGAATAAAATTAGCTGAATCCTAAAAAACAAGGAAGAGGGAAATGTAAAAAAAAAATTGCTTTTTTGTCTTGGGGCAAAAATTAATGTTCTTTTCTTTAGTTTAGGTTTGGGGGGCGCAAAATTTCTACTTGCCCCGGGTGTCAAAAAATGTAGCTACGTACTGGTAAGTCGGGCTGTGCGATGATTATCAGTCAATCAAGACAAACTATTTTATATATGTATAGATTAATATTTTCAATGCAATTTCATGGAATACCCAAGTTCATACATCTGTCTGAGGGTGCATATTTAAGGCCCCTGTCCTCGCTCGAGGAAACGCTCGCGAGCTAATGCTATTCCTATGGGGAAGCATTTTTCTATTAACTCTTTCGCATTTTGACATTTTTGAATAATATTATTTGTATTGGATAGCTGAGGTGCATGCCGACAGCGCACCAGTTTTAGTTTTTCGATTTTGGTTGCAAGTATATTTTTTAAAAAGCACTTTCAGTTTCGAAACCGGTTTTGAAAGCGAAACTAACTTAATAAAAAATATCTGCAACCAAAATCGAAAAAGTAAAAAAGGTGCGCTGGAGACATGCATCTCAGCTATCCAGTGCAAAAAAAAAAAAAAAAAAAAAAAATGTCAAAAAGCGAAAGAGTTACTAGAAAAATGCTTCCCCTTAGAAATAGCATTAGCTCGCGGGCATTTCCTTGAGCGAGGACAGGGGCCCAATGTATGAAGATCTTTAAAGAAGATTCTGCAACGCTGGGCACGGGCTTTCTTCTTAAACAATAAGAAAACCATTCATCAAATTTTCCCCACCACGCAGTAAGAGGATTAGAGGAAGGAAGATTAATCGTTCTTTTAAATAGTAGGTTTGCCTAGAGAGGACCTATTTCAACAGCCATTTTGATGCCTGGAAGAAGAAAAAGTAGCTTTTTAAAACTTTCCTGCAAAGTTTAACGTGTTTATGCTTTCGGTTATTGTCTGGCCGTCTGTCCGCACTCTAACCCCAGTAAATATACTCGGATTGCCATGAAATTTTAGGAAATTACTTATGTATAACCTAGAACGATTCCTTTTGAAAATGAAGTTTCTAGCATGATTACTTTATTTACAGGGACAGTCAAAAAGTTAAAACACACTATTTTAAAAAAAAACAAATTTTAACTTATAAGGCAGCTAAGCTTTTTCAGTAATTGACACAGTTTTCCATAGAAACTTATTATATTTTATCCTGTAACATCTCATAGATTTTTGAGATAATAGTTTTTCACCATGAGTTCATTTTTCACTATTATTTTCGTAAGGGTTTACGCATGATGTTGATTCTAAAACATAGTGACATTCATTCAGTAGGAGAAAAAAGGGGTATTTTTCTGTAATCAAAGTGAAAGATATTATAGTATTGGAAGCATTGCAACTTAAGCTGTCAAGAATTTTTTCGATATTAAGAATTTTTTACGATAAAATATGAAAATAGCCAATTCTTGGATATTTATTTAATTTAGTCTTTTGCAAATACTCAGCTATATATTCCAAAAATAAATACCTACCCGGTGGGTAATAATCATTTTTCACTATCACTGTATCCAATCCAACAGGCCAAAAAGGTTAATTTTTTCTTATTTTGAAAAATTTCCTTGAAATCAATAATTTATAGTGTTTGTTTAAAAAGTTCTTGGGGAAAAAAAATCCAATCAAAAAAAAAAAAAAAAAATGCGTATGTAATGTTTTTTATTTTTTATTTTATTTTATTATTATTTTTTTAATATTTTTAACTTTTTTTTTTTTTTTTTGGCTACAATCAAACATTTTTGCAAAGTTTTTACGGAAATTACTATATGCGAAATTTTTCTAAGTCTCTTTTAAGAGGAGAAATTTATCAAATATGTTTAATTAAATTATTAAGTATTATAATATGTAATAAATATAATAATTATATTATTATATAATAATTATTAATATATTGCTTTAATTAAAATATCATTAATATATTTCTTTTCTTCATTGTAATAGACTTGTCCTTGTGACAGTAAAACAAATAGCTCCGTCCTGAATCATATTTCCCTTCTAAATTTACTACAGGAAAGAAAAATTTTTAGACACAAATTGAAAAGTGAGTTATTCAAGATATAATGTTACTTTAAACAGTTCCATGAAATCTTTAAAAAATATATTTATTGAGTTAGAATTTTATTTCTTTCCCTCGTCTGTGGTGGTTAAAAATATAATTTGCAATCAAAATCACATCCCAAAATTTCTCACAAAATTTTTATAAAAATTTAAATTATTATTATTATTATTATTATTATTATTTTAAGTGGGGTAGTTTAAAACTGAACTCTAAACAATATTTTTCGAATTTCAAAACTTTTTCATTTATTTAATGAAAAATATAGTTTACAGGACTTTTTTAATATTACTTTTTAAAATATAAATTTTAAAAGGAAGTACCTTATTTTAAAAAAATCATATAGTCAAAATATTTTTTTTTATTTCCCGAAACATAACTATTGTAATTTAGTCAAAAATAGATGCTCTAAGATTGTGCTCTTTTATTATTATTATTATTATTATTATTATTATTATTATTATTATTATTATTATTATTATTATTTCTAACTTATACTAATTTGATGCTGATAAATACTTATGAATACAAATCCCATTTGTATTCATATTCATATTTTACTTCCATGTTTAATGTACTATAATTTATTAAATTCAATGGTTCATGTTCATATATTGTAATAATATTAATGGTTATATATATATATATACATCTATTTGAAGTTATAACTATAAAATACATTGCTTTTTGATGGCATAATTTATCTTTTAGAAGGTTTGCTTCGTAAAAATCAAGGACAGAGAAAAAAGAATTAAAAGCCAATCCACATCATATAATCTTGAATGATGTCTATATATATGTATACACACAATAATATTCTTTAAAGGAATCTCAACTGTATTTTAATTAAAGCCTGAATTTTTTGTCGAAATTGAGTCGGTCCACATTGGGCCTCACCCGCACTGTTTTCCTTGATATTTGTACAGGCCGTGAACTGAGAAACTATGAAGAGACCGAGCCAGGCTCGGGCTGAACTTTTAATTTTGACACCGGGTCGAGTCGAAATAAATTTCTTTCGGGAATTTGAAATCGAATAGTGTTTTTCATTTTTGGTAAATAAAATATAACCTTTTTGAGATATAAGAGATTCTTGTCAAATGGTTGCAGATATTTCTTCCTTGCGGTCACTTGCGGAAATCTATTCAAAACGCTAACTTTCACAGTATTTTCATAAATTGATTGTATCAAAAAATGGATGTCGTTGTCGCCATTTGATTACATAGTTTATAAATAAAAATATCTGATGCATTTTCTAAAAAAAAAAAAAAAAAAAGAAAAAAAAAAAAAAGAAAATGAAAAAGAAAAAATAAAGAAAAAGAAATGAATTCAGAAATGTATTCGGAAACTAGCTCCTTTAGATTTGAGAATGAATTTGGATTTGAAATCTTTAATAAAATGATATAGAAATGTTTTCTTAAATCTACTTTTATTATACAGCTTCAAAAGTTACGATGCTTTTAATTTTCTTTTATTCTAAACCTAATTAATTTTTTATTTGAATGTTAAAATTTTAAAAATTATGTAAAGGAAGAGAAGAGGATTTAAGATTCTTTAAAAAAATCTTAATTATACGATAAAAAACTGAATGTTTTAGAAATAGTAGAAATTGTGAAGGGGCCAGAACTTTCCGGCCCGGTTTTCATTGATTTGTGTGCGGGTCAGACCGAGCTTTTGAGTTTTATAATGAGCTGGTCTGGGCCCGGTCCTGGAAATTCCAGCCCGTGCAGGCCTCTGATTATTTAATATAGCCTTAATTTTTTGAAAGAATAATTTCCCTCGATAAACAATGTGAATTAACTTCATTAAAAACATCTTAACTAATTGAAATGTGGGGATTAACTTCCCCATTTCCCACCTTTATACTTTATCATTGAACCCCCAAAACTAATCAGAGATACGCCTTATCAAAAGCAAAAATTATCTGAAATTCGAAGCAAATCCGATAATTCTGCATAAAAACTCATTTATGTAATTTGAAGGGGGCAATCCCTGATTTCTTCCTTAATGCTTAATCGTTAAACTTCCAAAACTATTCAGGGATTTGCCTTATCAGAAAGAACCCGTATCCAAAATTTGAAGAAAATCGGATAAATCTGCATAAAAACACATTTATGTAATTTAAGGACGAATATGAATCGTCTGTTCACCTTTATACTTAACCAAAGAACCTCCAAAATTATCAATGTACAGCCGTAACTCATATCCAAAATTTCAAGCTAATCGATTATTTCTGCATGGAAAATGCATTTGCCTAAATTAGGAGCGAACCCCTTTGTTCTTACCCTTTATACTCAACCAATGAACCCCGAAATTTATGGAGGTGCCTTATCAGAATGACCGTATATCCAACAATTTATGTCACAGTACAAGATATCTGACTACTTATACAGTTTCCAGCATTAGTTATGTGGCACAAATTGTCGGATATCTCGAAAACGTCTCATTTCCAATGGGTGATTACAATGAGTTTTTTAATCCTCACAATTATATCTTTTCAGCGATACCACTGTCGTTAAAATCGAGATTAAATTTTTTTGCGGTTCCCCTTTAAGGGGGCTCAGGGGTTGAAAACTTTTCAAAAAATCGATTTTTTTAATGATCTAATATATTATTCATTTAATTCTTAACTCAATGCAAAAAACCGCATAAAAATATTTGCATTTTTAACGGAGTTATAAGCATTTATGTATCAACACTTTCATAGCCGCATCCATATAATTTCAACTTTAAGTCGCTTTTTCTCAAAACTTGATTTTTGATGACTAACGCCAAGATTTAAAAAAAAACTATTTGATAGAATGGCTTTTTTTTTTTTTTTTCATGCATATAACATTATCTAGATTTCGAATTAATATATTTTAGATAGTTTAATATTTTGAGTATTTTTAATGGAAAAAAAGTTGTATTTTTTAGGGTTTTTTTAAATTTTCAACTTTGAGAGATTTTTTAATACTGTTTTTATTAAGTGATAGTTATATCCTTAATTTATAATCTAGATTATGATGTTATATGCATGCAAAAAAAAAAAAAAAAAAAAAAAAAAAAAAAAAAAAAAAAAAAAAAGGTCATTTTATCAAATAGTTAAAAAAAAAAAAAAAAAAATCTTGGTGTTATTCGTCAAAAATCAAGTTTTGAGAAAATACGACTTAAAGTTGAAATTATATGGATGCGGCTATGTATAAGTATTGATACATAAATGCTTATAACTCCGTTAAAAATGCTAATATTTTTATGCGGTTTTTTGCATTGAATTAAGAATTAATTGAATAATCAAACTATATCATAAAAAAAATAATCGATTTTTTGAAAAATTTTCAACTCCTGAGCCCCTTTAAGTGGGCACTAGAGCTACGTGACATAAATTGTCGGATATCTTGAAAACGACTCATTTTCGACGGGTGGTTCTATTAAGTTTTTTACTGCTCACGATCAGATCTTTCCAACGATACCTCTTTCGTCAAACTCGGTGACTTACACTTCTTGCAGTTCCCTAGTTAGTAGAAGCAGTTTGCTACTTCATTTAAAATAAGCGTAGTTTCTAATTTCTAGCTTCCCAAGTCCTAAATAATTTTATATACATTCAGAATTGAATCTTGGAAATCTAACTTGTGTAATTTTGATAGTTATAAATGTAATAAATTAACAAATACGAATGAAAATGTATAACAGATAATAGGTAAGTATGTTAATAAAATTTAAAACACAAAACTATTTGTTATTTATATGCAATTGAAGTTTTAAGAAATAATACATTTTTAAAATATATTTCGATGCAAGTCATAAAATAGCATATTTATTTACATAAGAGCCTCCTTACTTTTGAGATTAATCTTCAGCTATTGAGAAAGAAAGTGAATTTAAGAAAACATATGCAAATATTCTTAGGTATCAATAAGTACAGTGTAAAAAAAGATGATTTAGAGCAAAAACAAGTACAGCATTACTGAAGTAACATCACGGTAACTAAATTAGATAATATCTAAATAATTGAAATCTTGAGCAAAATTCTAGTTCTACATTTAGTAAATTAGATATAATTTATTACAATCGTACCAATAGAATGTTTTTTTTTTTTTTTCTCATTGCAATGGCAAATATAATATGTTTGTTTGAGCTTATAAATAAATAATTCCACAGTAATTTAAAATTTCAAACAAATTTATTATAAATGTATGAGTTTGCTGACCGCGTCCATATAATTTAATAAGGAAATTTCTTCATTTATTATTTTCTCTTTTAAACTCGCCAAATGGGCATCAAGTAATCTGTACTTTGGTTTCCCAGTTGGAAATTGATGCCCGGCATCTATCATTCGCATTACAGCTTCATTTTCTCTCTTCTCCTGTTTAAGGAGCAGAACAAAGTTATAAATGTTTAAATAATGGCTGCGAGCTCTCTTGTTACTTACCCATCATACGTAGTATAGGGTAAGTCTTGCAATCGTTTTGAAAATCGAAAAAAATTTTTTGACGGATTTACACGTTTTAGATAGTGGAGATTCCGAAAAACATTTTTAGAAAAAAAAATTTTGCCGTCCGTCTGTCTGTCTGTCTGTAAACGCTCTATCTCCCGAACAAATTCAGATAGAGACTTGAAATTTTGTATGTAGTTAGTATGTAAGAATGAGACGAAGCCTATTTAATATCAGCAACCTCGATTATCCGGAACTATTTTTTTCGGACCCTCGAAAAATTCGTTCTGATGAAAGGTACATAAAAGTTTTCGAATTTTTTTGTTTTAAAGAATGAACGTAAAAGGCAATAAAATAACACACATTTTGCATATAGAACGAAGTCGATCGGATTATTAGTTGCCGAGACATTTGTAATCTTGTTTTCCACATTCTTCGATTTTTCATGACCCTGTATTTCATTCAAATTTCAATTCAGAAGTATATTTTAATTGGAAATGAGACGCTTAATCCGACGCATTTAATTGTTAGTTAATAGAATTATTATTTTTGGAGTTATAAGGATGTTTCTTTTACGCAGTTCGATACTACTTGAGTAGTTTGGCGTTTTATATCATTTGTCGAAATTGGTACATCAGCAATTCTTTAATAAAGCATTACTATGTATATTAACAATATTTAAATTTTGTTTATGAATTGCAATGCATTGTATAAATAGTTTTCACATGTTTTATTTTCATATACATATACATGATGGGTAAGTATTACGGTGGCCCCCAACGACTAGTTTATTTTGCTGTGCCAGCCTTCAACGTTGTTTGTCGTTCTTTCTCCTGTATTTTCGAAGTGATTCCACAAAGAACTAAAAATACATCAAGATTTATAATTCTAATTATTAAATGGGGAAAAAAATATCTGATAAAAAAAAACAATTTAAAAAAATGCAATTTTTTTTTTTTTTTTTTTTTTTTTTTTTTGTGCCAAGAGTTGTTTTTGACTATACTATTACATTCAAAGCTAAATGAAAGAAAGATATGAGGTAGTTTATTAAATAATTAATTTACATCAATTAAAAACAAGTGATCTAATTCAGATTTCTCGATGTACAGAATGTAAATGCATTGCATTTTTTATTGAAAATCTAATATATGTGTTACATTTAATATATTTTACTATACTTCCAACTAACAGCAAAAAGCATTTATGATATACGATTTTCAGACAAATTGCATTTTTAAATATATTTCTTGCTATTTCAAGATGCAAAGCAGGCATAAAATTGCATAAAAATAAAGAAAAGCGTGTGAAATGAGAAAATGAGAAATAATTTAAAATAGTATTTTAATGCCTGCCTTTTAGATAAGATTATTTAAAAAAAAAAAAAAAAAAAAAAAAAAATTATACTTTTGTTGAAATGCTGCTTTATTTTTAGGAGAAATGGGGGAGAGAGAGAGAGAGAATCAACAGTAATACACTATATGGCCAAAGGTGACTGGCCACTTGCAATTTTAGACATTTTGTGTGTGTGTGAAAATAACTTTACCAGCGATAATTTAAATAACTGTATTTTAAATTCTCTTCAAAAATCGAAACCCAATATCTGCAACCGAAATCGTAAAAGTAAAAATACACATCGATCTCAGCTATCCAGTGCAAAAAGAATCGTATAAAAATATTGCAATGCAAGCGAGATATCATCCATTATTAGCATTTAAACTTATAATGTGGCGATAGTTTTGGGTTGACGGGATAACCTAGTAGTACCGCTTTATCTCCCCAACGAATTGATCTAGAGACTTGAAATTTTGTATGTACTTAGTATGATAATAATGTACTTAGTTATTGATAATAACCTCGATTATCCGGAACTATTTTTTTCGTACTCTCGAAAAAATCGCTCTGATGGAAAGTATATAAAAATTTCCGATTTTTTTAATTTCAAGGTATGGTCGTAAAAGGTGATAAAATAGCAAAACTTTTGCACCAAGAACGTTATCGATCGGATCATTAGTTGTCGAGATATTTAGAATCGAAAAATGAATCTCGCAGATATTACGTCGAATTTTTACGTCCCTGTATTTCATTCAAATTTCGATTCAAAGATGTATTTGAATGTGAAATGAGACCCTTAACCCGACGCAGCAAATTGTTAGTTGATAGGATTGTTACTTTTTAAGAAAAAGCGTGGCAAATGTGGTGCGTGTTCTTTATTTTCTTTTTAAAATAATTTCAATTTTTTTTAAACACAATATATTTTTCATACCAAGCCTACAAAGTGGATGTTTTTGAGCACATTTCTCGACGAAAGCAGAAAAACCGGTCGGAAAGCAGGAGAAAAACGGGTGATGACGTGATCGAAATCGCTCATAATGTCTCTTATAATTCTAATCGCTTAAGGATGTATAAATAAACCAAATAAAAGATTAGACACAAGTTCGATGAAAGAAAAATATAAAGCGTCACTGACGGGCAGACGGCATTCAATCTTATAATTTGGCGATAGTTTTTGGGTCGACGGGATAATCTACTGTATCTCACGAACAAATTGAGATAGAGACTTCAAATTTTGTATGGACTTACTATGTGCGAGTACAAACAAGCCCCGATTATCCGGATAATATTCAGTGACCTCGATTATCCGGAATTATTTTTTCGTACCCTCTAAAAACCCGTTCTCATAAAAAGTACATAATTTTTTTTTGATTTTTTTTAATTTCAAGGGATGGACGTTAAAGGCCTTAAAATGGCAAAAATTTGACAACAATAACCGAATCCATCGGATTATTAGTTGTCGAGATATATGCAATCGAAAAACAGGTTACGTCAATATTACGGAGAATTTTCCTGGCTCTGTATATCATTCAATTTTCGATTCAAAGATATATATGAATGCGAAATGAGACGCTTAATCCGACGCCGCAAATTGTTATGTCATAGGATTGTTAATTTTGGAGTTATAAGGATGCTTCGTTTAAACAATTCGTCCCTCCCGGAATAAATGTGACTGATTATATTAAATCGCCAATTATAGTGCCAATTAATGTGATATAAATTTATTATAGTGTTACAATGCCGTACAGCGCGGGGCATGAGGGGGGGAGGGGCAATCGCCCCGGATTTTCACGAATTTTTGAGAATTTTGGATTTTAATATCTCTGAAATTTTTAGATATGGAGATTCTTTTTAAATTTAGGAATGGATAAGGAATAATTTCCTAATTGGGAATTTTGCCATACGTGGGAATACGTGTAAAAAATTAATTTTCGTATTTTTTCAAATAGACCCCCCATGGAGTTACAACTTATCAAAAAATTCACCTTTTTTGATAATTTTTTGCAGCTGGAAGCATGAGTGTAGGGGCAATATTTAAGGAGATAGCCTATTGTTTCGATATTTATGATTCACCCTGTATATACTGTAATTAGATATTTAAAATTTCCTTAATTTTTTAAATGTTGAACAGAAAACTTGTTTTTATTTTCCTGTTTTCTTTCTGGAAAAAATAAATTAAAATTAAATGATTATGGGTGAAAACGAAAATTATCAAGAAGGTTAATTAAGAAGGTAGATTTTGTATAGAATACTACCTATTGCGATCGTTCTTATGTTACAAATTCTGCATTTTTTTTTTTTTTTTTTTTTTTTTTTTTTGCAAATCTACACTGATTATGACCCCTAGACCCCAAAACTTCAATTAGTAGAAAACTTCATTAATCTATCGAGCTATATGTATGTATGCATATAAATATAGAGAAAGGATGAGTCGTAATTAGCAAAACAGGCTAGCTCCTTTAATATCGCCTCTAAGCACTTACTTCCAGTAACAAAGTTTCATAAAAAAGGCGGCAAAATGTGATGACATTAATTGCAGCTCCATTTTGGGGGGGGGGGGGTGTCTATTTGATTTTAAATTATTATGCGGCCCCGTAAGACAAAATTCCCGTATTATGGGAAATTGTTCCTTATACGTTCTTGAATTGATCAAAAAAATTTTGATCTTTATAGCTAAATGTCTGACAGAGATATTCAAATCCAAAGTTGCTGTGACTTACAAGAACTGAAGAATATTTCGAAATATGCTGCCAAAGTGGGCATTTTGAACAGAATTTCTGCAAGCGATCATGATTGAAGAATATAGAATGTATTCAAATAACAAATTGCCTAGTTTCTAACTCATTTTTATTTCGAATTTGTTCTCAAATGCGTATTGGTCGATGGTTGGATAAATCCAGAATATATTTCAAAATATGCTGTCAAACTGAGGATTTTGAGCCGAATTACGCATAAGATGATTCTAATAAAACCAGCTCTGACAAAAAATAAATAAAAGAAAAGAAAATAAAAGAAAATAAAATAAAATAAAAACAAACAAAAGAAAAATTCTTTAAAAGCGGCCAAATAAACTTGTTAAAACTCGGTTTACCTCTATCATATTTTATTTTTTATTGTTGAAATGAGCACTTAACTTCAAAATCAATCTGCGCCTGTAGGCCAAGCTGGCAGGAATTTTTAAAAATTTGGTATGCTAGTTTCTTTTAAGGATGAAATCTTTTAGTCACGAATAGAGATGGGAATGCTCGGAAAAAAACCGGAAAAATTGGGGGAAAAACCGGTTTTTTTTTTTTTTCGTTTTTTTTTTTTTTTTTTTTTTTTTTTTTTTTTTTTTTTTTTTTTTCCGAAGGCTTATTTTTTAATTTTTCCGAACTGGAAAAATTGAAATTTCATTTATGAAATAATATAGTGAAAATTTTCTAATAGCTACATTCTCATACTTTTTATTTTACTTATTTTTATGTTGAGTGTTTCATATGAAAATTTTAATGTGGGTAATCTGATCTCTGAGCAGAAATCTGATTGAGAAAACTTGAAAGGATCCTTCACATTTTTTTCTTGCTTGAAACACAAGACCCTTTGCAAAATTTCTCTTGAAAATAGACATTTCAGAAAAAGTTTAATCAACAAACTGAATCTTTTGCAAGTGCAGTGATTGAAGAAAAAAAATCTCATGTCATACAGCAGCTGAATCTTATTAAGTTGCATATATGTATGTAAATAACCTTATTAAAAATGTCTAAATAGGAACCTAAATATAGTAATAATTTTTTATTAAAAAATTCTGAATATATTTTGTACAAGTATATACAAAAAAGTTCACAATTTCACAAAAACTTGATTACATGAAAAAAAATCTAGATATGTAATTAAATGCAACTTCTCTTTCTAAAAATTAATTCATGTGTAAAATTATTGCAATAATATGCCGATTAATGGAAATGATAAAATTAAAAATTCAACGTAAAATTTTGAAATATGCATTTATTACTTTAATCTATCTTTTCAAGAAGTAAGTATTGAATTTGTCAAAAATTTGACTTCCAGTTTTTGGTGTATTTAAAAGTTTTAGAAGGTCCTGAACACGTTTTGATGATTTTTGGAAAATATCAGCCACTCTGTGAGTCTGTATATGACAAATTTTATGGGCACTCTATCTCAAGAACTTATGCACATAATTTCACAAAACTGTAGATTCAGTTACACCTTGATATAAACTCGAGATGTTTAGTTATTAGTGTATATCGCCAAACCGATGGTGCTGCTATGCTGCATTATTCATAATTTGTACAATAGTTCTATCTCAAACTAATGTATGTATTTTTATAAAATTTCAGATTAAGTTAATCTTTGACATAACTTCGTGCTCATTACTTTTTGGTGTAAATTGCTCAACAGATGACGCTGCTATGCTGCATTATTCATGTTTATCGCAATAGCTTTACCTCAAGGACGATTTTTTTAAAAAATCAAACTACAGCTTTAGACAGTTTCTGATATATATTAATGTTGTTTAGTTTTTGGTGTAAATTGCTCTATAGGTGGCACTACTATGCTGCATTTTTCAAGATTTCGTTATAGCTGATTAATTGAATGTTTTTTCAAGGTGTTGAATCTAAAATTGACCTCCATTTTGCCTCCATAATGTACAATAATGTTGCAAAAATATGGGCAGTTTGCATTCGAAAACTACAACTGTGATTACAAAAAAAAAAAAAAAAAAAAAAAAAAAAAAAAAAAAAACATTTTATTACAAATAACTATGTTCCAAATTATACTTTCCCTCTTGATTAAACCTTGAATTTTTGTAGTTTTCTAAAGCACAGTAGAAATTTATCTCTGTATGTAACTGCTTTTGTTAATTCCTCAAATAGTGAGCATTTTCTATTTGTAGTGTTCTGTTTTCATAACTTTTGAGTTCCACTCTTAGAAATATAAAATTACCATGTGGAAACATTATTGAATATGATTTCTTACTCGAGAATAGAATACCAGATTTCAGGGTAAAAAAAAAAAAAAAAAATTACATTTAATTAAACTTAAAAAAAAAAAATATATATATATATATATATATATATATATATATATACATTTTTTTTTTTTTTTTTCTGGTTTCAGTGAGTAAAAATCTAACAGTCAATAAATCCTACGCTATTTTTTAGTTGCAGACCTGAGTAAGCCAAAGTAAAACTTAGTTTTGTTTGAATTTAGATTATAAAACTAAATCAAAACTTTTTTGAGGTGAGATTGGAAAGCTATACCAAAACTAAACATATTTTATAAAGGAAATAAAATTATAATTCTAAGAAAAAAGTATTAGTGTAAAAATATATTTTTTTAAACAAACAATGGAATTTTTGAATACTGATATTCATAATAATGACAAAACTGCAATAATTTCTTTAAACTAGTATCATTTACTTAAAAACTATACTTATGTAAATGGAATGCATAATTTATTTCATTCCAAACTGCAGACATACTGGCTCAGATTTTTACATTAGGTCAATTGGTAGTTAAACATGTAACTGAAAAATCATTTCAACAGAGATATGATATAACAAACAATAGCGTTTAATAAAAATTCTTAGGCTGTGGAAAAAAAAACTAAACTTTTAAAAGCAGGCTTTGCTACTTTCTTTTTATTTTGTAATATAAAGTGAAAATAATTTTCATTTAATACATATAAATGGGAAAAAGTATTTATTATTTTGTATTCTCTAAGAAAATATAATTTATTTGGGAGAAACAGTCATGAAAAATCAAATTTTCCAATTTTTCCGTTTTTTTCCGAAAAAAACCGGTAAAAAACCAGTTTTTTTCCGCCACTTATATTTTTCCGGAAAATTTACATCTCTAGTCCCGAATCCAAACAGATTCGTTTACTAATGCTAAATGAGAAAAATGTGCAAAAGTATCTCGGTTACATTTCAATTTTTTTATATAATTTTGCAATGGATAGCAAAAATTGGCCTGTACAAGACATTTTTTTACTTCAATTTTGATTGCTGTTTTTTTTAGAATGATTTAATATTTGAAACTGGTTTCGAAGTATGCTCATTCAAATAAAATATCATTTAAGTAAATTAAAGTATACTCATTAAAAACATCTGTAAACAAAAACAAAAAAGTAAAAACGTCCCTTGTACAGATCGATCTCATCTATCCAGTGAAAAAAAAAAAGTTAAACACCGAAATGTAACCCAGATATCTGTATAAAATTTTTTTATAGCATTAGCATTAGCGAATGGGTCTTTTCGCTTGACTGAAGTAGCCTCTTAATGGCTTGGAAGGCGTAAAATCGTTTGGTAATCTTCGACAGAAGAATAAAATGAAAATAATTCTTTGAAAATGCAATAAAAGATGACTGTATAACAATACTTGTGAATTAACTCGCAGGGACTAGTTTATGGTTTTAATCATTTTTACCTTCTACCCATATATCCCATTTTTTCAATATGTCTGTTAAATTGTATTCCTAGAAACTTTTCAAATTATCGGCACCTTATATTTATGATATATTAAAATATGGAGCATTTAGTTAACTTGTTTTATTACTTGTGATTTGCAATGGCTCCATTATATTTAGTATGTTTTAAAATTTACGGAGTTTTAATTAAAAAGGAACACAATGCATTTATTAACGCTAAAAAGAGAGAAACACTACAGTCACATTTTGTTTTCTTGGAGAGCTGTTTAAAATTCTATAATTCCACCAGGCTACAAAATGGATGCCCGGATACTCCTTACAAATTCACGCCAATGCGCTAATCCGGTTTAATCCAAAGGTGACAGCTACTTCGGACCCCGTCTGACAGTCCGGTACTCCCCTATCGATCCTCCCCCCGTGCAGTATGATGCGTCCCCTTAAAGAATACACCTCAATAGGTACTGGAGCCATGGGAGGAAAAAGCATATGTCAAATTTGAAGATTGAGTGGTTTATGTTTAAAGACTCGATACGGGAAGAAAAACACCTTATATGCTGATCGCAGATCATTTCTTATAATACAAACAATATGCTAATGAATGTTAGACCTCGATAACGACTATACAAAAGCTGAAATTTCTGGCTGGTGCCACTCACTAAAAACACGTTTCTCAAAATTTTAAAGGTGTGCCTGTTAACAACATGTGTTTAGCTGACAATAGATTTATTTAAAGGTGAAATATTTCCTGAAAACGGAATATTTCACCGCCAAAACAAAATTGTCGTTTTTCAATCAGATTTTTATTTGTGTAATAGAAATGAACAAGGAGAAAACTTTTACACAGTGAAACATTTAATGTTAAGGCTGTTTTTAAATCAAAAAGGACAAACTTATGCTGTATTTTTTTATTTTATTTTATTTATTTATTTATTTATTTTGTTCTGAAATACATGAAAGTAGTAAGTGTTGATGTTCAGAAACTATCTAATCAATCACGGGTTCGTGTTTCACTTTTTTTTATTAACAGATTTTTTAGAAAGTAATGTCAAAGAGGACGTTTTGAAACAAATTTCTGTGCGAAAGATGCAGAACCACTCAAAGAGGGGTGAAAACATGTTTTTCACGTGATCAAAATCGTTTATACCTTAACAGGTAATTTATTAATCAAAAAATGGAAAACACAGTTCGTTTCCAAATCGGTTCCACGATCAGACTTTGCAATTTTATAGCTTTTCCTTAAAACATGAATTTGTAAATGTGTTATTTCAAAATGTTTTGCGTTAGTTCAACAGAGCAATTGAGAATATGTTTAAAGGAAAATATGTTTTTAACCGACTTCAAAGAGGAGGTTATGATTTCGACCTGTATGTATTTGTTGTTCACCCATAACTTTTGCAAATATGAACCGATTTTGATAATTCTTTTTTTGTTTGAAAGCGTATGAGGCCCATGTGGTCCCATTCGAATTTCATAAAAATCCGATAATTAGAACTTTTTTAAAAATAAAAACTTTAAATTTCAAACTCATTTTGAAGCAATCGACCAATTAGAAGTGTTCCTTTTGCATGCTTTCATATTACACTTACATAGACACACAATATTTTCACTGTTAAAAGTTTGAAGTTTTTGCTGCATCATCACTCCACCGCTTTTATGGAATATCTCCATTTTGACCAATGAGAATTCACCATAATACAATGAAGTAATCATTTTCTATAAAAGCGATGGATAGACGATAAAGTAAAAGTTTCAAATTTTTAACAGTGTTCAAAGTGCAAAATCCTAACTGGACGAGGGCCAGGATTCACATAAATTTTGCGCTGTTTGCGAAACGAGATTTATTAACAAGAAAATTTATTTAAAACATTGAAAAATTTGCTAAAATTCAGGCTTCTGATTCGTTAATCTGGTTTCGCTAACAGCGCGAATTCTACCTGGATTCCGGACAAGTTCTCTTATGCAAGAAACCGGAAATATAGCATCTAGGGGATATAGTGTGGAAATCGGCTATCTCAGGGCGTGTTCAGAGCAACTTACAAAAGTAACCAATGTTACCGATCGATTGTAGGGCAGTACAAAAGCAAACTGTGGCAGCAATGAAAACTATTCTGTTGAATTGTAGCTGACGTCACACTTTGCTTTGATTTTCATTTCGTATTTGTCTACAATCGGTAAGTGGTCGGTAAGTAACCGGTAAGTTGTGGTGAACACGCCCTCTTTAATACTTAAAATAAGCGCTAAAATGTTCTGTTCGTTAAATGTGCAACAATGCTAATGAAATTTAAAGATAGAAACGACATCTGCAGGACATTTTCTAAAAATGCAAGAATTATTGCGAGTCTAGATAATGTATCACGAAAATGCCGCAGATGTCGCTGTGATCGACACTTTGGAATTCAGTAGTATCGTTGCACATTTAAAGGATACAAATTTTTAGCACTGCTTGCATTGTAAAAAATTGAACCCTTTTGCTGCATCGTCACTCCATCGCTTTTATAGGAAACGATTACTTCGCTCTATTATGGAGCATTCTCATTGGTCAAAACAAAGAGATTCTATAAAAGAGATGGAGTAACTATGCAGCAAAAGGGTCAAATTTTTTACAGTGTCGATAGCAAATTTTCACTCCATGTAATCCAGACTCTCTCCTTCGAACAATGAAAAGTTCTTAAAAATAAAGGCTTATGATTGGTCAATCTTGTTTTGCTTAACAGCGAACAATCATTCTGGATCCTAACCACTGTTGCAGAGATGCTAGTTTTTTTTTCAAAGTACGAAATCTTAGCTGGAACAATTCTCGTATCCACC
This sequence comes from Maratus speculifer, assembly GCA_964019185.1. Taxonomy (NCBI): domain Eukaryota; kingdom Metazoa; phylum Arthropoda; class Arachnida; order Araneae; family Salticidae; genus Maratus; species Maratus speculifer. The sequence goes on along the minus strand of OZ025301.1, from coordinate 65,098,409 downwards.
AAAGTGAAAGATCCACATCGATCCAGACATGAGAATTCGATATCGAAAAGCTGAAAATTCATCTCTAAAGAGCCTTACACGCTAAAGCAAGAGTGTTTGTAAATCAGGGTGCTTGTTATGCCGGATTCACAAAGTGATTAAAGTACATTGCTATGTGCTAGATTTACATTTGGACAAATATAAATGACGAAAAATTTTGATAAGCTTACCATTAAAGTTAAGCGAGTTAACTTCTTTCACCCATAAAACAAATTCGTTCAGGCGACTACCGCCAAGTTCTGGAATAAAAATTCTTAAATTTTCTGTACTTTGGAAAACCGCGTTTATCAAAGAACATTCTTAACTTCAAATATTACTACTTTCATATAGACGCATGTTGAATCATGGTGTGATTTTGATAATATCTTCCTTTTTATTTTTTAACCGACTTCAAGGAGGAGGTTATGATTTCGACCTGTATGTATTTGTTGTTCACGCATAACTTTCGTAAATATAAACCGATTTTGATAATTCTTTTTTTGTTTGAAAGCGTATGGGACTCATGTGGTCCCATTCAAATTTCATAAAAATCTGTTGATTAGAACTTTTTAAAAAATTAAAACATTAAAATTCAATATCTTTTAGAAGCAATCGACCAATTAGAAACGTTCATATTTCATGTTTTTAAGTTACACTTACATAGACACACGATCTTTTCAAAATGTGAAATCCTAACTGAACAAGGTTCACATTTATTAACAGTGTACACTGTAAAAAAATTGACCCTTTTGCTGCATAATCACTCCCCCGTTTTTAAAGAATATCTCTCTCTTGACCCATGAATATTCTGCACGATAGGCCGAAGTAATCGTTTTCTATAAAGGCGGTGGATTGACGATGCAGCAAAAGGGCCAAATTTTTTACAGTGTACACTGTAAAAATTTTGATCCTTTTGTTGTATCGTCACTCCCCCGCTTTTATAGAATATCTCTCCTTTGACGCATGAGAATGCTCCATGATACATTGTTAAAAATTTGACCCATTTGCTGCAGCGTCACACAACAACTTTTATTGAATATGTCTTTATGACCAATAAGAATGCTCCGTAACACAGTGAAGTAATCGTTTTCTATAAAAGCGGTGGACTGATGATGCAGCAAACGGCTCAAAGTTTTTATAGTGTAATTGGGACCAAAGCGTTTGTAAAAAGAAATATTTCCGAATCAAATGCTGTCACTCTCTTATAGAGGCAGCCAGATGTAGGTAATGAGTTTCAGATTACTCATCGAATACGCCACCGCTCATTTCCGATTACAGTGTCACTGTAAAGAATGTGACCCTTTTGCTGCATCGTCACTGCCCTGCTTTTGTAGAATATCTCTCTTTTGACCCATGAGAATACTTCGTAATTGGGTGAAGTAATCGTTTTCTATAAAAGCAATAGAGTGATGATATAGCAAAAATATCAAATTTTTTACAGTGTAGGTTCCCTCGATATGAATATGACACATGTAGCACAGTATATAATTGGTTGAAACGATTCTGGACAAAAACGAGTCACCAAGCATCTTGTTGAGCGGGCAATTTTCGTCAACCTTGTTAACTTCTCATACGAGTACAATCTAATGCTTCCAGGAAATCATCATCATCAAATTCCATAATGAAAAAATGCCTGGCAATGCAATGCACTGTTAAAAATTTGCAACGTTTGCTGCATCATCACTCCATCGCTTTTATAGAATATCTTTACTTTTATCAATGAGAATCCTTCATAATGCATTTAACTAATCTTTTTCTATATAAGTGGTGAAGTGATGATACACTGTTAAAAATCTGCTGCATTTTGTTGCAACGCACTCCGCCGCTTGTATATAATGTCTCTACTGCGACCTTTGAGAATGCTCCTTAATACAGTCAAGTAACCGTTTTCTATACAAGCGCTGGAGTGCGTAGCAAAAAAATGCAGCAGATTTTTAACAGTGTACAGCAAAAGTTTCAAATTTTTAACAGTGTAGTTGGGACAAAAGCGTCTGTAAAAGAAATATTTGGGAATGAAATGCTGTCACTCTCTTATAGAGGCAGCCAGGTATCGGTTATGAGTTTCAGATTCCTCGTCGAATTGCCACTGCTCATTTCTGATGCCATTACTACCTGTATAGGTATTAGAGTGTTGCTCTTTATCGATTGAAGCATAGTGCGATTTTTGCTAAAATCTTTCTTTTTCCTTTTTCTGAGTGAAGGGGGAGTACTTTTGACTGACTACACTAGAAAAGCATTTTACTATACATTAATATATGAAGTCATTTTGCTCATATATGGAAGCACTATGTCGCGCTCTTATGTATAAGGACACTTTACTTGATGGATTGTCACCTTTTGAAAGCCACTTTCGATGACCGTAGGATTCGATGCAGACTAAGATTTCATAAATGCGGTAGCTTTTCGAAGTGGCAGATCTTGTCTGAAGAAGTTACCATACAAAAAAAATCTTAAGATTCACAACGATACTAACCGATATTGTAAGTGGTTTCAGAAAAGTTGACAATCAAACAGTGACAAGTAAACTGAATACATCAGAACTTAGCAAAGTGCGTACATTAATATTGCATTGCAAAGAGCTATCGTGTGCCAGTACACATAATTATGTATTACGGTATGCATAACTAAAAAGTAGGAAATAAAATAAGCTTTTTAAGAAAAAAATATCAACCGACTTCAAAAAAGCGCTAAAAAGAATTAAATAATTCTTTAAAGTTCTCTAAGGCCAAAACGTTATCCAATAAGCACACATCGGATATTAGATACCGGCATAAAAAACGGTTAAATTTAATATGTATAATTTAATGTCCACCAAACATAGATTTTAGAGATAATATTATTTTACAAGAGATGAATTGACATATTTATGATTTATTTTATGAATATATACATATAAAAAGTAATGAATTACTTTTTGAAGTTGGTGCCAAACTCTATTTGATGTATATTAAGAATTGTAGCTAAATTATACCTAGTGCCATAATTAAAATGGGGATAATCATTATCGATTGTGATTGTTTGGCACCAACTTAAAAATGTAATTCATTACTTTTTATATGTATATATTCATAAAATAAATCATAAATATGTCAATTCATCTCTTGTAAAATAATATTATCTCTAAAATCTATGTTTGGTGGACATTAAATTATACATATTAAATTTAACCGTTTTTTATGCCGGTATCTAATATCCGATGTGTGCTTATTGGAAAACGTTTTGGCCTTAGAGAACTTTAAAGAATTATTTAATTCTTTTTAGCGCTTTTTTGAAGTCGGTTGATATTTTTTTCTTAAAAAGCTTATTTTATCAAATTGTGAGATTTAGTCCTAGAGAACAGGATATGATCGTTTATTTGAGGAAATTTCTTATTTTTATTTTCAAAACGAGAAGGAATGCCTTGTGCTTCGGGCGGGGCAGGGCCAGGGGAGATATATTTCACAATAACTATAGAAAATGAAACAGATTTTACAGATTCTTTCATCTTGCCACAAGGATAGCTTATATATAAAAACAATGTTGATTGAAGACGTACGAAAAAATAAACTTTACATGCAGAGAATTTAACGGGGTGAAACATAGATAAATAAAAAAGAAATATTTTTGTTATCTAACTTTTGAGGTAAGAGAAGGGTTGATTTTAGGAGAGGTAACAGAAACATGTGAGATAAAATCTTGAGATTTGTTTGAGAGGATGGAATCTTCTTTGTGTGTGTGAGCAGTGGTGTAGTCGAGGGGGGACGCAGGGGGACGGCGTCCCCCCACTTATTTATTTTCTTTCAAACGTCCCCTTACTTTTTTATCTCAAGGGGGACGCTAAGGACGCGAGGGGATGCAAATCTTCCCGATTCATTAAATGATTAAAGAAAAAAAAACATTAAAAAATAAGATATTTGTAAAGTATAGATTTCATATTTTAAACCGTTTTAGTTTTTTTTAAACAACATAACAACGGCATTCAAAAAGACAAATTACCAGTAATGAAATACCACACTAACATTAGTTCTTTTAAAGGCATACTTTAGTTTTCTTGGAAGTCTATTATCCTTTTCCTGTTTTTTAACAGACAGGTCACACAAGCTCCTGAAAAAAACCTTGGACACACCTCAGTCTCAGTTTAAAAAATATCCAGATTTTCGAGTATTGAAAGCCTGGTCACTTTTGTTACTCACACAACAATTAGCACCAGCATGTTTCTATTAGTCAGTAAATAAGATCTTTAAAGACATTCAGGGTAATTGTCATAGCTGTCATATACAGGGTGATTCCGATTTTTTTTACAATAAAAGAGGGGTGATAGTACACATCAAGACAAACAATACTAAATAGGAGACCAAGGTTCCAAAACGTTTTCCTAAGGAAATAGCCGCCATTAAAGTTTAGAGACCAAAATTTCAAATAAACATAAAAAACGGAAAAATCGGTCGATTGATTTGCGGTTTTCACTAAAATTATTCTTTATGTCGGCATTTTCTTGAAATTAAATTATAAAGATAAATTTCAAAAAATGTCGATAAAGGGCGCTTTAGACTTTGGAGTAACGAACAACTATTTTTTGCCGGTATTTTTTGCATTTCATTAAATGCTTTCGTAAGTTTACACTCAAACTTAAATTTTAAGCTCAAAATCTGTAGTTGGGAGTGGTTAAGTAACACAAACTGAGCTGTGTTCAGAGGGTTCAAATTTCAAATGATTATAAAAAACGGAAAAATTGGTCGATTGATTTGCGGTTTTCACTAAAACTATTCTTTATTTAGGTATTTTCCTGAAAATAAATTATAAAGATAAATTTCAGAAAATGCCGATAGAGGGCGCTTTAGACTTTGGAGTAACGAAACACTGTTTTTTGGCGTTATTTTTTGCATCTTTTTAAATGCTTTCGTAAGCTTAGACTTGAACTTAAATTTTGAGCTCAAAATCTGAAAATCTGGGAGTGGTTAAGTAGAAAAACTTAGCTGTGTTCAGAGGGTTCAAATTTTAAATAATTGTAAAAAACGGAAAGATTGGTCGATTCGTTTGCGGTTTTTGCTAAAACTAATTTTTAAATCAGCAGTTTTCTTGATCAATCAGTGTTTTCTTGGAAATAATTTTTTAAGATAAATTTCACAAAATGCCGATAGAGGGCGCCTTAGACTTTGGAGTAGCGTACAACTATTTTTAACTGTTATTTTTTTAAATCTCATTAAATGCTTTCAAATGCATAGACTTAAATTTTAGGCTGAGATTCTGAATCGTTGGGAGTGTTTCAGTAGCGAAAAATTGAATTGTGCTCGATAAGGAAAGAGGGTTAAATTTTAACTCCTGAACACACTTCAATTTGCGCTTCTTAACTTCTCGTAACGATTCAGGATTTGAGCTCAAAATTTAAGCTTAAATCTAAGCTTCCGAGAACATTTAAAATGCTTTTGCAAGCATTTAATTAGAACCAAAAAATAATGGTTAAAGTGAATTGTTGGTTCCTCTGAAGTTTAAGGCGCCCTTGATTTATCTTTAAAAATTATTTTCCAGAAGATACTGACTTAAAGAATAGTTTTATTTTAAACCGCAAACGAATCGACCAATTTTTCCATTTTCTATAATTACTTTAAATTTGAACTTCCCCCTCCCCCTTGAACACAGTTCACTTTGTGCAACTTAACCACTCCCTACTATTCAGATTTTCAACTCAAAATTTAAGTTTAAATCTAACCTTCCTAAATCGTTTAAAGAGATGCAAACAATAACGGCAAAAAATAGTTGTTCGTTACTCCAAAGTCTAAAGCGCCCTCTATCGGCATTATTTGAAATTTATCTTTATAAATTATTTTCTCAAAAATACCTAAATAAAGAATAGTTTTAGTGAAAATCGCAAATCAATCGACCAATTTTTCCGTTTTTTTTTTAATCATTTGAAATTTGAACTCTCTGAACACAGCTCAGTTTGTGTTACTTAACCACTCCCAACTACAGATTTTGAGCTTAAAATTTAAGTTTGAATGTAAACTTACGAAAACATTTAATGAGATGCAAAAAATAATTGTTCGTTACTCCAAAGTCTAAAGCGCCCTCTATCGGCATTTTTTGAAATTTATCTTTATAATTTAATTTCAAGAAAATGCCGACATAAAGAATAATTTTAGTGAAAACCGCAAATCAATCGATCGGTTTTTCCGTTTTTTATGTTTATTTGAAATTTTGGTCCCTAAACTTTAATGGTGGCCAGGGCCGTAGCTAAGGGGGTGCTATGGGCGGCTCAGCCCCCCCTAAAATATTTTGAGCCCCCCCTGGAAAAAGTTCCAAGGTCACTAAATGTTCCGAAAATTCAAATGAAATTCTGTTCAAAAATCTAATTTAGTTTTGAGACCCTTTCACAGTTTTGCAGAGTTACTAAATTGTATCTAAAATACGTGTTTCAACACTCCCTCATCCTATTGGTACATATGAAGCTAACAGGATGTTTAATTTTGCACCAGTTATACATTCAAAATTTTCATCATCATATATTTTTCTTAGCATAAAATGAAGTTTTTACAACAATTTAATGAGAAACATAGTACCTACAATGTGAATATGTACTAATTTATCTTTCTGCATTAGAGAGAGAACAAAAAAATATGAGCCCCCCTACATTCCATTGAGCCCCCCCTATATTCCCCTGAGCCCCCCCTATCGTACACTTCTAGCTACGGCCCTGATGGTGGCTATTTGCTTAGGAAAACGTTTTGGACCCTTGGTCTCCTATTTAGTATTGTTTGTCTTGATGTGTACTATCACCCCTCTTTTATTGTAAAAAAAATTCGGAATCACCCTGTATTGTTAGCTAAGGCCCAAACAGACCTGACCACTTCTTGTCGGCGTGTTTGTTGTGGCGACGAGGTGTTTTTGATCTTTAATGAGTTTTGCAGGAAAGAGTCGGTTGTCCTGCAAAATAGGATTTTTCTCGTCAAGTAGGGTGAATCTGCATGCCATGGGCAAATCGGGACTTTGCCCATTGCCCATGGGCCCCCCAAATCCATACATTAAATTATAAAATATTTAGTTTCTTTTTCCATTTCCAATTCTTCCATAAATTGAAGTTAGTTTCATCTTAAAGTGACATAACAAATTTCTAAAGTTGTATAAAAGAATTCTGTCCTGTAAAAAGGAAAAAAACTGTACTTCTATTAATTAAGGGATTTAATTAAAATTGACGGGGCTAAGTGTTCTTTTCTATTTATGTCCAAGGGGTGAAAATATGTTTATGCATTACGCATACACATATGAATGACCTTCAGTTCTGTTTGAATAACATTGCAATGATTCGAAAAGGGCCCCCTAACTTATCTTTTCCCAGGGCCCCAATTAGTTATAATCGGGCCCTGCCCTGAAGCCTCCGTAAAAGACTACTTTTAGTTCTGTTTCTCCTTTACATTTGCGATTTTTTTAAGAGATTAAAATAATCAAGTATCCAAAAAAAGAAAAAAAAATTTGTTTCATTACTTTATTTTTTAAAAAAGCTGATAGAAATTTAATTTGGGGGTTTTAATATACATCTTATTAGTTATATTTCTAAATAAAAAAAAATATTGAATTATTGCAATATTGTTTAAAAATGTCTGCAATCTCTATAAAGTTTGTAGCATCTTCAATAATAATAATAATAATAATAATAATAATAATAATAATAATAATAATAATAATAAATAAATAAATAAAATACCTCGTTTAAACTTATATTGCCACACTGTCTATATATATTATGATTTACTGTTTGCTATTGAGATACTTTAATGCAAATTAAGTATGTAGTACTTGTAGTTCGTTTACAGGTTACATAGAACTATTTCATTAAATTATGCCATACAGAAAGAAAATTCTTTACATTCTATTTTAATGACGTTACACGACTTCAAACATAATGAAATTTATATATAATTACTGAAATGTATAACAATACAATTAATTTAGAATAAGGATTGAGCAGCATCTATCGTTCATTTACTGGGATATACAAATAAATTACATAGCATTACTCTCGGTGTGCAATAATTGTTTGAAAAGCGTATTGTGAAATTGATATACGTTATTGAGGAGGGAGTTAACGTCACCCATTGAAAACATAAGGAATGTGTCATATCAATTTTCTTTAACCATGTATCAACAACATTGCAGGATGTGCATTTCCATTCTTAATTAATTTTTATTACATTATATGAAATGAATTCTATAAATCATATGCAGTACAACAAGTCGAATAATTTAAATTCTGTGGGCGGGATTTGAGAAAAATGGGGTTTCAGGAGTATTATAATTTTTTTTTTTTTAAATATAAATAAGTGTTACTGTGAAAGTATGATGCAAATAAATTCATATATAGAACTGCAATGAATATTAATTGCAAAAAAAAAACCTTTTCTTAATTGTTTTACACATTTTAATTTAATAAGACAGTTTTACTGTGTGGTATGTAACAAATGCAAATATTATATACTAAAGAATTTGCCTGTTAAGAGACTACTTAATTCACTCACGCGAAAACACCCGTTTTCTGAAGATGAAATATATATTTTTTTAATACCTCGTTTGCATTTAAATGTTTTTAATCTCATTTCGCATTCATATCTGAGGCCTATTGCTACAATGACCGTTTTTTACTTTTTCAATTATGCTTTTTTTTTTTTTTTTTTTTTTTTTTTTTTGATAGTTTCATTTTTAGAACCGGTTTCGAAAGTTCCTCATTAAAAAAAGACTGAACAAAATCGATAAATGAAAAACGGGTATTGTGGAAATCAACCTTTCAGGCTTGGTATAGGGAATTAGAGATCTGCAATTGCCGGGTTTGGGTCGATTTCCATTAACGGCATTCGGGCCGGGCCGGGTCCAGGCCTTACTTTTTTCCTGGAGTATCGGGACAAGTCAGGCCTAACTTAATTTTTCCGACAGAAGCCGGGATTGATTTCATTCTTTCTAATTTTCACGGACCAAAATAATCAGTTCATGTTGAATTATTACATATGAAATTTATTTGCCAAATCTGTTCATAAATCAGTAAAATTTGGCATAGGTTTAAAAAATTTTACAAAAAAGGCATATACTTTTAAGTCGTAATTATTCTTTAATTGAACCTTAGAATTTAATCTTTTTGAGGAATAATACATTTCTAGACTTATTAAAATAAAGTTAAAAGCACGAAAAAAAAAAAAAAAAACCCTGTCTATGACGGAATATTATTTTGAACTGAAAACTGGAAATTTCTTTTAAACTTCTTTAGAAATGTTCATCCATGCAAAATGAATACAATAATATGCGAGAAGAAATATATTAAACATTTGCACCTGCTAAGAAGGGAACGTAATTTTACTTTCCAATGCGATTCCGTCTTAGAAGATTTTACATTTACCATACACCATTTTTTGGATTTTTATGCCTTTATTACATGGAATGTGGATTAATAATACGAATAATAACTGAAACATTTACATACAAACAAAGCTTCGTTAAAAACATAAATATCGAAACCTACGGCACTTCTGCATAAATGAAGATTATAAATATGAAAAAAAAAAAAAAAAAAAAGGCTAACAGTTTTTTTTGGTCAGAACTCTTCCACAAGAGTAAAGATCAATGTTTTGTAGAAATTCACTCGGGCAGGGCCGAAATTTTAATTATTTTTTCGGTCCAGGCTAAGCTTGGGCCTTGTTTTTAGCTATTATATCGGGCCGTTAATTTTTTATCTACGGGCCGGGCCGAACTTTTAACTTTAATAACGGGCCGGGCCAATTTTTTTTTTTTTTCTGTGGATCGGATCGGACTCACGCCTGGAAATTTCGACCCGTGTAGACATCTACAGGGAACACCCTCTAATGGTTGGTTCAGGTTGTAGACACTGTAACAATAATTTATTGTATAGGAATGTAGGGCGCAAGTGACGCATTGGGGTACAAACACCAGGGGCTCAATTTGTCCCTTTTTAGCTCACAGGCTATCATAGCCTGAGAGCTTATGTGCCCGTCCGTCCTGTATGTACGTTCGTATGTTCGTGCGTAACGCGATAACTCATGATAAAAATATCCGATCCACTTGAAATTTTGTATGTAGGTATATCCTGACAAGGCGCTTCCCTGATTAGTTTTTGGAGTTCATTCGATATGTACAAGAGGGGGAACGGGGGGCTCATGCCCCTCCCCTTAGTTGATATAAGCGGGATTTTCATGCAGAATTAACAGTTTTTGTTCAAAATTTAGATATAGGATCATTCTGATGAGGCGATTCCGTGACTGACATTAGGTGTTCATTGAATAAGTATAAACAGGGGGAATGGGGGGCTCATGCCCCTCCCCTTAATTGATATAAACGGGATTTTCATGCAGAATTAACAGTTTTCGTTCAAAATTTAGATATAGGATCATTCTGAAGAGGCGATACAGTGGCTGTTATTAGGTGTTCATAGAATAAGTATAAACAGGGGGAACTGGGGGCTCATGCCCCTCCCCTTAATTGATATAAACGGGATTTTCATGCAGAATTAAAAGTTTTCGTTCAAAATTTAGATATAGGATCATTCTGATGAGGCGATTCCGTGACTGTTATTAAGTGTTCATTGAATAAGTATAAACAGAGGGAACGGGGGGCTCATGCCCCTCCCCTTAATTGATATAAACGGGATTTTCATGCAGAATTAACAGTTTTCGTTCAAAATTTAGATATAGGATCATTCTGATGAGGCGATACCGTGGCTGTTGTTAGGTGTTCATTGAATAAGTATAAACAGGGGGAACGGGGGTTCTAATGCCCCTCCCCTTAACTTGTATAAATGGATTTTTCAATCAGAAATGTCAGATTTCGTTCAAATCTCTGAATAGTTTTGAAAGTTTAATGGTAGGAGAATAACTCCTCTTAAATTATATAAATGCTAAATGGGTTTTTATTAAGAATTATCCGATTTGCTCTGAATTTTGGATATAGGTTTTTTAATATGATAAAGCATGTACTTGATAGTTTAGGAGGTTCAATGATTAAGTATAAAAAAGGAGAAAGGGGAGAGCTATTACCCCTTTTTACTTTTTTTTTTCGAACGGAATTAACGAAAATACAAGGCTGTAATGTACAATTAGTATGCGTAGCCTGTGAGCTCAATGCCATCAGTTTAACTGGGCAATATTCTTTTTTATTAGCTCACAGGCTATCATAGCCTGAGACCTTATGTGCCCGTCCGTTCTGTATGTATGTTCGTACGTTCGTTCGTGCATAACGCGATAACTAATGATAAAAATATCGGATCCACTTGAAATTTTGTATATAGGTATATCCTGATAAGGCGCTTCCCTGATTAGTTTTTGGAGTTCATTCGATATGTATAAGAGGGGGAACGGGGGGCTCATGCCCCTCCCCTTAATTGATATGAACGGGATTTTCATGCAGAATTAACAGTTTTCGTTCAAAATTTAGATATAGGATCATTCTGATGAGGCGATTCCGTGACTGTTATTAGGTGTTCATTGAATAAGTATAAACAGGAGGAACGGGGGGGGGGGGGCTCATGCCCCTCTCCTTAATTGATATAAAAGGGATTTTCATGCAGAATTAACAGTTTTCGTTCAAAATTTAGATATAGGATCATTCTGATGAGTCGATTCCATGACTGTTATTAGTAAGTTAAACAGGTAATTAATTAAATTAGTATAAACAGTATTATTAAATAAGTATAAACAGGGGGAACGGGGGTTTTAATGCCCCTCCCCTTAACTTGTATAAATAGATTTTTCAAGCAGAATTGTCAGATTTCGTTCAAATCTCTGAATAGTTTTGGAAGTTCAATGGTTAAGTATAAAAGAGGGGAATAACTCCTCTTAAATTATATAAATGCTTAATGGGTTTTTATTAAGAATTATCCGATTTGCTCTGAATTTTGGATATAGATTTTTTTTATGATAAAGCTTGTCCTTGATAGTTTAGGAGCTTCAATGATTAGGTATAAAAAAGGAGAAAGGGGAGAGCTGTTTCCCCTACTTAATTTGTTTTTCGAACAGAATTAACCCTTGAAAATATAAGGCTGTAATGTACAATTAGTATGCGTAGCCTGTGAGCTCAATGCCATCAGTTTAACTGGGCAATATTCTTTTTATTATTATTTCAAGCTTTCTCATTCACATCAAAAAATTCCTATGCTGGTATTTTCTTTATTTAAAAGAGACATTTCATGATTACTTAAAGAAAAAGTTCTTCTTTGAAAATTTCTGGTATGAAATCAAAATTTCTCATTTAAAATAACTCCATTTCTTTTTTTTTCTTTTTTTCTTTTTTCTTTTTTCTTTTTTTTTTTTTTTTCATGTATTTTCTGTGTTTGACAGATTTGCTAGTTTTTCTTTTCTTTTTCCTTTTAAATTCAAAATTTTCGATTTCATACCAGAAAAATTTCAAAGATTTTTTTTTCTTTTTGCAATCATGAAATGTCTATTTTAAATAAATAAAAGAATAGAATATTAATTTTCTGGCATGAAAAAAATATTTTGGAATAGAAAGGGGGCAAATTGGCTACTTCGCTTTTACCATGAATTTAGAAACATCCTGTATTTAAAATTTTGTTTGAAGTAAAAAAAAAAAAATGTTAAAATTGTTGTAACATGTTATAAATTACGTTGAATGAATTTCTTTTCCATTTTGAATAACTAAGTACAAAATAAATAAATAAATAATTTATATAAGCAACTTAAATTAATTTTTTTTATTATTTTAATTAAATTTTAAATGTAATTAAATTTTTTACATTTTAATTATTTTTAAAAGTTAATTTAATTTAATTTAAAATTTTAATTAATTTTAAAATAAAAATTAAATTTATTTTTTTAATTTAAATTTAATTTTTCAATTATTTATCCCTGGAATTCTCAATCAAGTTAGTCCTATGGGTGATAGAGATCCAAATGTTCGAGACTATGAGCGTCCCCCCACTTTTTTTTTTTAGGACTACACCACTGTGTGTGAGGGGGGAGGACAAAGAATAATTTAAAAGAAAATGTAATTTATAGATTCTTTCACCTCTCTACATCTGAAGCTTACATGTATTAGTGAAGTTGCTTCTGTTCTCATATACACACACACATATATATAGTATAGATATTGGTTCTATATATATATACATTAAATGTTGTAATATATAAACTTCTGATGTAGTGAGTTTAGGGACTCTATAAGAAATATGGGAGTTATTTTATTGTGTCTTTTTATCTCTCCAGTGATATTTCTTGTTGAAAATTAAAAGAAATATGTATATAAACATCCATGTATAACATATAGTATATCAATGAAACGATTTGGAAAAATCTGAATTTTTTTTTAAACCCCCAAAATCCTCCCTCCCTCCCCCACGCAGAAATCTACCTCCCTGGAAGGAAAAAGTAAGTAAACTTTTCTCTCAGTATAATGTCATGATTTAGATACATGATAAATATCTCAATATTTTATTTATTATTTTTATCTGTAAGTTCTTTAAATCTCATTTCATTAAAAAAAAGCCAAATGATAAAAATAAATAAATAAATAAAAACTCTCCTTTATTAACCTTTTACCCTGCGCTTTAACATCCCCTCTTCTCTCTCCCTCTCTCTTTGAATTCCCCCTCCCCCCCCCCCCCCCGCAACAACATTCTTGCCCAAAGTTCCAAAAATCTAGAAGCACGTGTATTTTTTTCTACCTCCTCCACAACTGTGATTACCTCTTTTTATTACACATTTTTTCAAGGTACAATATTTCTTCAAATATTGTCTAAATCAAAACCTTCCATTTCTAAAAATTCATATTAAGATTACAGAATTTTATTAAATATTAGCTCACAAGTTCAAACAATGCAAAAAAAAAAAAAAAAAAAAAAAAAACTTTAACAGTTTTTGTTTGCAATGTTATCTAACATTTTCCTTTAAAAATTTAAATCTTAGTATAAATGATATTACGATCATAAATTTATTCTAAATTTGTTTAACTCTGATCTGGAAGCTTGCTTTATGCCACACGGCATCATAATAATAATAATAATAAATAAGCGGCCGCAGAAAAAAGGGCGTAATTAATTCATTATGCTTTGTGATTTCAAAAATTAGTTATTTATCTTTTCTACTGCGCACAGAAATCTTAACCATATCTAAAAAAGCAAAATAATGAAAATTTTCCCCTAAAGAAAATTCCTCTTCTCCTTGTCTTTATTTTATTCCTTTTAAAAGTTCTTTATGTAATCCCCTCTCCCCCTCATTCACATCCAAAGCCCGTTCTTAATTAAAGTTAAATATATAAAAGATCTTTGCTTATATATAAATTAACAATGTAACAAGTTGAAAGAATCTCTGAATTGTATTTCTTTAATACACCCCCCCCCCCTCCTTCTCTGTAGACACCCTAACTTCTCCATACACATTATCTGAATTATAATTATGGGACCGTTCAAGTATTACGTAAGCACTAAAGGGGGAGGGGAGGGTCCAGAGTCTGCTTATTTTTTCTGACAAGGGGGAGGTGCGGGTCACGACAATTCTTACGTAAGCATTACGTGTAGAATTAATAATGTAAAAGATTGGTAACTTTTTATAAATCAAGACGTATTGATGTATAAACTGTCATAAAATCTTACATAAGCAAAGGGGGGGGGGGGGTCTAGCATTTGCTTATATTTTCTTACAAAGGGGGGGGAGGGGGTACAAAATGACTAAAAATATGCTTACATAATACTTGAACGGTCCCTATACGAAATTATCTGTTTTACAATAAATTTAAATTTGGAAATAAGATCAGGATACTAAAAAAGGGTAATTTATGACTTTATTTTTCGAGTGTAAAGTTTTATTATTATTATTGTTGTTGTTGTTGTGAGTAAGGTCCAGAAGCGGATTAACTACCTCCCAAACGCCCAAACTAGATTTTTTTTTTTTTTTTGACAACCTCATTGCCCCCCCCCCCCCCTCGGTCCTCAAAGCAATACATTTTTCTATTTTCTGGCACAAAGGGGAAAAATACTTTTAGTGCAGGAAAACATTGAAATTACATAAAATTTAAAGTACCACAATTAGATAAGTTTTAATAAAAAAGGACTTTTTAAATTCCTTTTTAGACGTCGAACAATATTTTCTTGAATAAACATTATTAGGAATCAGGGGCAATAGAAAAAAATAGAATTTCATATTGTAATACACATGTGCAGCAACATATAAAAGAAAAGCTCTAATTAAATTATGCTCGTTTTTGCAGTTGAAAGAATGTTTCTATCACACTAATGTTAATGCTAATCCTATGGGACAGTTCTTTGCGGATTTCTCGCACAAATTTAACATTTTTGAATGTATTTATTTATTTATTTTTTCATACGATAGCTTAGGACGATCTATAATCGCGCTAGTTTTTACTTTTTTCAATTCTTGTTTCAGTTTTTTTTTTTTTTTTTTTTTTTTTTTGTACGTGATAGTTTTGTTTTCAGAACCAGTTTAAATCAGTTCTAAAAGTTAAAATTAAAAAAAAAAAAAAAAAAAAACTGAAACCAAAATCTAGAAAGTAAAAACTAATTATATATCGTTCTGAGTTATTCTTATCAAAAATATTAAAATGCGCGTGAGAAATTTCCAAAGAACTGCCCCTTAGAATTAACATTAGCGTTCCCGTGTTCTCCATGTCTAGTGTAGCCCCTTAAGCAGCTACTTCAAGCAAAAACACCCACTCTCTAATGTTAATCCTTGTTTGAAAAGGGATTAGGTTCTTTTAGAGAGACCTCCCCAACGGAGGACACCCCCCCCCCCTTTAGGGCCTATATCCCACGTGTAGATAATCGGCCGACATAATATAAACCAAACCAAACCTAATGTTAATCCTATGGTAGAAATTTTTTTTAACATCTCGTTTGCATTTCAATATTTTTGAGCAATTTTTGCATTGGATAGATGAGGTCTTCTCTACAAATGCGTTTTGTACTTTTTTATTATTGTTGAAGATTTTATTATTATTATTATTTTTATTAGGATACTTCTACTTTTTGAACCGGTTTTGAAAGTAAAAGTAACTTTATTAAAAAACCTGCAAACAAAATAGGAAAAAAAAAGTTAAAAACGGCCCTGACATAAAGAAAAAAATGAATCTAGGAAAAAAAGTGACCGGAAAAAAAGTGACATAAACTACAAGAGCGGAAAAAAGTGACACGGAAAAAAGTGACAAGGGAAAAAAGTTACCGGAAAAAAGTGACAAGGATTGATTTTGGGGAATTATTATTGATTTTGGGTGTTCATTGGTTAAGTATGAAAGGGGGATCGAGGAGGGGGCTCATAGTTTAGGTAAATGGGTTTTTTTTTATAGTTTACATTGAAAGATTTGGAGATAAATCTATTGCTTTGTCTGTAACAGGGTCATTAATAAATTTTTAACCCATTCCTATAATTGGTTATTTGCAAATTAATAGATGATAATTTAAATGTTGAATGTCTTAAGTTTATATGCATTATAACTTTAATATAGAAAAATACTTTGATAAATTAGATATGATAGTGATAAAATGCCAACTTTTGTGCTTTATGTTACCATATTTTTATTGCAATCTTCATTTTATTTAATCTTCAATATTTTATGACAGATAAGAAGTACTATGTATGACGGCCGATTTTCTGCACTAGGGATATAGGTCCGAGGACGTGTACTTTCCATAGGATTCTTTCTAAGGTATCTTAACCTGCATTTATGCAAGGTCACCCAAGGTTCAATGAAAATAATGGAAAACTCCATACGGTTAGGCCGACGGGTGCGATTGCGTGACATATAAGACGAAAAGCTCTTTTTAAAAATAGTGGTTAGAAAAAAAGCTGGCAACTATAAAACTATTTCCTAAAAGTGTTAAATCAGTATGCATAATATACTGAATAAAATTAGATACAAGCAACATGGTAAACGGAAAAAAAGTGACCGGAAAAAAAGTTATCGGAAAAAAGTGACCTAAACTACAAAAGTGGAAAAAAAGTGACGCGGAAAAAAGTGACAAGGAAAAAAAGTGACACGGAAAAAAAGTGACAAGGATTGATTTTGGGGAATTATTATTGATTTTGGGGATTCATTGGTTAAGTTTGAAAGGGGGATGGGGGGGGAGGCTCATAATTTAGGTAAATGGGTTTTTCATGCTGAATTAACTGTTTTGGTTCAATTTTTGGATATACGTTCATACTGAAAAGACGCTTGCCTGATTAGTTTTGGGAAGGTACGATTACTCCTCCCCCCATCCGTCCTCAATTACATGAATGGGTTTTTATGCAGAATTGTCCAACGTGTGTTAAATTTGCATATAGGTTCTTTTCGATAAGGCTTATATATAGTATATAATGCCTGAAGAGATTTAGGAGTTCTAATGGTTAAGTATAGAGAGGGAAAGGGGGATAACCTTTCTAAAATTAAATTAATAATTTTTTACGCATAATTATCCGATTTGCTTAGAATTTTGGACATACGTTCATTATGATAAGACGTATCTCTGATTAGTTATGGGGTTCTTCAGCTTATTATAAAGGGGGGCGAGCAATTATATCACCCTTAAACTAGAAAAATAGGTTTTTATGCAGAATTATCCCATGTATTTCAAATTTTAAATATAGATTCTTTCTGATAAGGTGGATCTCTGAATAGTTTTAAGGATTTAATATCTAAGTATAGAAGGGGAATAGAATATAACCCACCTTAAATTAAATTACTTTTTACGCAGAATTATCAGATTTGCTTCAAATTTTGGATTATAGAACCATTATGATAAGGCGTATCCCTGATTACATATGGGGTTATTTTGCCAATTAAAAATTGGGGCAGGTGATCATTCCCCCCCCCCCCTTAAATTAGATAAATTGTTTTTTATGCTCACTTATCCGATATATTTCATATTTTGGATGTATGTTCTTTCTCATAAAGTGAATCCCGGAATAATTTTAAAGGTTTTATGGCTAAGCAAACACTGGGGGAAACGGATAATACCCCCCCCCTTAAATTAACAAATGGCTTTTTACGCAGAATTATCTGATTTGATTCAAATTTTGATTGGGCGTTCATTATGATAAGGCAAAGTCCTGATTAATTGTGGATTATCCCCCGTTCATCGCTCTATACTTAGCCATTAAACCCTTAAAATTATTCAGGGATTCACTTTATCAGGAAGAACCTATATCCAAAATTTGAAATACGTTGAATAGTTGTGAAAGGAAAAAAACAATTTATTTTATTTTAAGAGTGGAGGATTAATCACCCGCTTCCCTTATTTAATTAGCAAAAAAAACCCATAATTAATCAGAGATACGCCTTCTTATAATGAATATACATGGAAAATTTGAAGCAATTCGGATAATTCTGCGTAAAAAGCCATTTATTTAATTTAAGGGGGTTTATCCCCCGTTCTCCCTCTATACATAGCCATTAAACCCTTAAAACTATTCAGGAATTTACTTTAATGAGAAAGATCCTATATCCAAAATTTGAAATACATCGGATAAGTGTGCATAATTTTTTTTAAATCTAATTTAAGGTGGGTATAGTAATCACCCGCCCTCCTTTTTAATTACCAATAGAACCCCATAACTAATCACAAATACGTCTTATCATAATGAACACATGTCCAAAAATTCGAAGCAAATCGGATAATTCTGCATAAAAAGCCATTTATTTAATTTAAGAGGGGTTTCCTCCATCTCCCCTTTATACTTAGCCATTAAATCCTTAAAACTATTCCAGAATTCACCTTATCAGAAAGAACCTATATTTAAAATTGAAATACATGGGATAATTCTGCATAAAAACCTATTTATCTAGTTTGAGGGGGAGAATTGCTCGTTCCCCCCCTTTATAATAAGCAGAAGAACCCATAACTAATCTAAGATACGTCTTATCATAATGAATTTATGTCCAAAATTTTAAGCAAATCGGATAATTATGTGTAAAAAGCCATTAATTTAATTTAAGAAAGGTTATCCCCCGTTCCCCCTCTATACTTAACCCTTAAACTCCTAGAATCTCTTCAGGCATTTTATACTATACATAAGCCTTATCGAAAAGATCCTATATGCAAATTTGACACACGTTGGATAATTCTGCGTAAAAACCCATTCATCTAATTGAGGACGGATGGGGGGAAGGGGGGGGGTAATCGTCCCTTCCCAAAACTAATCAAGCAAGCGTCTTTTCAGGATGAACGTATATCCAAAAATTGAACCAAAACATTTCAAAAATATGCATTAAAATATTTAATTGTTATAAAGGACGTTAAATACTAATAAAAACATTAAAAGATCTTAATAATTTTTGCATGTTTCGATTGAATTTACTGAATCATCAGAAAAAAGAAAATACAAATAAACACAAAGATGGAAAATGACAATTTCCATCTTTGTGTTAATATTTCTTTGTTTTAATATTTCTCTAATGACTATTGTCATTTTCCATCTTTGTGTTTATTTGTATTTTCTTTTTTCTGATGATGATTGAGTAAATTCAATCGAAACATGTAAAAATTATTAAGATCTTTTAATGTTTTTATTAGTATTTAACGTCCTTTATAGCAATTAAATATTTTAATGCATATTTTTGAAATGTTTTTAATAGACGTATATGAAAACTTCTATTAATAATTAATGAACCAAAACAGTTAATTCAGCATCAAAAACCCATTTACCTAAACTATGACCCCCCCCCCCCCCCGATCCCCCTTTCATACTTAACCAATGAATCCCCAAAATCAATTCCTTGTCACTTTTTTTCCAGTAACTTTTTTTCCTTGTCACTTTTTTTCCGCGTCATTTTTTTTCCGTGTCACTTTTTTTCCGCTTTTGTAGTTTATGTCACTTTTTTTCCGTTTACCGAAAAAAATCTGAAAAAAAAAAATCGTAGCATCGGGGTAATTTTTTCTTCCGTTCCTTTAGGTGTCAACCTACTCAGCCTCATGGGTATCCGCCTCTGAGTAAGTCTTTAGAGATAATTATAAGGAAATTAAAATGTCATAAAAAAAAAAGATCGTAGAAGAAAAACACGAAATTGGAATTATTAGTTAAATCATTGATTCTATGAGCTACGTTTCAAATATTATTGTATTTATTTCTTTGAAGTAAAGCAAGACTGCTTTTGAAATGTCAAACTATAAAGGATTCTTTCGGTAGGAGCTGTGATAATTTTCAAGTATGCAAGTATTTCAATTTTTTTTTTCTTTTTGTAAGAGGGTATTATTAATGATTTGCAGGTCCGGATACCCGTTCCGGAAGATAATGGACGGACAACAGAACAGCATATCTCCGTTCTCCAATTTTAAGATAAGAGTAAAACTTGTCTATTCCACCTGAACTCTTTCCTATAATACAAGGTTTCTGAATAGTGTGGAGTGGATATAGTTTAAGAAAGTGTAGGATGCATGACGGTGGTTTTATTTCGTTTCGCGTTGTTTTCGAGGAATGAGGGTTTTATGTCAAGCTGAACATAATTTTTAAAAAATATCACAATTAAAAGAAAAAAAAATCTAAGATTCTTGATAACTTTACAACTATAAATTACAGCTCTTTCTTTTTCTAAATTTATTCAAGAAAACATAGACAAAGTAGTATTTCGATCATTTCTTTGTACGCAGACATGATTACTAAAACAATTCGTGTAATTGTTTCAAATAAATCAAGCTTTTCAAGTAGAAAAGTTATGTTGTCATTACAACTTTCCTGATTTTACATTTCTACTAACAGTTGTAGTCACATATGTTATTAAAGTATAAGTATAAAGTATAAGTCTAAATATTACATATTTATTTATTTATTTTAATTAAAATTTAGAAAGCGTCAAACCGCTCTGTCAAAAAATAAAGTTTTTTTTTTTTTTTTTTTTTTTTTTAATGAATATAAATTAAATGATACGCAAGAAAAGAAATGAGCAAATTTGCTATTTCATTAGCTCTTTGTCGAAGATTTTAGTTGAAAATTTTGAAAAGATTTAATTAAAGATTAAGTAATGCTGTTTTAAATCAATATAAAATTATTTTAATATGTCAAATATAATTTTTCAAAATCAAGCTGAATATGTTTCATGATTTAAAAATGCATTTAGTTGAAAATCAGCTAACATTTTTGTATAATGCAGCAGATGCATTGTTAAATAATGCCACTATTTAATATTCGCAACGGAAAAGTTTTTGTTTTGAAAAAATTAGGTTTATTTTGATTAGGTTTTATTTAAGATAGATTAGTTATGTTATAAATCAAGTTTTAACATTATATTAATACAACATTAGTATTATTTTCATATTTTGCATACAAGCATTAGTCTGTATTTGCTATGATCTTCTCTCTGTGTCGTGCCATAGACAATTAAAAAAAAAAAAAAAAAAAAAAAAAAAAAAAAAAAAAAAAAAAATCTTATCTTTTTTTTTTTTTTCTGCAGAGCCTTTTGAAGGTACTTTTTGTGGCAATTATGGGTAATATAACAGAAATGGTAAGGATTTAATAATTATTTCCCACATTTTTCTTCTCTTTTTATGAACAGCAAATGCTATGATATTTTCTGATTTTTCAATGGTCATGTATGTTTACTTAACATCTATAGATTCAATAAACTTTATCGCAAAAACCCATGGAGCTGGAATGATCTTCATTGTTCTATATTTCTACAATGTAGTTTTTATTAAATTCCTGGCTTGGAAAAAATCAGCATAATGAACAGCAATTTCAGCCAAAATTTCAGATGTTTCAAGTTTAAGGATTTATAAAAAGTGCAACTATTCATTAGTCTCCAGGTCAATAAAAGAGAAATAATAGAAATAATAAACACCCATGCTTTTTTTCCTTAGTGGTATTAGTACTTTGACATGGAAAACAACTCCAAATTTCGGAATTGAATAAAATAAAAAGGGGGCGGTGCATGGAAATACCCCTTTCACCCACACGCCAAAAAACAAACAAATAAAATAATTAAAATGGCGTGATTAAAGAAATGAAAATTGCGAAACAGTACAGTACTAATCCAAGTTCTTCATAATAAATTATTCACCAAAAAATAAGAAACAGAAAAAAACCTCAAAAAATTCTAGAAGTACTCTGTAAAAGAAAAAAAAATGCACAGTTACTAAGATTTTTGAACATAAAGTTTTGCTGTTATCCTTACGAGGTGGAACCCGTCGAAATTCGACGAAATAAAATGATGTTTCAGAAGTTTCATTCATTTATAATAAATCAATAAAATTAGTTACATTAAAAAAATGCATCTTATATTGATCCGCCTAACTTTCAAACAAATATTATTTTAAGCTAAAACTAACAAAATATTATTTCTATAAAACCATGTTGTCCAAATTATTAAAAGTAAATTCTATATTGCATAGGTAATCAGTAAATTATAATAAAGATAAGTTATTGTGATGAAGTTATCAATTGAGGCTCTTATGTTTGATATAAATGCGAATGAAAAAAAAAAAAAAAAAAAAAAAGATATATATTCCAAATTTACACGATCACAGACGATATATTTCACACAGTATTCGCATTTTAATTTGTAGTTATTAATTTTTTCTTTCAATTTTAGGAGAAAATGAACTGTTGCCACTGTTACAAAATTGGTACTAAAAACTATATAAAAAAAATTAATATCTCAAAAATAAATTGAAATACAGCTTTGAAACAAATTGCATTGCTTTGAAACAAAAGCATATTTTTTTCTCTATACGACGGTGTAAAAATTTAAAATATGCCATGTTTAGAAGTATCATATTTGCAGTAGAGAAAATTAGAAAACTGAAATTGCAAAGGAAAGTGTTGGCATTCGCAAAATGACGTATGCGTTACGCATAGATACGTTTGGCCTTTATTATATAGCTATGAGAAAATCTTGGAATACAAATTTATTAGAAAAATTTTAGTAACTGTACAGATTTTTTTTTTTTTTTTTTTTTTTTTTTTACAGTTTACATTGAAAGATTTGGAGATAAATCTATTGCTTTGTCTGTAACAGGGTCATTAATAAATTTTTAACCCATTCCTATAATTGGTTATTTGCAAATTAATAGATGATAATTTAAATGTTGAATGTCTTAAGTTTATATGCATTATAACTTTAATATAGAAAAATACTTTGATAAATTAGATATGATAGTGATAAAATGCCAACTTTTGTGCTTTATGTTACCATATTTTTATTGCAATCTTCATTTTATTTAATCTTCAATATTTTATGACAGATAAGAAGTACTATGTATGACGGCCGATTTTCTGCACTAGGGATATAGGTCCGAGGACGTGTACTTTCCATAGGATTCTTTCTAAGGTATCTTAACCTGCATTTATGCAAGGTCACCCAAGGTTCAATGAAAATAATGGAAAACTCCATACGGTTAGGCCGACGGGTGCGATTGCGTGACATATAAGACGAAAAGCTCTTTTTAAAAATAGTGGTTAGAAAAAAAGCTGGCAACTATAAAACTATTTCCTAAAAGTGTTAAATCAGTATGCATAATATACTGAATAAAATTAGATACAAGCAACATGGTAAACGGAAAAAAAGTGACCGGAAAAAAAGTTATCGGAAAAAAAGTGACCTAAACTACAAAAGTGGAAAAAAAGTGACGCGGAAAAAAGTGACAAGGAAAAAAAGTGACACGGAAAAAAAGTGACAAGGATTGATTTTGGGGAATTATTATTGATTTTGGGGATTCATTGGTTAAGTTTGAAAGGGGGATGGGGGGGGGAGGCTCATAATTTAGGTAAATGGGTTTTTCATGCTGAATTAACTGTTTTGGTTCAATTTTTGGATATACGTTCATACTGAAAAGACGCTTGCCTGATTAGTTTTGGGAAGAGACGATTACCCCCCCCCCCCCATCCGTCCTCAATTAGATGAATGGGTTTTTATGCAGAATTATCCAACTTGTGTCAAATTTGCATATAGGTTCTTTTCGATAAGGCTTATATATACACTATATTGCCATTGATTATGGGACACTTGATATTTTAGACATTTTACTAAATATCTAGAAAAATACATGAGGAATCATCTCGAAACTCTTAGTGTATAAATATAATAGTACACGTCATACATCTCCGTGAAGATTTTTTACCGAAACGCCATAGGGGACCGTCAACAAATTAAAAAAGAATGAATATCTTTTGAATAACCCTGTCAAAACTAATGTAGCAAAAGCGCTCAAACTCTAGATTATGATTGAATGCCTTATTGTAATACACTGTGTTCATTTTTATGCAAATAGCTTGCACATTCGCAGAGTAATTAAGGTTTTTATAAAAATGGTCCCAAATTTTTCCAAGTTTTTCCATTATAATTTTCAGAGTTCTTAATATAAAATAATATTTTTTTCAGAAAATATGACAAACAACATTGCACACAGTACCCTGTAATCAGAATTAAAAAATAATAAAAATTGTATGAAAAATGAGTAGGTTTACTATATGATTTTTTACTGCGCATGCGTCAAAGATATCAAAATTTCATTTGCATATTATGCTAGCTAAATGTACAGAGCAACTTTTATAAAAGTCTCAAAATCATAGCTTGAAAATTCTGAAAGTAATCGTCTATAGAAAAAGGACAAAATCCGTTGTTTCCAAAATGAAGCAAAAAAATGAGGGATTTTATCCAAATGCAGTAGTACATCCCATATTGTGTATTCTATATTGACACTAATCAATGAATATATGGGTACAACCCCTCTTGTTTTTGCTTCATTTTGAGGATAATGGATTTTCGACTTATTCAATTGACGATTATTTTCAGAATTTTCAAGTTATGATTTTGTGACTTTCACAAAAGTTGCCTTATACATTTAGCTAACATAATATGCAAATGAAATTTTGATATCGTTGACGCATGCGCAGTAAAAAAATATTTAGTAAACCAACTCATTTTTTATACAATTTTCATTAATTTTTAATTCTGATTACAGGGTACTGTGTGCAATGTTGTTTGTCATATTTTCTGAAAAAAATAATATTTTATATTAAGAACTCTGAAAATTATAAGGAAAAAACTTGGAAAAATTTGGGATCATTTTTATAAAAACCTTAATTACTCTGCGAGTATGCATGCTATTTGCATAAAAATGAACAAGGCTTACTACAATAAGGCATTCAATTACAATCTAGAGTTTGAGCGCTTTTGCTACATTAGTTTTGACAGGGTTATTCAAAAGATATTAATTCTTTTTTAATTTGTTGACGGTCCCCTATGGAGTTTCGGGAAAAAATCTTCACGGAGATGTATGACTTATACTATTATATTTATACACTAAGAGTTTCGAGATGATTCCTCAAGTATTTTTCTAGATATTTAGTAAAATGTCTAAAATCGCAAGTGTCCCATAATCAATGGCAATATAGTGTAGTATGAAGTGCCTGAAGAGTTTTAGGAGTTTAATGGTTAAGTATAGAAGGGGAACGGGGGATAACCTTTCTTAAATAATGGCTTTTTACGGATAATTATTCGATTTGCTTCGAATTTTGGACATGGGCTAATTATGATAAGACGTATTTCTGATTATTTATGGGTTTCTTTTGCTAATTAAAAAGGAGGCGGGTGATTACTACCCCCGGCCTTAAATTAGATTTAAAAAAAATATGCACACTTATCCGATTTATTTCAAATTTTGGATGTAGGATCTTTCTCATAAAGTAAATTCCTAAATAGTTTTAAGGGTTTAATGGCTATGTATAGAGGGAGAACGGGGGATAAACCCCCTTAAGGGTGTATTTTTTTCCACGCTTTTCCACCTTCAACAGCTCGAAATTTTCCGATACAATTTCAGACACATTTTCAAAAGTAGAAACATAAAACTTGCTGAGGATATTTTTGAAGAGATGTACAAGGTGCCATGTGCTGTATTTTTACGCTCAATTCATTAGAATTTGATTTATAAACAATTATCTTCTCAGTATGACCCTTTTTTTTCGTTCACAGATCTCCCGCCATCGGAAAATCTGTTCAAAATGCCGTTTTTGATTGCTTTTTTCGCAATATTTTCTGCATTTATCAAAGAATTGACAATTACGGCACCTTGTGTACTTTCTAAATAAGACAATTTGCCAGTTTGATGCATATGAGAGTAAAAATGAAGTTAAAAATAAATCGGAAAATAGGCAATTTGAATCGAAATACACCCTTAAATTAAATAAATGGCTTTTTGCGCAGAATTATCCGATTTGCTTCAATTTTCGATGTATATTCATTATAAGAAGGCGTATCTCTGATTAATTATAGGATTCTTTTGCTAATTAAATAAGGGAAAGCGGGCGATTAATCCCCCACTCTTTAAATAAGATTTTTTTTTCACAATTATCCAACGTATTTCAACTTTTGGATATAGGTTTTACCTGATAAAGTGAATCCCTGAATAGTTTTAAGGGTTTAATGGCTAAGTATAGAGGGATGAACGGGGGATAACCCACAAATAATCAGGAGTTCGCCTTATCATAATGAACGCGCATTCAAAGTTTGAATCAAATAAGATAATTCTGCGTAAAAAGCCATTTATTAATTTAAGGGGGGTTATCCTCCGTTCCCCCACTGTATATGTCGGACGTTCCTCTCAGCCCGCACAACTTTGAAGAAAGTCCGTGGTAGTTATAGCTGCCACCACCGATATTACTAGGTGATATCGGTCACCCACTGTGAGGATTGTGTAAATGAACACTGACGCTGTCAATTAACTGAATTAACAGTTTATTTAGAATATATGTACACACTAAATACGCTATTTACCATTATATACAATTACAACTCGGATATAGGTGATCCGGTTCAACATTAAATTAAATACAGTAAAGGTTATCTGGTACTATTCGAATTACACCTTCCACCTCACACTCAATGCACGTTAGATTCACATTCACTTTATCGGAGATCAACCACGAATCTCCCAACACAGGTATACTCGGCTTGCACTTCTCGGCCCAGAGCACTAAACACCAGGACGTCTGTGTCCCTTGCTCTCCAGATACGCACTGCCTCCGCTCTACAACGCAGAGCACACCCTATCAGGACCTCTGTCCAACACTACTCTCTAAGTATGAACCCAGATACGAACTGAACTAATTTGAGATAAGACTTGCTCTTCTCAAATCACGGTGTTTCCCCAATGTCAACCCCCTTTGGAGCTTATCCATTGGACACATTCCACATTCCTTTCTTGATCAGTGACATGTTGCTTGTCAGCTCATCATCCACATACCTCACTGACGAATGAACAAGCCTCTCCGCAATCTCCTCTTTCTCACTCACCACCTGTAGAGGATTACTTGTCAATTCTCCCTTCAACAAAGAAAGAATGTCACCTTGAAAATTCTAGTACACAGCCGGTATAATATAAAAGAGATTAAGATAGAGAAATAACGGAAATTCCAATCTTTAGCAGAGGTGGTCTCAGAACCTGACAGTATACCTATATTTAAAATTTGAAATACATGGGGTAATTCTGCATAAAAACCTATTTATCTAGTTTAAGGGGGAGATAATTGCTCGCCCCCCCACCCTTTATAATAAGCAGAAGAACCCCGTAACTAATCAGAGATACGTCTTATCATAATGAATCTATGTCCGAAATTCTAAGCAAATCGGATAATTATGCGTAAAAAGTTATTAATTTAATTTAAGAAAGGTTATCCCCCGTTCTCCCTCTATATATAACCATTAAAACTCTTCATGCATTATATGCTAGATATAAGCCTTATCGAAAAGAACCTATATTCACAGGGCCCGATTTAGACAGTGGGGGGCCCTGGGGCAAACATTATTAGAGGGGCCCCCTTCTATCTTAAAAATGTTTGTGAATTATACTCAAGTGACTAAAATTAAAATTCAAACCTATTGTATGTATGCATAAATTTTGTACCAAGTACTGATTTCAGTATTTATATTTCACATCTTTATACATAATAACAGATGATAAATAATTTTAACTATTAATTTTCTTATGATGTAACTATTACTTTAAGGGAACGTGGGGCAGGGAAGCAAAGGGGGTAGGAGAAAAAAGACCCCTTAAAATTGAAAAAAAAGAATTTTGGTAATATTTTGCTATTTTATATCATTTGGCCCTCTTTTAACAATAAACTTTTCTCTCCTTGGGGGCCCCCCTCAAACCGGGGGCCCGGGGCAATTGCCCCGCATGCCCCTGCCTTAGTCAGGCCCTGTATATTCAAATTTGACACACGTTGGATAATTCTGCATAAAAACCCATTCATCTAACTGAGGACGGATGGGGGGGGGGGTAATCGTCCCTTCCCAAAACTAATCAGACAAGCGTCTTTTCAGTATGAACGTATATCATAAAATTGAACCAAAACAGTTAATTCAGCATGAAAAACCCATTTACCTAAATTAGAGCCATCCCCCTTTCAAACTTAACCAATGAATCCCCAAAATCAATAATAATTCCCCAAAATCAGTCCTTGTCACTTTTTTTCCGTGTCCCTTTTTTTTCGTGTCACTTTTTTTCCTTGTCACTTTTTTTCCGCTTTTGCAACTTAGGTCACTTTTTTTCCGATAACTTTTTTTCCGGTCACTTTTTTTCCTAGATTCAAGCAACATATGCGTCTTGTAACGTATGCTATTTCACATATTTGCTAATGAACTCATTCCACTTCTCATCGCAATCCCTATTTTACTTTCAACATGTGAAGATCAAGATTAAAATCGGCAGATATTTTTCTTGAAACTATTTTTAAAAACGAAGGTTATTATTCTGATTTCAAAATAATATTATAAAAGATGTTAGTATCATGTATCATATGAAGTTAATTGAAGGCAATCAACTAACGATCTTAGTTTCACATAAATAGTTATATGTAATAATAAATATCTAAAGATCTTGGTTCTGTATTACGGAAGAAACAATTTAGGATTATTTCTTTGCTAAAACAACTTTTTCATTCAAAGAGAAGTAAAGTTCCGAACTGTTTATCTGGCAATATCCTGAAAAGTGAAAACTGGTGTTTTTGAAAGAATGTACTACTTTTCAAAGGTACAACCGCTTCAATAATAAATAAATAGAACCTCCCAACAAAGATTACTTACCAATGTTCTTAAATGTTAACAAAGATGTAATAAAACTCAAATTATTTATAAATTGTGTTAATTTTTCTCGCAAAAGAAACAAAGTCTAAAATTTATTTACATTAATGTAGAATTACCTTTTATTATGTTAGTAATAATTTAAGGCGATTTAAGAGTCTTATGATTCTCTATTTTCTTTATAATACAAAAAGATATGAGAAAACCTTGCCACTCTCTTCCTTGGAAAGAGATAATTCTAAATTCTAAGAAAAAATTTTTAGGTATTCCTCCTTGCGATATTTTAAGCCAAGATTTTTTTAAATATCATTTCTTGATTGAAATATAAAGAAAAATATAAAAAGCGGTATTGCCCCGCTTACTCCTTAGGAGGAGAATTTTGAAATTTACAGAAATTAGGTTTTTGTATTTTCTTCCATAATAATTTAAAGCAAGAAGCCTAAGTTTTCTATCTGTTGTTTGAAATTACGAAACAATGCATGAAAATAGCTTTTTCTCCTCACCACCTGCTTTAGCGGAAATTAAATTTTAAAATTCCAAAAATTGGTTTTTAGATATTTGTGTTAATTTGAAAATCATCTTTTGTCTCAAATCTTTTGGTAAGGAATTTTGGAAATTCCAGGAATTCATTTTTAGGTATTCCGCTTTGTGATATTGTAAATCAAGAATCTTATGAATACTTTTTTAGAAATTGAAATATGAAGAATAAATGGGAATGATAATATTGCGCCCTTTTCCCCTTGTAATGAAAGTAGTATAATAATGGGGGTTCCACCTCATCCGGTGGACGGTGGATGACCTCTGTGAAGGTCATCGCCCTGTGAAGGTCATCGGGTGCTCGAGCTGTAAGAGGGGGGTGGGGTGAAGGTCATCGGGCGTAACGCAAGGTTAAGATGACGTCATCTTAGAGGATGAGTGTGTTTTAGATAAGAATTTTTTTTTTTAATTTTAAGCGGGAATTTTAGGGAGTTAGAATTTTTTTCGGCGTACTATAGTATGAGGGTGTTATTTAAATTTTAATGAGGGGACTTTAAAATTTTCGGTGCACTTTAGTTTTAGATAAGAATTTTTTTTAATTTTAAGCGGGAATTTTAGGGAGTTAGAATTTTTTTGTTGTGTTACAGTACGATGACGTTTTTTTTTTTTTTTTTTTTTTTTTTTTTTTTTTTTTTTTTTTTTAATTTTAATGCGGGGACTTTAAAATTTTCGGTGCACTTTAGTTTTAGGATTTATTTATTTATTTATTTATTTATTTTTTTATTTCAATGCGAGGACTTTAAAAATTTTCGGTGCACTTTAGTTTATGGATTTATTTTTTTGATTTTAAGCGGGAATTTTAGGGAGATTGATTTTTTTTTTTTTTTTTTCACCGTGTTTTAAATAAGGGGTTAAGCGGATATTTTGGGGACACAGAATATTTTTTTCTGTACTATTGTACGAGTGGTTTTTAATTTTAATGTGGCAACTTAAAAATTTTAAGTTTAGTGTCATTTAAGAGTTTATTTTTAGATTTTAAGCAGAAAGTTTGGGGAGATTGATTTTTTTTTTTTCACCGTGTTTTAAATAAGGGGTTAAGTGGATATTTTGGACACATAGAATGTTTTTTTTTTTTTTTTCTGTACTTTTGTACGAGTGGTTTTTAATTTTAATGTGGCAACTTAAAAATTTTAAGTTTAGTGTCATTTAAGAGTTTATTTTTAGATTTTAAGCAGAAATTTTGGGGAGTTTGATTTTTTTTTTTTTTTTTTTCCACTGTACTCTTACATGATGAGTTAAGCGGGTATTTTGGGGGAAATTATTATTTTAGACTAATCATAGGCGAAGGATATATTTTTTTTTTTCGGGGGTTGATATTTTAATAAAGAACTAATTAAGAAGGGTGCATTCATGGTGAATTAATGAATTATTTTTTTAGGAGTAATTTTGTTAAGAATGAATTATTTTTTCATTTTTTTGGAGTTTTAAGTGGATATTAATGTTAAATAGGGAGACTTTAATTTTTTTGCAATGAGATTAACGCGCGCTCGTCGACATAACCGTACGGAGTTTGTAACTTATGCGTTAAAAAGCAACTCTCAAGTGTATCAACAGATTTCTACTCACGTCTTTCATGCAATCGAATTCTAGAAAGGATAGTGCATTCAAAAAGGTTATTAATAAAAAGAAGATAATTTAAAATTATGAGTGCGCGCTCGTCGACCTAACCGTACGGAGTTTGTCATTTTCTTTGAATCACGTGTGAATATTGGCTTAGACTATCTTAGAAATACTTCCACCACCTTTATCTCTATCCACCGTCGTAAATAACACATGCTTGTAATGGGAATTTGGGAATAACAATTTTGAATATTTATTTAATGAAGGAACTTTAAAATTATTTCGAGTGTTATTTTTAGTCAAGTAGGTTATACACTTGATATTTTAAAATGGGAATTTGGGAATAACAATTTTGAATATTTATTTAATGAAGAAACTTTAAAATTATTTCGAGTGTTATTTTTAGTCAACTAGGTTATACACTTGATATTTCAGAATAGTTAAAAAATAACTTTAAAATTTGAATGAAAAAATATGTTTCAAATTGGGATTTTACGTGCTAGCATTGAATCGCACTCGTCGCCCTAACGGTTTGGAATGTGTGGTTTTCTTCGAATGTTGGTGAAAATTTAATTGAATTGATTATTATTATTATTTTGTATGTGTTGTATGTATGTGTGTATGTATGTTTGTGTGTTGTATGCATGTAGGTGTGTGTATGTATGTTTGTGTGTTGTATGCATGTGTGTGTGTGTGAATGTATGTTTGTGTGTGTTGTATGTATGTGTGTGTTGTATGTATGTGTGTGTGTGTGTGTATGTATGTATGTATGCGTGTGTTGTATGTATGTGCATGTTGAATGTATGTGTGTGTAATTTTTTTTTTTGCCGATAGGTGTGATCTTTAGCTGAAAGTGACCTAGGGTCAAAACTTTTACCCAGGAATCGCCACGGGGAGGCAGATCACATGATTCCCATAATGCACACATTCACATACATTATTTCGAGAGTTACTTTTAGTGAACCATAGTATGCAGTTGAAATTTTAGAATAATTAAAAAAATAACTTTAAAATTTAAATAAAAGAATGTTTCAAAATGGAATTTGACGTACTAACATTTAATCGCGCTCGTCGGTTTTTACTGTTTGGAGTCTGTCATTTTTCCTTTTCACCTTTGAAAACCTTGTGTCAATAAGGTTATTTCAGAAAGACCCCCACTTTGGGTACTCTTTTAAACTAATATTTGTAATGAGATGTGTTCGCGCTCGTCGGCCTAACTGTTTGGAGTATCAACATAATATCATCAAATTAATACAAAATATTTCAAATAGTTAGAAAATGAATGGTTAAAACCGCCAAATAAGAACAAAATACTTCAAACAATGAGAAAATAAATGCTTAAAATCAACAATTTAACATTTAAAGGTTTTATCTTCAGATCAAAATAATTTGTGAAAAATGCTTTTAAATATTTTTAAAACTGTATTGAAAATAATATTTTTGATACTTTATCATAAAAAAAAAAGTGTTAAATCCAAATCGATGAAGAGTTTAATAATTATTTTCTCAAAGAGAGGATACTAAATTCGTTGCAATATATGTGTGTGTAAACAGAGATGAATCATTCTTATCTGCTTATCTGATAGCGTTTTCCGAAAAGGGTTGAATCTCTGAATCATAGTTAATAGGAACTGGGGTTCATGTGTTATCTTAATTAATCTTTATGAGTACTATGTCTAATTAAAACTATTTGACTTGAAATAAAATTAGGTCTTTTGAGTAATATCTTTTGAAAATTTAAGATATAATTATTTAAATCAAATTAGAGGCTTTTTTTTTTTTTTTTTTTTTTTTTTTTTTCTCATCGAATTATTTTAAATAAAACTAAAATATATATATATATTTTTTTTCTTTACTTTGTTAGCAAAATAAAGAGTGTAATACATTCATTTCGGATTTAACTATTTGAAAATTAAAACTAACCTCTGATTAAAATGATTACATAAGGTTGAGTATGTGATCTTTTAAATGAAATCTAGTTAAAAACAGAACACGCATTCATATAAAACTTTAAATACTTATGGTTTTGTGTATAATGTAATGTATGTATTAAATATTAAATGAAAAATATGAATTAACAATAAATGAAAGACATTAACATTAATAAAATATTAATTAAACATTGTATTGATTAAAAACTTAATGAAAAATATTAATTTGGGAATACACATTCGTATAAAACTTTAAACATTTATATTTTTTTGTGTATAATATTATGTATTTATTAAATATTAAATAAAAAAATATGAATTAACAATAAATGAAAAATATCAATTAACATTAATTGTCTGAGCGAAGCGAAGTCTTTATACTCAGAGATACGTAACGATATTAAAATTCAAAAAAATTCTTTCGTCAAGCAAATCTCAAAAAGTACTTGTCGGATTTCGATTCTGTTTGTACCAGAAGGTACCTATGAAGGTAATCTGGTGAATGCACCTACTTTTAAAAATTAATTCCAAATAGTTTAAAAGTTATATTAAAAAAACTAATAAAAAAGCACAATTTATTTGCATACGTCACAGAAATTTGGTGAGCGTGATTTTCACAGGCTGGATATTTTCGTAGATAACCGAATCAGTACATGGAGTAAATAGTAATCATTTACGCACTCAGAAATATTGAATGCAATAAAACATTTTAAAATTTAATCATGCAGGAAAATAAAACTGTTATTTTTTATATTAAAAAAAATGTCATAAAAACTTTGATTTTGAGATTTTGTGATAATCTGTTAATAGCATTTTTTGATCGCTAAAAGAATGTTTTATATATTTCGCGTGAGAAAATTAGAAACAATTACGTTTTTAAATTAAAAGTTTCTTTTATGACATCATTTTCCCTTTATATTTATTTTTATTGCATGTTTTCTTTTAACTTATATTTTGTTTGTGTGTGGAAGTCAATTCTGGTCACTAATATTTCGGCACGGATACTACAAGCGCATCAGATTTGGCGCAATTTTTTTCAAAGCCCATTTGGCGAAAACACCGTTTTCAAATAACGCTTACATACACATTTTTAAATTATTTTCTATTTTCAAAAAGAACTTACAGTAAATAAAATAATAATAATAATTAATAACTATAAAAAGAAATATTTTATATAATTTAAAAAAAGGAAATGAAAGTAAATAAACAAATAATAAATAAATAAAGCCGGGTTATCATCTCAGGTAAAATAATGCCATTTTGGGGCCAATTATGTACCCTGGTGCATATGTGACATCTTTTTCCATTTTTCATCCATTTCCTGTTGGCATACAACTTTGAAATTTGGAATATGTATGCATACCTGGGAGCAATACTGGAATTAGATATTGATTTTTTTAAATTCGATCCAAAAAGGAGCAATGGGGGCTATTTTTTAAAGATTTATACAATTTATACTGCATAAAGGAGCCACTTACTTATTTTTATAAACAAGAAGAAGTATGTGGTATGTAAAAACAATTATAGTATACATAAATAAAATACTTGAGATAATATACTAGAGATATAAGCACCGGGTTTGGCGAGATTTTTTATACCAATTAGGCGAAAACATCGTTTTGATTACCAGATACATATAGCATGCTATAATAACACGTTATTTATTTATTAAAAAAAAAAGGAATAAACGAAACATTTTCTGTTATTAAAAAAAAGAAATAACAATCAATAAATGATAATATTTTTAGAACAAACAATTTATTATAACATTTATATGATAACCAGCATGTTAGGCAACTGAACGCCATTTTGGCACCAATTAGGTACCTCGGTGTGTATACAACATATATGTGAAATATTTATTTGTAAAACTGAGCATGAACGTTTACCAAGTGTGTATTCATAGTCGCTTATATCTTTTTGCAACCTCGCGCAATTATCGAAGCCAAAACTGCACAAAAAAAAGAAAAAAAAAATCAATATTTGCAGTTTTTTTTTTTAATGTAATGCACAATTTGTAATCAGTAGGCTCGATAATCTGACCTCGTTTTTTTTTTTGCTTTAAAAGATGATATTTCATACGACGTCTTTTTTGGATTCGTCGTTTTTCCATATTTGATAGTATGCGTCTACTCGTTTTGTAACTTTTTTTTTGTAACTTTCTTCTTTATTAACAGCGACATTTGGATTTCCTATTTAAATAAAAATTCTTCTAAATACAAATAATTTTGTTAAAATAAATAAATAAATGAAATGCGGACATCTATTGCTCAAAGCACAAAATTTTTCCTATTGAGTTAATAAAAATCAGTACAAACATAATTTTTATGATAATAAAAAGGTGACTTATGTAATAACAGTCATATATTATGTACGTTATGGATTAAGTATGAATATTTCTCCACCATTTATAAATAATAATAATAATAAAATAAAATGTGGAAAGACCAAAGACTATATTTGACTGAAAACAACAAGCATTTTCTAAATGCTTTAAAAAAACGGCCAATGAAAAGTGATATTTCAAAAGTATCATGAAATTAGTTAAAAAACATTTATTTTAAACTAAATGAATAAAAGATTTATATTTTTAATGAAATAAATGGGATTTGAAAAATTATTGGAAATTTATCACCATAGATTTATCAATATTACAATCAGTATCTTGTATGAAAAATGGAACAATTAGCAATACTTTTTGTACCCGAAAAATGGTCGTTGCTTTTTTTAAGGTTAAAAAGTAGATTACGAAATAGTCCTATACAGAGATGCCAAGCCCCCGCTTATTGCACAGCAGAATTTTCTTACAGGAAAAGTTATTTTTTAAATCCGCAGAATGTTCCAATTTATTAAAACATTTTCTGTATTAAAATACCGGTATTCAAAATGCCGGAGACTTGGCAGCTCTGCCTATAACATTTTAATTAATCACGGTACTTTTTTTAATCGGATTCAAATTTAGTGGAGACTACGTTTTTTGGCCAAAAGCAGGTTTTTTCCACTTGTGTAACTACGATACGATTCCTTGATGCTGAAATAAAATATTTTGACTTATGCTATTATTGCTTCCTCTTATTTATTTAATTGAATTTTAAATAAGATTACTCAAAATCGTGTTTTTTAAATGTACGGAAAAAATGCATTTCGAGAGAGGGCGAAAAGAACAATAATTGGCGATTTATTATCTGCGCTTGGCTAAGTGTCTTACTACCTTGTATTTAAAACTCTTCACAATACTTCGCTGTTATATGGACTTTGGCGCTTTTATGAAAAGTTTGACGTAATTCGGGCTTAAGAAAGTAAGTTTTTTACTGAATAATACAAATAAATGAAAAATGAATACTAAGAAAAGAAAAATGAAGCATTATATTGATATATGTATATTTAAAAATGCATCTGCTAGCACTAATTAGATAATTTATGTGTATATAATAGGAGATAAATAGCTTTTTATTCTGTATTTCTATGCTATAAAGCATTAACGTTTGTGTGTTTTTCGTTATCATTGGGAGTTCCTAGCCGATTTAAAAAATAATGTGGGCAAAAAATGTTGGTAACCATCTTTGCTGCAAAATATACTATATTTTGCGTAGGAACAATAATCACCATCAATGGATGAGCAAAAAAAGTTCTAAAATTGAGAATTCTTTGATGTTGATATGATTAAAAATTTAATTTTTTTTTTTTTTTTTTTTTTTTTTTGTGGCAACTTTTAAGATATAATATTCTCGTTATGAATGATTTCTAAAACATTCGACAACTTAATTTCACAAATTAAACATTTTTTTTTTTTTCAGAAAAAGTTTTAAACCCAATTTGTTGAGTTTCTAGGATACATTAGTTTATTGTGGTTTCTAGGATACTGTTGGGGTCAGAAACTATAATTTTGGCATCACAGTAAGATGTAAGTGCTCGTTTAGGACAAATTTAAAAAAAAGGATTCCTTAACTCTTATCGACAACCTCATTGCATCCGTGGAAAACAGGTATTCAACATTATGAACTATTCGGACGGATTTCACACAATATAAAATACACTCCATTCTCTTCAAACATAATAATTTATGTTATTTATAGTTTCTCAAATCGGTGCGAAGCTTCTGTTTATGCCCATGACATCATTTCAAAGAGTTATATTTTCAATATGGGAAAATTTGGTGTTTTTTTTTCTGTATTACTTTTAACATTTTGCATATTTCCAATTTTATATCCATGCATGGTTTGCTTTCCCTTTTATAAAAATAGTATATGCAACTTTATATATAAGATTTTGTAATTCTATGATTCAATATGCTTATTTTCATCATATTTTATCACAATGAATGACCAATTAAAGGTAACATCTCATTTTCTTTACTTATCGCAAGTTATTA
Organism: Maratus speculifer; assembly: GCA_964019185.1. NCBI lineage: Eukaryota > Metazoa > Arthropoda > Arachnida > Araneae > Salticidae > Maratus > Maratus speculifer. Next base: position 65,060,999 of record OZ025301.1, on the reverse strand, counting down.
AATGTGTATTCTCAGCAATATCGCTCAGACTAATCCCTCTGAGGGAAGTCCTAGTAAAATATTAATTAAACATTGTATTGATTAAAAACTTAATGAAAAAAATTAATATGGGAATACGCATCCTTATAAAACTTTAAACATTTATGCTTTTGGGTATAATATTATGGATGTATTAAATATTAAATGAAAAATATGAATTAACAATAAATGAAAAATATTAATTAACATTAATAAAATATTAATTAAACATTGTGTTGATTAAAATATAGATTAAAAACTTAATGAAAAATATTAATTTCTCATGTAATTAAAATAACACTTTATAAATTAATGAATTAATAATAAATGAAAAGGTTCAAATCTGAAATTAAGAGTTTTTTCATATCGAATATAATTAATATAACATGCAATTAAAAAGAGACTTAATTTATTTAATACGTCATAATTAAGAATTTAATCAAATCCTGAATATAATTTTTTAAAATCTTATTAATAGAATAGAATAGAAATTCTTTTCAACATTTTCAAGAAACACACATGTTATTGAATACTTAATAGAATATTTTTCATAATGAATGTGTAATTAACAATTTTTAAATGATTTTTTCTAATTAATTAGTGTTTAATTAAAATTTTCATAATTAAAATAAATATATCAAATAAAAAAGGAATTCTTTTCAAAATTTTCAAGAAACACAAGTTATTATTAAGTAATATTACTTTAATCATGATGAGTCATCACTGTGAATGATCTTTTCTTCTCATATTTTATAAAAACAAGTTTAAGTACCCAAATTTATTGATATATTTCATTGTGTGTTGGATCCTTCTTTACTAATCTCGTTAAAATTATTCATTTACCAATGATTTAAACTTCACATTTTAAAGTTATTTATATAATATACTAACATTTGACTATTAAATATCAAATAATGGATATGCACTTTTTACACTCACATCTTACAATGTAATTAGTAACCAAATGTAATGATTTTTAACCATGTCTTCTTAAAATTTTTTCAATAAAAGACTATCACAGTTGAATATTAAGCTTTCTCTTCATAACTTTATCGAGAAATATATAATGTACACCACACGATTTCATTAAATGAATCACAATACAATTCAGACTTCTCATTTTCAATGTTTTATATATACTAGTATTTATCAAATAGGTGTTTATTCTGAACAATCCTTACTTAGTATATTGATGAAAAGTTTGTGTTGAACGCTTTTTAAGTTAAATGGTGTGAGAGAAGGATATATTAGGACAGAAGTTATTAAATATAGAGTCTTTAAAGCTTTCATAAATATGGAAAAAAGAATTTCAGGAGATGATGGAATGGTGCATTTGTCGCAAGGCGTTTAATTATGATACGTAATTACACTCTAAAAAATAAATGTGTAAATTAGTCAAATTTACACACATCTATGTGTAAATTTGTAAATTTACACACTTGCCATGTACTTTACACATTTTTTTTGCAGAATTTTACCTGTTTTTATGTGTATTTAGCTTTTGAAACTAAGTGTGTAATTTGTTATCACTTGAAAAACATAACTAAGTGTGTAAAAGTAGAAAAATACCTAAATTGACACCGATTCGTGTGTTATTGTAATTTACGCATAGTTCTTATATACACTGATAAGTGTGTAAATTTCTAAAATCACACACTTGTCATGAAAATTACACATTTTGTAAAAAGAATTACTTGTTTTTATGTGCATTTATTTTGTGATATTAAGACTGCAAGTTGTTGTCGGTTGGTTACCCAGATAAATGTGTAAAATTGGATTTACATGTACTGGTGTGTTATTTTAAATGTTCGTCTGCATTTTGTATAATAGCAAGTACGCAGGTGAAAAATGAAAATTGTAAACATCTGCTGTATCGTTTTTTCGCCATTTTTAGAATGGAACATGTCAAAAGAGGAAAGTTTGTTCTCTGTTAACTCAAAAAATACGAATAAATCATAATACAATTACAAATAATCGAGGAATGTTAATTATCATAGAATGTTTGTCTTCATATTTAGAAAAAATTGAACTATGTTTTCTTTTCTATTGTGATTTTACCGGCATGAAAAAGTGGGATATTCTATTACAAAGGTATGTAAATGTTTTGTTCTAATGAAAATAAAGCTTTTCAATTGACAACTAATTTAATAGATTTTCATGGTTCAGTTTTTCATATTTAAACTGTAAGTTTTTTGACATACAACCAAAAATTAAGAAATTTAAATGTCATTAAAAGTATTAGCAGCATTATTATATTTAAGAAAATGATAAAATTTCGGTGCTTTATATTCTAATATTGTTCGCGTCTTTTCTATTTGAATATATCTAATCTTTTTCTAGCTTAGATTCCTTTTATTATGTAAAAATGTAAAATAATGTTTATGATTTCTGTGTGTTATGAAAGTTTTATCATAAAAAGTGCTATCATATTTCAACTAAATTATGATTATTTTATTGAAATAGTAAAATTTACATTAGAAAATCTTAATCGTTGTCCGAGTTCCAAAGGTGTCGCAAAGGTGACTGCGTTCCTTCATATTAAGCATACTTATGACTATTCTATGAAAGATATAATTATGGAGAAAGAGAAGTATACATATATGTATTAGTTATTGAATTGACTTTTGAATTTAAATACTAATTTAACACATTTAGTGAAATACTTTGTGCACTTATTCTAAAAAGAATTATAATCATGATATGTATATATATATATGTATTTGTAAAATGTCTCATTTTTGACAAAATGAGATTATTTGTAAAATGATACATTTTTGCAAGAATGAGATTATTTTTGGTTAGAAATTGAATTAACCGTATAAATGAACTTTCTTAAAACTGAGCCCAATATTTTTATTAAATTAGTTAGTGTTTTTAATTTCAGTATTTGTGAATTTATTATCATAAAAAGGTAATTAATTTGTGTACATCAATATAATAATAATAAAATTAAATAGATTGCATTTTTTTAGTTCATTTATGCTTTTTTGTATGTTTCTGTATTTATAAACAAATTTTGATACTTCTTAAGATGTATTATGTAAACCTGTAATAAATAAATATAAATAGGAATGTAAATAAATAAATAAATAAAAAGTCATGCGCGCATTTTTTTTTTTTTTTGGGGGGGGGGGACGTTTTTTGAAGCAAGCTATTTTAAAGTATTACATATTATACTTCAGTATAGGTAGATGTGCCAGTAATGGACACCTTTCTAGTAATGTATCAACAATAAATTACAATAATGTAATCACAATAAATAAATAAATAAATGCAAACTAAGCTTTTATTATTTTTTCTTAGGGAGCGAACGATTTTAATAAGCTGACTTAAACCGGTAATTAAATCATGATTTAAATCAACCTTTTTTTAATCATTGACTAAAATCAAAAATTTTATAAAGATTTATTATGACAGAAAAAAGTATTAAAATCTAAGGTTACCATAATTTGGCAAATTTCTACAGGTACTGACTTTTGAATACACAAAAAAGCTTTAAATAATTATTTCTAAGCTTAATTTCTGAGTATTGTCAAAGACTTAAGCATGATAATTTTGTAAAAAGCATAGTTTTTATCTTATAAGTATAAAAATCATTTAATTTAAAAATGATATTCAAATCTGGTATAAAAGTCATAATTTCCTTTTAATAATCAAATTATTGATTTTTTTTATGTAATATAGGCTAGCAAGTATACTAATTTTCTGCAAATAAACGAATAAAGTAGCCAAATCTTGTTTTCTCATTCTGCTTTTGCAATAATAAATTTATAGCAAATATTGGAACTAAAAATAGAATGAAATAATGACATCCGCCGAATAGCTATTGTAAAAGAAGGCATGAAAAAAAAAATTATAAAATATTAAGCATAGCAAGAGCTTATTCAGTAAAAGTTGAATGTGTTTACTTTTTCAAGTCATATACACCCAAATAAAAAATTTCATGATTAATTAAGGCAGCAAAACTGTCTGAAACACTAAATGCTGAGAACTTCCACTAAATGCTAATAATGGTGCTGTTTAATGTTTTGAGGATTTCATATATAATTGGCTATTCCTTATTTACTTTGTATGTGTGTATGAATGTGCTGATATATTTTGGGGGGTTAATATATGCAAACGTGGATGTAAATTTAGATTCAGGCTTGACAGATTGCAAAATGAGATGCAAATAAATTTGTTAATTTTGTTATTTGTGTTACTAATTGATGAAATTACTTATTTGCAGTTGTTATTAATTCTGTAACTATTTGCTGTTTCCTCTAAGCACTTTTTTAGGGTGGAAAAACTTTCTTCTTATGAAATTGGCAAAAGGCTGCCTTATTAAAATATAATTAAATTCACTTACAGTAAACACAGCTTTTTTGTAATACAACTTCGAAATTACACATTATTTCTTAATCTAAGTTCCCAAGATCTTATAAAAGGGATAGAGAATTATTTCTTTAGAAAAAATTAAAACATGTTATTATTTAATTGTATTTTTCAATTTGTAATTCATAAAATTATTAAAATTAATGGCACTTTGTTTACATAATGAGAAACTGAATGCTTTTTATAATTACAAAACACATTACTCAGTACATTTCCCCATGAAATAATGTATTTTTTGAAACTAGCATCTTCCCTTTTTTCTTTCTAGAATGAGCATTAAATTGTTAATAATCATTTTAGTAATTAAAATATGTTATGTACTAATTAAAAATTATATTATTATTAATTTTATGCTTATTAAAAAGGTATATTATGTTCCTAAATACAGAGATTGCTGTTTAATAATTATTAATTTTAAATAGTGTTACTAGTTTATGTTAAATGCAGTTATTAATATTTGGAATAAATGTAAATATCACTAGTATTTAATACAGTTTTGCATAATATTGCATAATATTAATGTATATAATGTTATTATATGGTACAAAGTAAACTATTACTAAAAATAGTTCATAGTTACAGACATTATAAAACTACTTTGTAGTTTTTATAATGTCTGTAACTATGAACTATTAGTTATGTTAGTTAAAGGATAAAGACACAGATTTTGTTAGCAATTAGAGTTTTTTTGGTAGACTAAAATCCTTAGTAATCATTCTGTATTTGAACATTGGGGACAAAAATCATAAAATTCCAATTTATATCAAAATAATCTGAGTCAGTTCTTTCAGGTATGATGTACTACTTATAGTACGCGTCTTTTAATGGGGTATTATTTTGTTTTAAGAAATATATTTGCTGATATTTACATGCATTAATGTTAGTATATGTCTATGCATTTACTATATGACTTCATTTTATGCTTAAGCATTTAATAATAATAATTATTATTATTATTATTTGGTTAATTTTCTCTGCGCTGTTTGCGATTCTTTTATTTCAAGCATCATATTTCATTCTTTAAATTTAAAATAAAAGTTACTTTCTTGAAAGAATCATGCCTAATAATGCGCAGAAAGTAGGAGAAAGTTCTAATATCAATTAAATCTTATTGCAATACAATATTTTCTAAACATTTCCCAAAATTCTTTTTTAGCCTATGGCCATATGTATATTGAATAATACGCAAAATAACAACATTCGTTATCTTTCAGATTATGAAATATTGGTGAAACACTAATTAATGTACTTGGATAGCTAGTATTAATATTATTAATGTATAAGTATGTATTATTAATACTATTAATGTTACTAATATTAAAATGTATTATTAATATTATTACTAATAAATATTTCTGAAAAAATTGCTCTTTAAAATATTAAAAACAATATGAGTTGTTATAGCAGTAAATATGAGAGAGAGAATTTTTTTTAAACTTTAATTTAAAAGACAGAAATTGTAAGGAATTGAAATTATGCACAGTCTGCGCATAAATTGTGATCTCACGATTGTAGAGCTATAAACCAACTCTAAAAGAAATTACAAACTGGTAATTAAAATTTCAGTTTATCATGCTTTATATAAAAACGGGTATATCGGTGATACGAAAATGATTTGTCTTTTATTTAGTGTGGTGTGAAAATTGCCAAAATACATTGCTGGTACACTATTTTCTGAGCATCAAACAGAGCTACCAGAAAATATAATCTCAATCAGTAAATGATATTGTTCTTTGTACAATTTTTTTAATCATTAAAATTATCATTATTAATCATTGGGAATTAATTCCCAATTTAAACATACTAAAACATATAATGTTAACGCTAAATACATAAAAAAAAGTCTGCTGGAATATTACACAAATGTCTAAGTATTTTGATTATTACACACAAATCTGTGTTTTGCATGTTCAGCAGAAATATTTATATGAAGAGAATGCTACACAAAAATCTGTGTATTTTGCATATTATACAAAAACCTGTGTAATTTACATACTACACAAAAAATTGAGTATTTTACATAAAACACAAAAGTATGTGTTTCTTGTATTATACACAAAAATACATTTAATCACAGAAAATTACACACATGAATGTGTGAGAATATTACACATAAATCTGTGTATTCTTCTGCAATTTACACATTAAAGTGTGTATTTCAAGACTTATCAGAAAACATTTACACATTTGGACTTATCATCAAATTACACTTTAAAATGTGTGTTTTCAAATTTACACATTAGGCGTGTATTTTGGCAATTTACACACTAATTTACACGCATAGACATGTCGTTTTTGTATCATCGATATACCTGTTTTTATGTGTAAATTTACACATTTTTTTTTTTTAGAGTGTATGATGCACATCACATCATGAGCAAATTAGGAAAATTTAAATCATGAATCGACCGATTTGTGTTGGGTTTGCTATTTTAGAGCTCTCCAAAGTACTAATGTATGACTTTCATTATAATTTTATTAAGAAAACATTTAAAGAGTTAACTCGCAGGTTTCGAACCCACAGTCATCCAATCATACTTCGCATTTTTAACACGCGACGCTAACCATTGGGCCATTAAGGCCCATAATTTAGTAACTAAAAAGTAAGAAAGATCATCGAAAGTGGTTACTTCACACATGCAAAAATAATTTTTATTGTGACTGAACATATAAAAATCACGAAGAAAAGAAAAAAAAATCACATATGTTTTGGATTACTTTAAGATTTTATGAGTCACCTCATCAGTTAAAAAGACATATTCACTTCTTATGAATCACTACTTATGCTTAAATGTTCAAACACTTACTTTTATGAAATGTATTATATTTTAGTTTATCAGTGATAGTGTGATTAGTTGTTAATAATTTTAGTATCATTAAAAAAAAAAAAAAAAAAAAAATCAAACGTTAATAATTAATTTAAAAAAATACAAGTCAGTATTAAAGGTTTGAACAAATTATTAAAATAATTTTACAAAACTTTTCAAATTACTTTAAAATGTTTCACTAATATTTAGTAATCGACAAATTTTAATGTTCATAATCATTTATGTGACTTAGGTTTTCTGTTTTAACTGTTAAGTTATTAGATTCCCCCTTCAAGTACATCACATTGATATGTTTTAATCAACCAACCATTCGACTGTTTTCACAATCAACTACTATGTGAGTTAGGTTTTCAGTTTTAATTGTTAAGTTATTATATCTCCCCCTCCCTTTCATTTACATCTCATTGATAAGTTTTCAACAACCAACCACCCAACTTTTTTTTTCGTAATCAACTATTTATTTACCCTAACAACCAACTATTAATTTATCCTAGCAACCAAAAAGCTTTTATCGTCACATGAACAAAATTTTTAAGATGAAAGACTTGTCATTTTTAATCGAAAAAACAATGACTTGTGTAATAAATTTTTTCCTTACTTAAATGAAACCTTCGCATGTGTATAGTAAAACTTGGAAAATTTCATTTAATGCACAAATTTAAAGTTAACAGGCAAGGTCTTCACACATCTTTTAGTATTTTACTAACACTTTACCAAATATCTTTAGAAAACAACAGAATTTTAAATAATTATTTTAATAAAAATTCTCTTTTGTAAGTGACATTACTAAACTTACTTGAAAAATTAACTTGGCAAAGCAGGTTTTCACTGTTTCAACATAGTAATATTCATAAGTTTTGTATCATAATCAACTTGTTTAGTTATGTCCCAGCATGGTTTTATAAAATGTATCGAAAAAGACCTTTAATATTAATGTTTAAAAATATGCAGTTAGTCTTTTAAAGATAAATATTTTCACTTCTTTTTTTAAAAACATTTTTAAATAAAATTATTACAGTTGCCAATTTTTCTCACTGTTATGAAATGTGCATGCAAAACTTTTTAATTATAACTTTCACATTTTAGTATTTCAAATTATTGATTTCAAGGTGTACTAAAATTTGAAAAAATAAAAAAAAATTTAATTTTCATGCATAATTAAATGAAAATAGTTTAATAATAAAGACACATTTAACATTCTGTACTCACCTAATCCATCATCATCGCAAAAGCACGTCCAACACACTCCAGAGTTTAGGAAGAAATGAAAAAAATTCAAAGTCCTTATCAGAAAATGTTATCAGATAATCTTATCTTAAGATATGTGACGTCACAGAACATGTGTCAACTAATCACGTGATGTATACCACGTGACTAGCGCTTTGTATTCTAGATTGGTTCTTATAAAAATTCATTTATGAAGTAATTTAATCTTTCTTATTATTATTAACTAATTAATTAAACTAATTAATAAGATTAATTAATTTAATTAATAAGATTAATTAATAAATAATAATAAGAATGATTAATTAATTAAATTAATTAATCTTATTAATTTAATTAATTAATCTTATTAATTAGTTTAATTAATTAGTTAATAATAATAAGAAAGATTAAATTACTTCATAAATGAATTTTTATAAGAACCAATCTAGAATACAAAGCGCTAGTCACGTGGTATACATCACGTGATTAGTTGACACATGTTCTGTGACGTCACATATCTTAAGATAAGATTATCTGATAACATTTTCTGATAAGGACTTTGAATTTTTTTCATTTCTTCCTAAACCCTGGAGTGTGTTGGACGTGCTTTTGCGATGATGATGGATTAGGTGAGTACAGAATGTTAAATGTGTCTTTATTATTAAACTATTTTCATTTAATTATGCATGAAAATTAAATTTTTTTTTTTTCAAATTTTAGTACACCTTGAAATCAATAATTTGAAATACTAAAATGTGAAAGTTATAATTAAAAAGTTTTGCATGCACATTTCATAACAGTGAGAAAAATTGGCAACTGTAATAATTTTATTTAAAAATGTTTTTAAAAAAAGAAGTGAAAATATTTATCTTTAAAAGACTAACTGCATATTTTTAAACATTAATATTAAAGGTCTTTTTCGATACATTTTATAAAACCATGCTGGGACATAACCAAACAAGTTGATTATGATACAAAACTTATGAATATTACTATGTTGAAACAGTGAAAACCTGCTTTGCCAAGTTAATTTTTCAAGTAAGTTTAGTAATGTCACTTACAAAAGAGAATTTTTATTAAAATAATTATTTAAAATTCTGTTGTTTTCTAAAGATATTTGGTAAAGTGTTAGTAAAATACTAAAAGATGTGTGAAGACCTTGCCTGTTAACTTTAAATTTGTGCATTAAATGAAATTTTCCAAGTTTTACTATACACATGCGAAGGTTTCATTTAAGTAAGGAAAAAATTTATTACACAAGTCATTGTTTTTTCGATTAAAAATGACAAGTCTTTCATCTTAAAAATTTTGTTCATGTGACGATAAAAGCTTTTTGGTTGCTAGGATAAATTAATAGTTGGTTGTTAGGGTAAATAAATAGTTGATTACGAAAAAAAAAGTTGGGTGGTTGGTTGTTGAAAACTTATCAATGAGATGTAAATGAAAGGGAGGGGGAGATATAATAACTTAACAATTAAAACTGAAAACCTAACTCACATAGTAGTTGATTGTGAAAACAGTCGAATGGTTGGTTGATTAAAACATATCAATGAGATGTACTTGAAGGGGGAATCTAATAACTTAACAGTTAAAACAGAAAACCTAAGTCACATAAATGATTATGAACATTAAAATTTGTCGATTACTAAATATTAGTGAAACATTTTAAAGTAATTTGAAAAGTTTTGTAAAATTATTTTAATAATTTGTTCAAACCTTTAATACTGACTTGTATTTTTTTAAATTAATTATTAACGTTTGATTTTTTTTTAATTTTTTAATGATACTAAAATTATTAACAAGTAATCACACTATCACTGATAAACTAAAATATAATACATTTCATAAAAGTAAGTGTTTGAACATTTAAGCATAAGTAGTGATTCATAAGAAGTGAATATGTCTTTTTAACTGATGAGGTGACTCATAAAATCTTAAAGTAATCCAAAACATATGTGATTTTTTTTTTCTTTTCTTCGTGATTTTTATATGTTCAGTCACAATAAAAATTATTTTTGCATGTGTGAAGTAACCACTTTCGATGATCTTTCTTACTTTTTAGTTACTAAATTATGGGCCTTAATGGCCCAATGGTTAGCGTCGCGTGTTAAAAATGCGAAGTATGATTGGATGACTGTGGGTTCGAAACCTGCGAGTTAACTCTTTAAATGTTTTCTTAATAAAATTATAATGAAAGTCATACATTAGTACTTTGGAGAGCTCTAAAATAGCAAACCCAACACAAATCGGTCGATTCATGATTTAAATTTTCCTAATTTGCTCATGATGTGATGTGCATCATAATTACGTATCATAATTAAACGCCTTGCGACAAATGCACCATTTCATCATCTCCTGAAATTCTTTTTTCCATATTTATGAAAGCTTTAAAGACTCTATATTTAATAACTTCTGTCCTAATATATCCTTCTCTCACACCATTTAACTTAAAAAGCGTTCAACACAAACTTTTCATCAATATACTAAGTAAGGATTGTTCAGAATAAACACCTATTTGATAAATACTAGTATATATAAAACATTGAAAATGAGAAGTCTGAATTGTATTGTGATTCATTTAATGAAATCGTGTGGTGTACATTATATATTTCTCGATAAAGTTATGAAGAGAAAGCTTAATATTCAACTGTGATAGTCTTTTATTGAAAAAATTTTAAGAAGACATGGTTAAAAATCATTACATTTGGTTACTAATTACATTGTAAGATGTGAGTGTAAAAAGTGCATATCCATTATTTGATATTTAATAGTCAAATGTTAGTATATTATATAAATAACTTTAAAATGTGAAGTTTAAATCATTGGTAAATGAATAATTTTAACGAGATTAGTAAAGAAGGATCCAACACACAATGAAATATATCAATAAATTTGGGTACTTAAACTTGTTTTTATAGCATATGAGAAGAAAAGATCATTCACAGTGATGACTCATCATGATTAAAGTAATATTACTTAATAATAACTTGTGTTTCTTGAAAATTTTGAAAAGAATTCCTTTTTTATTTGATATATTTATTTTAATTATGAAAATTTTAATTAAACACTAATTAATTAGAAAAAATCATTTAAAAATTGTTAATTACACATTCATTATGAAAAATATTCTATTAAGTATTCAATAACATGTGTGTTTCTTGAAAATGTTGAAAAGAATTTCTATTCTATTCTATTAATAAGATTTTAAAAAATTATATTCAGGATTTGATTAAATTCTTAATTATGACGTATTAAATAAATTAAGTCTCTTTTTAATTGCATGTTATATTAATTATATTCGATATGAAAAAACTCTTAATTTCAGATTTGAACCTGTCATTGTTACTTATCTAGTGAGTCAACTTTTGGGAAAACCGTCAAAGATAAGAATTTCTGGTTATCAGACATTTACCAAGAGGCAAGCAAAGATGCCGGTCGACGGTGGATAGCAGTTGAAATAAGCATATAACAGTCACTTTTAAGGTAAGAATATTTTTCAATGTGTCTCTCATTAATAGTTTTCATTTAATTTTTAATTAATATTTAATTAATTGCTATTTTCTAATTTCATTACAAATTGGTATTTCTCAAGTTGTTTCGAATGAACATTTTTCATTTATTATTAATTCATTAATTTATAAAGTGTTATTTTAATTACATGAGAAATTAATATTTTTCATTAAGTTTTTAATCTATATTTTAATCAACACAATGTTTAATTAATATTTTATTAATGTTAATTAATATTTTTCATTTATTGTTAATTCATATTTTTCATTTAATATTTAATACATCCATAATATTATACCCAAAAGCATAAATGTTTAAAGTTTTATAAGGATGCGTATTCCCATATTAATTTTTTTCATTAAGTTTTTAATCAATACAATGTTTAATTAATATTTTATTAATGTTAATTGATATTTTTCATTTATTGTTAATTCATATTTTTTTATTTAATATTTAATAAATACATAATATTATACACAAAAAAATATAAATGTTTAAAGTTTTATACGAATGCGTATTCCCAAATTAATATTTTTCATTAAGTTTTTAATCAATACAATGTTTAATTAATATTTTATTAATGTTAATGTCTTTCATTTATTGTTAATTCATATTTTTCATTTAATATTTAATACATACATTACATTATACACAAAACCATAAGTATTTAAAGTTTTATATGAATGCGTGTTCTGTTTTTAACTAGATTTCATTTAAAAGATCACATACTCAACCTTATGTAATCATTTTAATCAGAGGTTAGTTTTAATTTTCAAATAGTTAAATCCGAAATGAATGTATTACACTCTTTATTTTGCTAACAAAGTAAAGAAAAAAAAATATATATATATATATTTTAGTTTTATTTAAAATAATTCGATGAGAAAAAAAAAAAAAAAGCCTCTAATTTGATTTAAATAATTATATCTTAAATTTTCAAAAGATATTACTCAAAAGACCTAATTTTATTTCAAGTCAAATAGTTTTAATTAGACATAGTACTCATAAAGATTAACCCTTTCCGGCGCGGTGTCCCTTAAAAAGGACACCTAATTTTAATTTTACTGGCACCAAGAATATTTAATTAAAATTTTCCTTTGATAAAATGCCTGAAAATAAGCAAGTTCGTATTCTCTAATAAATTCGTTTATAAATTCTGGTGGCAGCTAATTATTTCAATTAAACTTACTCCGCGCCGGAAAGGGTTAATTAAGATAACACATGAACCCCAGTTCCTATTAACTATGATTCAGAGATACAACCCTTTTCGGAAAACGCTATCAGATAAGCAGATAAGAATGATTCATCTCTGTTTACACACACATATATTGCAACGAATTTAGTATCCTCTCTTTGAGAAAATAATTATTAAACTCTTCATCGATTTAAATTTAACACTTTTTTTTTATGATAAAGTATCAAAAATATTATTTTCAATACAGTTTTAAAAATATTTAAAAGCATTTTTCACAAATTATTTTGATCTGAAGATAAAACCTTTAAATGTTAAATTGTTGATTTTAAGCATTTATTTTCTCATTGTTTGAAGTATTTTGTTCTTATTTGGCGGTTTTAACCATTCATTTTCTAACTATTTGAAATATTTTGTATTAATTTGATGATATTATGTTGATACTCCAAACAGTTAGGCCGACGAGCGCGAACACATCTCATTACAAATATTAGTTTAAAAGAGTACCCAAAGTGGGGGTCTTTCTGAAATAACCTTATTGACACAAGGTTTTCAAAGGTGAAAAGGAAAAATGACAGACTCCAAACAGTAAAAACCGACGAGCGCGATTAAATGTTAGTACGTCAAATTCCATTTTGAAACATTCTTTTATTTAAATTTTAAAGTTATTTTTTTAATTATTCTAAAATTTCAACTGCATACTATGGTTCACTAAAAGTAACTCTCGAAATAATGTATGTGAATGTGTGCATTATGGGAATCATGTGATCTGCCTCCCCATGGCGATTCCTGGGTAAAAGTTTTGACCCTAGGTCACTTTCAGCTAAAGATCACACCTATCGGCAAAAAAAAATCACACACACATACATTCAACATGCACATACATACAACACACGCATACATACATACATACACACACACACATACATACAACACACACAAACATACATTCACACACACACACATGCATACAACACACAAACATGCATACACACACCTACATGCATACAACACACAAACATACATACACACATACATACAACACATACAAAATAATAATAATAATCAATTCAATTAAATTTTCACCAACGTTCGAAGAAAACCACACATTCCAAACCGTTAGGGCGACGAGTGCGATTCAATGCTAGCACGTAAAATCCCAATTTGAAACATATTTTTTCATTCAAATTTTAAAGTTATTTTTTAACTATTCTGAAATATCAAGTGTATAACCTAGTTGACTAAAAATAACACTCGAAATAATTTTAAAGTTCCTTCATTAAAAAAATATTCAAAATTGTTATTCCCAAATTCCCATTTTAAAATATCAAGTGTATAACCTACTTGACTAAAAATAACACTCGAAATAATTTTAAAGTTCCTTCATTAAATAAATATTCAAAATTGTTATTCCCAAATTCCCATTACAAGCATGTGTTATTTACGACGGTGGATAGAGATAAAGGTGGTGGAAGTATTTCTAAGATAGTCTAAGCCAATATTCACACGTGATTCAAAGAAAATGACAAACTCCGTACGGTTAGGTCGACGAGCACGCACTCATAATTTTAAATTATCTTCTTTTTATTAATAACCTTTTTGAATGCACTATCCTTTCTAGAATTCGATTGCATGAAAGACGTGAGTAGAAATCTGTTTATACACTTGAGAGTTGCTTTTTAACGCATAAGTTACAAACTCCGTACGGTTATGTCGACAAGCGCGCGTTAATCTCATTGCAAAAAAATTAAAGTCTCCCTATTTAACATTAATATCCACTTAAAACTCCAAAAAAATGAAAAAATAATTCATTCTTAACAAAATTACTCCTAAAAAAATAATTCATTAATTCACCATGAATGCACCCTTCTTAATTAGTTCTTTATTAAAATATCAACCCCCGAAAAAAAAAAAAATACATCCTTCGCCTATGATTAGTCTAAAATAATAATTTCCCCCAAAATACCCGCTTAACTCATCATGTAAGAGTACAGTGGAAAAAAAAAAAAAAATCAAACTCCCCAAAATTTCTGCTTAAAATCTAAAAATAAACTCTTAAATGACACTAAACTTAAAATTTTTAAGTTGCCACATTAAAATTAAAAACCACTCGTACAATAGTACAGAAAAAAATATTCTGTGTCCCCAAAATATCCGCTTAACCCCTTATTTAAAACACGGTGAAAAAAAAAAAAAAATCAATCTCCCTAAAATTCCCGCTTAAAATCAAAAAAATAAATCCTTAAACTAAAGTGCACCGAAAATTTTTAAAGTCCCCGCATTGAAATAAAAAAAAAAAAAAATAAATAAATAAATAAATCCGAAAACTAAAGTGCACCGAAATTTTTAAAGTCCCCGCATTAAAATTAAAAAAAAAAAAAAATCATCGTACTGTAACACAACAAAAAAATTCTAACTCCCTAAAATTCCCGCTTAAAATTAAAAAAAATTCTTACCTAAAACGAAAGTGCACCGAAAATTTTAAAGTCCCCGCATTAAAATTTAAAAAACACCCTCATACTACAGTATGGGTAAAAAATTCTAACTCCCTAAAATTCCCGCTTAAAATTAAAAAAAATTCTTATCTAAAACTAAAGTGCACCGAAAATTTTAAAGTCCCCGCATTAAAATTTAAATAACACCCTCATACTATAGTACGCCGAAAAAAATTCTAACTCCCTAAAATTCCCGCTTAAAATTAAAAAAAAAAAATTCTTATCTAAAACACACTCATCCTCTAAGATGACGTCATCTTAACCTTGCGTTACGCCCGATGACCTTCACCCCACCCCCCTCTTACAGCTCGAGCACCCGATGACCTTCACAGGGCGATGACCTTCACAGAGGTCATCCACCGTCCACCGGGTGAGGTGGAACCCCCATTACTATACTACTAATGAAGATAAGCGAATTTTTAAATTTTCAGAAATTATCGAAATAGGACGAAATAATTCCGGTTTTTTTATCCGTATTACTTTAAAGCAAAAATCTTATGAATATCTATTTTTCTTTGAAAGATAAAACAATGCTTGAAGATTTTCTTTTTCTCTAATTTCGCTCCTTTGAGGGATAAAATTTATATGTTCTAGAAAATGGTTTTTAGATATGTCTTTGTAATACTTCAAGGCAAGTTTCTTACAACCTCTATTTTTCTTTAAAATATGAAAAGGTGCGGGAAAATCATGTTTCTTCTAAATGCTACGCTTGGGGGGGGGGGGGGGGGGAGATGAATGTTAAACATTCTAGCAATTGATTTTTAGATATTTTTTTCTTGCGATATTTTAAACCAAGAAATTTATAAATATAATTTTTTAAATGAAATATAAAGAAAAGTGTAAAAAATTATTACCTCCCTCATTCTGCTTAAGAAGACAAATTTTGAAATTTTCATAAAGTCATTTTTCGGTATTTATATCTATATTACTTTAAATGGAGGATCATATGTATATCTTTTTTTCTTTGAAATAAGAAACTATAGCTGAAAATAAGATATTTTGCACCTGATCACTGCCGACCCTCTCAGGTGCGAAATTTTTAAAGTCCAGAAATTGTTTTTTAGGTATTAGAGTTTGTAATTTTCTGAAACAAGAAAGCTTATTTTTATTTTTATTTTATTTTATTTATTTATTTATTTTTATTTATTTATTTTTTTTTTTTAATTTCTGAAACAAGAAAAAGTGATTGTTAAAAACACGTTATACCCCATTCTCGCGTCCTGCTCACCCTGATAGCTAAAATTTAAAAGCTCCATAATTCGGTTTTAAATATTTTTTGTAATATATTAAAGCAAAAATAAATAAATAAATTAATTAATTAATTAAAAAAATAATAATAATAAATAGTTTTTTTTTAACATATGGAGAGACATGTCCTAAATTATCCCCTTGGAGGGCAAATTTGAAAAATATCACTTCTTAAATCAATTTCCGACACATAAGGAATAATTTTATAACACTTGATACTCGTATATGTGTGTGGATTAATTTTGGCTGGCTTTTATGGAGTGAGTGACTCAGTTAATCAGACAAGTTATTTTATACATATAGATATATACTATAAGAATTTAATGTTTTTTTTTTTTTTTTTCCTTTATTAGTAAAAATAAAAGTATGGAAATCGGGTAACATCATCCAAAAAATTAAATTTAAATATTATTGAAAAGAGTAATAAAGAAATAGCAATTTTTACTCTTCCACAAGTTATATTTAAACTTCGGGTTTTTTTCCTAACAAGGAGACTTTTGACAGTGGTATCACCGGTTTTAATGAAATTTGGGCAGCAGGTAGCAAAGTAAACAAGTGCTCCGAAATATTGTTTATCAACCACTGAGAAGTTTAAACTATTCGTTAACCAAACTGAACTTTAATAAAAAATAAAAAATATATTGATTTTAATTTTTTCCCCTATTTTTCGGATATAAATTTTAAGTAAAATTTAAAACAATTAAAGAAGTTTTGTATAATAATAATAATAATAATAATAATAATAATAATAATAATAATAATAATAATAATATAATAATGTTAATAATAATAGTGATGATTATTATGCATTTGTGTGGACACGACATTTCAAACAAGTTATACGTAAAAAAAAAGTTTCACTGTTAAGAAACTAATCACACGTAAAAATAACTTTAAAAATCAAAAAGAGAAATTTAAGTTTTTAATTTGAAAAAAATTAGAATGTTTACAATACATAATTAAATACTACTTTCCAGACCCCTCCCCCCTCCTTAATTGTTCATATATTTTAATAGTAACATATATTAAAAAAACTTAAAGATCGTATTTTCTTTAACATAAATAATTTTCGAGAAAAATAATTTAACCGAAGTCTTATGTGAAGCAATATATTCTTTCCTGCACTAAAATTGACCCACAGACTTTGGTCATTACACCCTTTTTTTTTTCTTTTTTTTCACCAAAAGCAACCGAAATGCCTGTGGTCACAGATTCCTTTGATCAACTTGTTTGACTGCCTTTTCAAAGAGAAATTTGGAAACGCGGTCCCTTCTCCCCACCCACTGGATAAAAATCGTGAAAGGATTTCCGACCTACACTGCAATTCATTAGTGTTTACAGACAAAATTCTTTGAAACATGTATACAGTACAGATGTAGTAGTGTTCAAAAATAGATTTTTTTTGAGATCAGAATAAACTATATTATCTCTAAAAAGACGGCCAGATACACATACAACAACAACAACAACACAATAATAATAGACTATGGTGGTTTGTTGTAACAAAATTTTTAATCTAATAGCGGGAAGTTTTTCTGTCTATTTGCTTTTTTGGGACTCTCTAACTGTCGTAAAAATAGGTATATCCCCAGGAAATTTTAAACGTTGTTAAGCTAGATAGGTTTTGTATACTAAACATTGTCATCGAGTCTTACATAAGTTTTTTACAAGTACACCATATGTATAAAGTTCAAACATGGTATTGTTTTATTCTTTCTTTAAAACATTTCAAATCGCTCAGAAATTTGGATATGTTTTAAGGGTAGGGAATGTTATTTTATATGCTAAAATCATTGTGCTAGACCGCGGGATATTAGAAAATTAGGATTAAATTATATTAGAAATTTGTATAGCTTAAGATACGCAAGATACTTTATACATTAAATATAGTTATTGTATTGTCATTTTTTTTCCGCGTCACTTTTTTTCCGCTTTTGTAGTTTATGTCACTTTTTTTCCGATAACTTTTTTTCCGGTCACTTTTTTTCTGTTTACCAAGTGGTCTATTATTTTTATGAAGTCTTATCTCTAAAACTTATTATAAGCCTTGCTATTCTTATTAGCCAAACTTATTATATTAATATCTATTCAGCTGTCAAATGAGAGTAATTAAACATTAAATGCTTATACAACATTCAATAATAAACGTGTAACAGGTAACTGATACATTAAACTCCTCAAAAACAAAATAAAAATGAAACACTTAGGCTATTTTTTAATTCTACAAATAAACATCTAGAATACATTTCTCTGAAAAGAGTATGCAAATTTGTTTTGGATTTTATAATGTTATCTTAAATAAATTATTCTGTTTTTGGATATGTTATTAATGTTTCTATTTTACGAAAATACCGAAAAAAAAACCAAAACAATAATTTATTAAACCTTAAAGACATGAAATTCAGTATTTTTTTTTTCTGAGTCACATATAAGAGTCTAATGTAAAAAGCTAGAAAAAAGACGAAAAAAAAAAAAAAAAAAAAATGCAGAAAAAAATTATTTTCAAAAAACGTAACGGTAACATCTTTTTTTTTTTTTTTCTTCTTATTCAAACACTGTTCTCCGTACACTATATGGTAGAATAACCAATAAACCCGAGATCGCTCCTCCCCTCCCGTTAAAGTAAGTTCCACTGTCAAATGTGTTATAATGTCCCATTTTTATACTATTGTTTAAAATAAAATCTTTATGCATGTATAAGGACATGTACAAGTAAATAATACATAGGTTAGAACATAGGTTCCCAACCTTTTCGGGATCACCGCCCCCTTTACAAGAAAAAAAAAGTGCCAACGCCCCCTCTTCTATAGTTGTTAATTGTATAAAATGTTAAAATATTGTTGCTTATTTTCTACATTTTATCTACTTATCTGCTAAGAAACACAGAGTAGAACTTAATTAAAACGACCATCAAATGTATTAAAAATTGAAAATTAAATACAAAAACAATAAGAATTGAACAAAATAATAACGAAATGGTTGAGTGAAGGCTGGTGGAGTTTTAACAATTTGTTCATGTCGGATTCCAATTTCTTTAACATCAGTCACAAATTGCCAGGTTCAAAGATGTTTGTTCCTTTTCTTAGGCAATAAATTAGCTAACGCACGGAAGCAGTTCTCAGCCAAATCTGATGAAAACTTGTCATTGGAGGAGGGGGGAGCACCATAATACTTACCCATCATGAATATGCATAACATAACATATGAAAATAAAACATGTGCAAACTAGTTATAAAATGCATTGCAATTTCAAAACAAAATTTAAACGCATATTTAAATATTTTTAATATACATTGAAATGCTGATGAACCGATTTCGACAAATTTTATATAAAACACCAAATTACTCAAGTAGCACCGAATTGCGTAAAAAAAACATCCTTATAACTGCCAAAATAATAATTATATTAACTGACAGTTTACTGCATCGGATGAAGAGTCTCATTTCCAATTTAAATATATCTTTGAATTGAAATTTGAATGAAATACAAAGTCATGAAAAATCGAAGAATGTGGAAAGCAGGATTACAAATATCTCGGAAACTAATAATCCGATCAACTTCGTTCTTTATGCAAAATTTGTGTTATTTTATTTCCTTGTCCACTCCTTAAAATAAAAAATTCGAAAATTTTTATATGCCTTTCACCGAAATGAATTTTTCGAGAGTATGAAAAAAATAATTTTTGGATCATCGAGATTACTGATATTAAATAGGCTTCGTCCCATTCTTACATACTAAGTACATACAAAATTTCAAGTTTCTATCTCGATTTGTTCGATAGATAGAGCGTTTACAGACATAATAACAGGGTTATTCTCTACAATACTGCAAATTTGACCAAGCAGTCTGACTTGAATGTTACATAGGTAAATTTTCATAAAAATTGGATAAATTGCTAGTAATTGGTCAATTGTTGAAGATTTTAATAGCAGCAGAAATCGTTATAAAATTTTAAACAAAAGTACATATTCCCCATTTACTTTATCATTAACTCATAACAATAAATGTGAGGGAATGACGAGTGAGGGAATGATGAAATTAAGATGTTTTTACTAATTGTCATGAAAAATGCAAAATTATGGAAAAAAACAAACTGATTCCTTAAAGAAGAGCACATAATATATAATGTATGATAAAATTAAAAATTTTGAAAATTGCTAAAAATTTAGCATTTTGTGTGAGGGAATGACTGTTAATAAAAATACTCCCCGATTTTCTGATTGAAAAAAATTTCTAGAAAATTAACAAAAACTTATACCACCAATTTATGTTGCTGGACTGACAAGTACTCAAATTAGCTTCCTCTCTGTGAAGAATGCTAGACTGCTGCTCATCTTTATTGATAGGATATTCGTGATAATAGCAAGGTGTGAGGGAATGATGGTCTAACATGGGGACACATATAATTGATTGAGCAGACTACATAATTATAGTAAAAAATAATATTTTTATTAGTTTTTGTAAGGTACCAATTAAGAACTTTATCTTGCTTAGGGTGTTTTTAATTATTTTTATTTCTGAATGGAAAAAATCAGGCAGTAAAGTATGGTAGTATGGGTAGGGGAGAGGTGAGGGAATGATATTTGCATGATATATCTTACATTTTTAAATATTAAATTTGTTTATTTTTAAATTTTACACCCTGCCCCTAATAAACAAACTTTAGACCTTCTAATAAAAGTATAAATAAATAAAAATGAAATGAAATTTAGAGCATTTATATGGCTGGGAAGCACTTTTTGCACTATTGCAGAGAATAACCCAACAAACAGACACACAGACAGAGAGCCACACAAATCGACGACGGCAATTTTTTTTTCTAAAAATTTGTTTTTCGTAATCTCCAGTATCTAAATCCTTTAAAAAAAGATTTTTAAAAGGATTGCAAGATTTACCCTAGACTACGTATGATGGGTAAGTAAAAAAAAGCAATTAACATTTTATGTACTCTCGCTCACAATCCTAGTAAGAAAGCTGTATTGGTTTTTGAAGTTAGAACTCCTTGGTATCCATTTCTGAATTTTAGTTCTCGTTTGCTGTGAGTTCCATGATTTCTTCCTCCAATCCTGATACTGCAGTATCTGCATTTGCGAAAGGATCTAAAACCAAAACTCGGTATATTCATGTATAAATATCTTGGAATCGCTCTGAGAAAACTTCATGAAGAACGTTCAACTATTGACAGTAAGTAAATATTCCTGTTTTAACAAATTGTGAATATTATGGCAAATTGGTTGTATTTTCATCTACTTAGATTTCGTTTGAACAACAGAAGTTTACCCATAGAAGTAGCTATGAGGTTTTTTTTTTTTTTTTTTTTTTTTACACAATTAAATTCAAGTAATGGATGTCATTTTTAAATGTAATCAGGTTTTAGCGTATTTTTACACCTCTGTTTTCAATTAAGTGTAATAGTGAATCAAATATATCGAGAAACGATTCAGACAAATACTTTTCAGACATTACGAACTTCTGCGTGCAGCAGCAACAGATTGTAATAATGTGCAAGTCTGACGCAAAGTGATAGTGACAACTGCATTACAAAGTGAAACAATTGTTTCACTGACTTCGTACCTTCCTGGAATTAAATATCGATTCTGTCTATCAATTTTCAATTTTTTAGCAAATAATAACTCTCGACATTTTTTTCTCTTCTTTTATGAGTTTTTGTTGTTTGGTAATGCTGATTCGTCGAGTTGAATGGAAAATTTGCAGGTCTTTAAGTAATAGCATAATGATATTTCAGTGCCTTTAGCCATCTATTCCTCTTTATACCACATTGTTACTCAGGATTTTTCTAATGATACCTGACGGTTTTTTTTTAAATCAGGGTTCATACAGAGTTTGCTAAATGAAAAATAAGGACTCTGTAAGGACTTTGTAAGGGCTTTGTTAAAAGAAAAATAAGGACTTCCTAAAGTTAAAAAAGAACAGTACATATAATTACTTACATTAAATTTTAATTGTAATAGATTGAAATTTTACATAAAACATAATTATGTAATTATATAATATGTAGTAACATTAGTTGGCTAGACTCTGTTTTTTAGCATCTATTTCTTTGGTCAGGGAGGAAATTTCTTCCTTTTTTCTTTTGCAGATTTTCTACAATTGTTCGATTTTATAAATAATTGAATAGCTTTAGTTGATTCAGCTTTATCAGCTAATTCATTGGCCTTATTTTCTAACTCTGATACTTCTTTTTCAAGAAGCCATATTTTTTTCTTTATAAAACCTTAGTCATCTTCAATTAATTTCCTTTTATTTCCTGCAGAGGAAGACTTTTGCTGTTAACCATGCTACACATATCCAGTGAAATAATAGGACTACGACCAAACACAGATCAGTGGATGCCACGGACTTGAAAAATCCTGGGTCCCGTAAATGAATGGGTATTTTCAGAAGTTACATTCACTCAGAAAGATTTGGAACAATCAAAAACAGATTGTGAAGTAGGAAAATCTTTTTGGAGCAGCAAAAAGAAATAATTTAGAAGCAGGAAAGTTAGCTTTTGGAACAAAAAAATTCTATCCTGGCATTAACTTTTTTTTTTTTTTTTTTTTTTTTTTGCCCCTTTGACGAAAATTATGTTTTAAAGCGATCTTTTGAAGAAATTTGCCGTTTTTTCGCGATTTTTTTGTCGAAATTTGCCTTTTTTTGCGATTTTTTGAAGAAATGTGCCGTTTTTTCGCGATCTTTTGACGAAATGTGCCGGGTTTTTGTGATCTTTTGACGAAAGTTACCGTTTTATCACGATTTTTTGAAAAAAAATTGACGTTTTTCGCGATTTTTTGACAAAATTTGCCGTTTTATCGCGATTTTTGGACGAAATGTTCGTTGTTTCACGAGTTTTTTAGGAAATCTATCTTTTTTTCGGGTTATATCAAAATTATACATTTTTTCGCGAATCTTTTGACGAAATTTCCAGGAAATTATTCGTTATTTTGCGATTTTTTTAAACGAAATTTGCCTTTTAGCGATTTTTTGACGAAATGTGACGGTTTTTCACGATCTTATACCATTAATTAATTACCCCTAAAATGGTAAAATAGATTTTTTCGCGATCTTTTTTTTTAACGAAATGTGCCGGTATTTCGCGATCTTTTGGCGAAAATTACCGTTTTATCACGATTTTTTGATGAAAATTGCTGTTTTTTGCGAATTTTTTGACTAAACTTGCCGCTTTATCGCAATTTTTGGACGAAATTTGTCGTTTTTTCGCGATTTTTTGAGGAAATCTGTCTTTTATCGGAATTTTGTAACAAATTTAGCCTTTTTTTCGCGAATTTTTGGACAAAATTTGCCGAAAATTATTCGTTATTTCGCGATTTTTTTAACTAAATTTGCGTTTATGCGATTTTTTGACGAAAATTACGCGTCCCGCGGGACGCGCAACTCCATTTTTTTTTTCATCCCGTCGCCGATTTCTTGCGTATTTTACGCGCTATAGCGCGTCGGCGGAATCCCTGGGATTATAGAAAAGATTGGCGCAATTATTTTGCGAAATATCTTTTCTTTGTTATTCATTTCTCTATTTCAAAGAAAAGGAAATTTTAGATGGTGAATATTGATTACGATTGGCGTTTGTAAATACGAGTTTCTACATCACAATCGGGAAACAAAAGAGGCAGCTTTAATGTCCAATCAGAAATAAGAGAATTATAACAAAGAAACTTGATTTTTTTTTTTTTTTTTTCTCAGCTGCCATATTTGGCAGATTATGAATGTTTTAGGATTGATTCTGGGTGATTTTTTTTTTTTTTTTTCGGAAATTCACATCGCATCGCATTTCCGAAAATCGGGGGGGGGGGGGGTTCCGCGAGTTTCCCCCCCCCTGGTTTTACTGCTATCTTTTAACGAAATCGGCGTTATATCCGCAATCTTTAGATGAAATCGACGTTTTACCGCGGTCTTCTGACGAAAATCAGTGTTTTATCTGCGATATTTGGTGAAATTGCCGTTTTTTCCGTGATCCGCACAGGAAATTCGCGTTTTTCAGGATCTTTTGACAAATTTCGTTGACAAAAACATCTACGAAATCGTCGTTTTCCCACAAAATATTGACAAAACGTATGTTTTTTCGGCGACCCTTTCATGAAATTTGCATTTCTCCGCGATTGTTTTTTCCGCGCGCTATACCATACAAGTTGGCAACTATGCGGAACTGATAACCCAATTTCAAATTTTCGGAAGAGGATGCCTTAAACTTGCGGAAATTTCGGACGAGAATCACCCCTGGAATGTTTGGCGAATTTTTTAAAACATTTTACGGATCGCGTTAACATTAAGCTCACGTTAAAAAATAAGGACTTTCAATAAAAAATAAGGACTTTAAGGATCCTTATTAAGGACTATCGAAATATAAGGAGTTTATAAGGACTTTTAAGGTCCGTGCGAACCCTGTAAATGAAGCACAGTCTTTAATATCTCTCTTACTGCCGGCAAGATTGATTTCTCGCCGATTGTGTGCGGTTTTCATACTTTTGCGATTAACATATATCACACTATTATATGATGCATCGATCACAATATTATACGATGCTCGTAGTCCGTCATCTTCTTGTTTAGTAGGCGACTAAAAAAAATTGATATAGTTCGCTGTTTTAAAATTCCCTTTTCCAGTCTTTGAAAAATAGGACACATCTTTGTCTTTTCTATCAGTATGCATTTATTCATATTATTGGAGAGTGCATAGAACCATATTTGAAATACTCAATACTGTACCGCCGGCATTTCTTCTTCGATTAAGGTATTTTGAAATATAAAATTTTTCCCTATTTAAGTTTAAATAAATTTACTTTTGAACAAATTTATAGATATAATGAATTTTATCTTTTTCACTAAGAATAAACAAATTTCTTGAGCTCATTCAAATCACGGGTTCGTTTAAAAATCTCTGTTCAAGCATTTGTAGTCATACATCAGAACTTTCCGAAATACAGTAATTAATTATAGAATATTAATAAAAAAAAATGGTTGCCTGTAAAGTCGGTATACGGGCGAAAGTTTTACGTGACAACGACTTTGAGTTGTAAAATAATTTTAATGTGAATATTCATTCGTATAGTAGGAAGAAGGATGAAATAATAGTAACAATTTAAAACATTTATTTATACAAAGAATTATATTTAAAACATTAATTTATACAAAGAATCTCGCACTAAATTTCATATTAACAAAATTTTATTTTTACCTTTACACATACATACGTATTTATATACAAATATACATACAATAACTTGCAATACACTGTGTTTGTTAAACACATTTTACTTCATGTTTATTGATGTCAAATGTTGAATTTTGTAAACAGCATATTAAAGAATTTTTCAATGAGCAGAATATAACTAAAGTAAAATGGCTTTCACTAATCACATATCATTAGTTTTCCATAATATACCACCGAATTACGAAATAAACTACACTTATTTTCTTTGTACTTTATACTAATAACTAATACATAACGTATTTCGTCTTAGTTTGATACTATCTAAAATTCCTATTAAGCACCGCCCCTTCCTTGCAGCGAATTCACATTCACGTTCAGAAAATGGTCCCACAAGTGACCGGAAAAAGTTAAGAGAAAAGTGAGCGCGTATCGTGAGCGGAGCGGAGCGTAACGTAACGTAACGCAGTTTCTTGAAGTGTCTCCCGGCAAACCAATTTACAAGACGTTGTCACGTCAAAAAAGAATTCTGTTTAAAAATTTTATTCAGCCAATTATCGCAAATTTTGTGCTCCACAATATTTAAATTCGTAATGATTTTTAATGCGCGCCTTAGCAATTTTTCATGTTTCACGGCGATTTTTTTACTTAAGAAAATAAATTCAATTGTCCTCCCCCCCCCTCCCCCTGATCCAGGTTCTTCTGTATGGTTGAAAGGTGCAGTTAAGGTTTTTATGCGGACCGGGCAATGTTGAGGAGATCAACAATTTTCATTATATTAGTTCCTAAATACATATAAGTAAGCCATGACCGCCCCCCTTGACTTTCTTAACGCCCCCCATTTTTCTCTAGACTCTCTACCGCCCCCCTGGAAGGCTCCAGCGCCCACTGGGGGGCGGTACCGCCCCCGTTGGGAACCTATGGGTTAGAAGAAAGAAAAAGAAACTTAATTGAAATATATAAAACAAACTTTGACTGCAGCTTTGTACAAGTATAAATGATTTTAAGAATACATTACTCTGATTTAAATATCTTTTCCGCTCAATCGTAATTAGTGTAATTGGAATCTAAACAAAGACTCTATTGCAATTTTTATACTGAGCCTTTTTCTCTAAACACAAAACGGAACTAAGCTTTCTTCCGTTGACCTTTCTACAGCGAAATTATGAGCTTGAAATGCAAAAATGCAAAAAGTATGCATCTTTTCTGTTTTATTAGTATACGTATTCCTTTCGTGTGACACACAGTGATAGAAAAAAGCATACGATAATCATTTACTCAAGAAATAAATTATTTTAACGAAGCTTTTGAAAGAAAAAAAAGTATTACAAAATAAATAAATAAAAATAGAATTTTAAATGAAATTATTCTTATGCATACTGAAAGAAAATAATTTTTATTAATCACTCCGATCTTGAAAACTGTATAAAGTTGCGTATAAAATTGAGCCAAATTTTTTGCACATGTTTTTCGCAACGGGTAGAGAGTCCTCATGTGCATATCCTCAAATCAATGTTTTCGTGAAAAT
Organism: Maratus speculifer; assembly: GCA_964019185.1. NCBI lineage: Eukaryota > Metazoa > Arthropoda > Arachnida > Araneae > Salticidae > Maratus > Maratus speculifer. The sequence goes on along the minus strand of OZ025301.1, from coordinate 65,033,433 downwards.
TTTCATTTTTTTTTATTATTATTTTAAATTAAAGTTCAAACATTTAGAATTCCAAAAATGCCCTGGTTTAGCGATAATTCGGAGCAAAGTTATAGCCCTAAATCTAAACCGGAATTAAACATTCTGATACTGGAAGTGACCGTTAAATGAGCCTCAGAATGGTAAACATACATTTCAATACACATTTATATAATGTATAATGTATATAAAAATATATAAACACCTACAAAAATAGTTTATTTTAAAATTGTAAGCTTTACGCATTTTTTTTTTTTTTTTTTTTTTTTTTTTTTTTTTTAATGCTATATCAAAATTTTAATTTGTGTTTCTGCAAAACTTGTGTTTTTCCTTGTGTATGTTTACGAGAAACAAAATTTCTTCAAAAGTTTTTAAGATATTAAAATAAAATTAATGAAAAGATTCTATTCATTTACTCATATGCTATGAAGCAAAATATAACTTGTAAGTTTGTTTATATATAAATTTAAGGATGTATTTAGATTCAAACTGCTTATTTTCCGACTTATTTTTGAATGCACTTTTGCTCTCAAGCGCATCAAACTCGCAGATTATCTTATTTAGAAACTACTCAAGTTGCCGTGTCTGTCAATGTTTTGATAAATGTAGAAAATACTATAAAAAATTCAGTCAAAGATGGCCTTTTGATCTGAATTTTCCGAAGCGGGAGATCTGGGAACGAAGAAAAAGGTTATACTGAGATGGTAATTATTTATAAATCAAATTCTAATTAATTTAGCGCAAACTGGCATTACACGGCACCTTACACGTCTCTTTAAAAATCCCCTCAGCAAGTTTTATTCTGCTATTTTAAAAAATGCATCTGAAATTGTATCAGAAAATTTCGAGCTAATGAAGGTGGAAAAGTATTTTTTCGAATACAACCATAAGAGCTTCTTTTATTGAAAAATACACATAAAAGATTATGTTTTGCATACAGAATTTGGTATATGTTAGTAAATTTAATAGGAATTGCAATCTTTTGCTTCAAAACACAGGTAAGTGATTTACTAATATGTCATTGTAAAATAAAGTGAAATGTATTAAATAGTTTCTTTATACAATGTTTGGCATAAACGAAATTATTTAATAAGATTTGACTAAATAATGACTAATTTTGAAAAGATAATTAAAATTGCTTTAAAAAATTTTATACATTCATAGTTTTATTCCAATTTTTAACTAAAAACACATGTATTTGATAAAAATTTCATAATTTTCAAATAAAAGTGCAACAAATGTAAGCAATATATTTAAAAAACATATTTTACGTTCAACATGATATAATTTATTAACATATTCAAGACTTCCTTTCTTCCCTTTGCTTTTCTGGAGACCGGCTTAGTGCGCCGATGCCGACCCTTCTTTTCCTTCTTTAGAAAAAGAAAATTTTATGAAGAATTAAAGAATTAATTTTTCTTACCGAACAATGTGACTTTTTTTTTTTTTTTTTTCAAGCATATTATTTTTTGTTCAGAAACATATTTTTGAAATATTTGACATAGCATGGTTATATATGGAAACAAATATATTCTTCAATTTTAAACTAATTTCTCATTTATTGTAAATTCACGTGCTTCATTCTAAGTTCAGATGTTCATCCTAGGCGGTGTTTTAACTGAAATTTAAATCTATATTTTTTAACGAAATTTGATTTTTACTGAATATTACAATCTTACTGAATTCTTACAATCACGCATGTTTTTCTTATGCACATGCTTACAAAAGTTAATTATAAGAAGATGAAGAACATTAAATTTACTTATGATTTCAAAATTGAGAATTGCTTTCTCATTGGAAAAACATGCATCTAAAAGGGGGTAAAAAAATTTATTATCTTAAGTTGCACTTAAGGTACTTCACAAATTCTCTGCGGACAACACAAAATGTTATGACTCATTGTCTGATTTATTTTTATGCTTAAAACGGAATGAAATTAACGGAAATATTGAAGCGATTTTTAATTAAATAATGTTTTCCCTTTTCAGATAAATAAATTACGTAGAGTTATAAGTGATTTTTGTTACGTGACAACAATTTTTTCTTCTTTCTTTCACTGCTATATCGAGAATTTGGTTCAAAACTCCAACTTATACTATATGTTCTGTAAAATCATTTGCGTTTACCCTGAAATGAAAAAGTGATTCGATTAAATTCTGAATTAGAATACCATCTAATTTAATGCGATTTCGAGGAAAAATGGATTCAGAAATGTTCCAAAAAATAGTTTCTTTAAATTTGAAAACAGCCTTAAGATTGTTTTCAAACCCAAACTGGTTACATTCTTTAATCCATATTTGTTTGAACTTGCATGAGAGTCACAGATAGTGTTATTTCGAAAGTATGAAATCAAACGGTATTTTCAATTTTCATTAAAAGCAATATTTCTCAAAATGCTGTTAAAAAGCATTTAGAATTTAAACTGAATTTCAATAAAACGCTCTAAACTGAATTTTCAGATGTTAAAATGCTAAAAAGTTTTCATTAAATGACAATCGCTTATAATTCAATTGTAATTCAGTCTATATAAAAATGAAAGGTTATTAAATTTTAAGTATATTCAAAATCATGTCTGTAAGTAACCTGCTTTTGCGTTTAAAAGTGAGACGTAAATTTCTAAATTTTAAGGAAAACTCTTACAACAAACTTACCACACGATTTTCTATTACGAATTTTTAATTTCGTATTAAATTAACACATCTGCTCCAAATATAATTTTAAACTTTTAGTGTTATCTATAAATATAAAATATTATTTTCAATAATAAAGGACCTCCTATAAAAGAAAAATACATTTTAAATAATAGGTTGTAATTGACTTTATGATTTTTATCTTCTGAATATTTTTTAATTAACTTTTTAAATAACTTCTTTTAAATAAAAAGCCAAATTTTTAAACAGAAATACTGTATCAGTTACTTGGTAACCCAGAAAAGATATCAAATACATGAAAGGATAAAAATAATGTTGTGGAAAAAAAAATGCACCTGAAGCGTAGCAAATGAGGTGCGATCGTACGATAACGAAGTTTTAAAAATATCTATCTCATATATAAATCTCATAAAATTGTAAATAATTACAATTAAAATGCGCACCAAACAATGTTCTCCCTATACCATTATGCAATGGAATACTTTTGTGAGGCCTTGTAAATCAATGTCAAATATTCTTTGCACAACAGATTATAGAAAATGTATATAATGATATGTACTATATTGATGCATATCAATTTTATTACATTCGAATGAGTGTAACACCATTAAAATGCATTTGAAACATTTCCCCACATTAACCGTAATGTAACGGAATACTTTTAATTGTCCCTATAATTGAAATATGCACCCGAATTTGATAAAATTTGGAAATAACTCGACAAAATTATGTAATAAATATACATTTAAAATTTCCAACGATTAAAATGCATTTGAAACTTTTTTCACCATTAACCGTAATGTAACGGAATCCTTTGATTGTCCTTGTAATTGATCTATGCGTCCGATTTTCATACAATTTGAAATGACACGATAAAATTATGTAATAATTATGCATTTTAAATTTCAAACGATTCAGTTTGGTAGGTTTTGCGTTATTATATGCGGACAGACAGACGAACAGACGGATAGACAGACAGAGGGAATGAACGGCAACAATGGGTGCTACGTATTTACATAATTACGAACGCACCTAAAAAAGGCATGACATGAATCTATATTTATTTTTGTTCGGAAATGCATGAAACTAGCATGTATTGTTGTTCAGAAACTATCATATCGCACTCATTTCCCCCCCCCCCTCTTTTTTTTCCAAACACAATAGAATTTTTAGGAAATAGTGTGAAAGTTGGCGTTTTAAACCGAATTTCCGCGTGAAAGGAGAATAACCATTCAAATCGGGATGAAAATGTGTTTTTCATGTGGCTGAATTTGCTTATAACTCAATAGGGTAATTTATTAATTAAAAAAAAAAAAAAAAAAAAAAAAAAAAACAGTTCGATTTTAAATCGTTTTTGCAGTCACAGCAGAGCAGTTGAGAACAGCCTGAATGATTTTTAAAACAACCCTAAATTGAACCTTTCTCCATTCTGCTTTATTAATAAACTTATATTAATAATAAATTAAACCTGCTACTGACAGATTTGGTATTAATTCACGGGGAAAATTATGGAAACCAATGAATTTTGATTATAAAATTTTAAAAATTATGATAAATATTTTTTAAGTATACTCGAATTCTTTCCCAATGACTCATTTCCTAAACCATCAGTTCTAGAGGCATAGTTTCAATAGCAAATATATTTAAAAGTTGTTCTGTATCCTATTAAACCGTTCATATACTAGACACACACACACGGGAGTATTCGAAAAATATCATTACATTACCATACGGTTGCCAAATTAACCAAAATCGTTTTTGGTTTTTGAGAAAATAATTGAAAGAGATGCAATATTACAAAATGCGTAAAAAACAAGATATTTTTTTTTTTTTTTATGTTTGTTGTACATGCTTTAGGCCTTCCCCAAAATTTAAAAAGAATGATTTTAAAATTTTTAATGGACATTTTAATAAAATTTAACCCTGGTTTTTAAAAGGTTTGAAAGGTACTATATTTTGAATTTTTTAATGTATTCTCAAAATTATGAATTTTGCAAATATGTAGCATAGTTTGAGAAGAATATGACATATTAAAATTTAGCCTTTGATTTGGTGGCTATCATATCTTTTGAAGTTGCTCTCAAATCGCAATTATTTTAATTCGTAAACGTAAAAAATTATTAAATTAATAAAAAAATAAAACTTTCTTATATATTACATGAAAATTGCAGGTACTATTGTTCACATAAAAAGAAATCGGAAAGCGTTTTTCGTTTTCCGAGAAATAGTAAAAATCGCAAAAGTCAATCTTTCAAAAAATGCCGTGGAAGGTGTAATTTCTGACATACTTTTGAGATGCAGTGACGCCGTTATAATAGTCATTATGTATCATTCATGATAAAAAAAAAAAAAATGGTTGCATAAAACAACTACACTCAGCTTTTAACTCTCTGAATTAATATGCTTGAAATGCTTAAAGGTAAAAATTGCTTTGTGAAAGGCCACAAAATGTTTTGTTAAGAGTGTGGATTTTTTTTTTTTTTTTTTAATAACTCTTTAATCGCATATTATTAATCATTTGCAAATGAATCACTTAAAATCATTGCTTATTTCGATTTCTAATTACTATACATATTTTAAATAATTCGCACGATAAGCAAGAAAAATTACAATTTATTTAGCTTGTTAAATTACTAAACATATTTTGAATATTTGTAGACTTCCTAAATTTTTATCAGGTGTTTTTCAGGTGTTCATCTATTCCCCGCACTGATTCCGTACACGAAGCACTCAATCTCTAAACTTGACATAGCGTTTTTTCTTGAATAACTGCACTTCCTTTGAGATTATCCTTTAATGACCTTCATGCGTTGAACTCCATTCATACACAACAGATGGTAAAATTTAGGTAAACTTACACTGAACGATTTATATTTTAACACATAGTAACATGACTGACTTAAAAAGCCCTTCATGCATTTAAAAGGAGAATTTCTGATTGGATATTTATTCACATTTCGCAGCAAGGGCGGCGCCAGAATTTGCCCGACGGGGGGGCACTTTATCCCCGACAGGGGGGCCAAGCTCATAATATATATTAAAGGTCAAAGCGTGCTGGACTGGGGCCTAAAAAACTGCGTGGGGAAAAATTTCATGGCCGAGCCCGACCCAGTTCGTGCAAAATAAATTAATGGTTCGATCACCGAGAAAATTTTAAAAATCGACCTGATTATATAGTCTAACAAGTACAATATTATACACACATATATATTAGGCCGGTCAAAAATAAAAAAATAAAAGTTAAAATCTTGGCCCGACCCGACTCTATATTTCTACAAAACATGAAATTTTACTTCGATATAGTTATAAACTTTATTGCACGGGAGTTCTAATTAAAATTAATTCATTTTTTTAGAAGTGCTCAGTCTGCAACATTTATTTATTTTTAATGAATATCTATTTGCATGTAAATGGTTTAGTTATTGTTAATCCTTATTTTATGTATTGGAGACTTTAAAATTAGAAAAAAATGCCACACATAAAATCTTCTAAGACAGAATCCCATAGGAACGAAAAAAAATGTGTTATAGTTTATTAAAAAAGGTACTTTAACTTTCGGAACCGGCTTTGGAACTGAAAGTGTTTTTTATATTACTATATTCTACTCTTTAATATTTGCAACCAAAATCGAAAAAGTAAAAAATGGTCATATTGAAGAATGAGCTCAGTTATCCCCTTTAAAAAACGTTTAAAAATATTAAAATAAAACGAGAAATTCGAAAACAACCTGCCCATTGGTTAACATTATGGAGCAGGTATTTTGAAGTGAGTGAAAAGCCCTTCTAAGACAGCAATGCGTCATCGGCAGGTTCTATTTCACAGATTTTTCTGTATTTAAATTTTATTTTAAAAATATACTATTCTTTATAAATAATACATTTTAAATTTTAATTGTAGAATAATGGTGAGTTAGACTTATAAAAATACATACATTTTTCCTAAAATATTTGGAACGGGTCAAATTTTACTGACTTTTACTCGGACCAGGTCGTTCCGATAAAGTGATTTTCATACGGATTGAAACCGGGACTGAAAATTTCTTCCCGCGCAGTTCCAGCTCAATATCGAAAAAGTTAGTTAAGCCATGAAAAGAGTGAAAACCAGGCATGGATCGGCCCGAGTATCGTAAAAGAAAACAGGCCCGAGCCTGGCCAATGTAAACAACTATCGCGGCTTATCCAGAAGAAGGAGCTCGGTGAAATTTTCTTTCCTTAAACTCGAATCGGGCTTAATTTTATCTGAAGACTCGGACTAAATTTTATTTTTTGAAAGTTCTGCCGGCCCTGAAATTTATTATTCTTAAAACAGGTATTATAGCACATTTTTCTATAACTTTTGGCCGAACCATACTTTTTTTTCCCTTTTTTCTTTCATTTTTTTCCGTTTTCTAATAAAGAGTGGAATATGCTTGGAAAGAATTTTTTGACAGACGTCTGTGAATAACAGTATTTCCAGATATAATGCAGTACAAAAAGAGGAAGAGAAAAAAGCATGACACTGATAAACAATGATTCACAAGCCTTTTTGCGGCACGTATACGTGTCGCTCGTCTCCAAGGGGTATAATAAGACTTCCCAGCTACACAAGATTTTTTAGGTCTGATTTGGGAATATTAATTTTCGATTGCAATGCTTTTTGAAATAATGAATATGAAATTCAAAATACAGTAGAGATTATTTGGACTTCGATTAAGCATATTGTCCAATTAACAGGATCGATCAAGGACCATACGTTTTTTTTTTTTTTTTTTTTTTTTTTTTTTTTCCCATCTTTTCCAAAATTTTTAAAGTCAAACTTCTTCAGGCAAGGTAAGGTAAATTTGACAATAAGGCATGGAATTTAACTGTTAAATAACTAATTTCTTATCCTGAAATAATAAAATAACCAACAAATACAAAGACAGCAAAAATATTAAAGTTTGTACTTTCGTAAAAAGAAGGAACTCATAAAATATTTATAATTAGTAGAAATAATAATTTTAATGCAAAATTTGCAAAGTCGTAAATTCTATTTTTTCATAGTCAAAATTTTTCTTTAAAAGTTCATTGTAGCATTGTTCTTACGGTTTCTGATTAATTATAAAATTTTGTGAAAAAAAATGCAATAAACAAAGGAATTAAAAAAAAAAACCTTATTTCCATATTTTAAAATAAAAATACTAAATCAGGAAAATAATTAACTCTTATTATCTGGTCAATGGACAATTGTCGATAATAGAGTACTGCATCTAGTTAACTCTGAAACATCCTTCTAATCTATCACAACAGGTGTTTTTCTTGTAATTCCCATAGCAACAATAAAAAATATAAATATTATTTTTACAACAAATCAGCAGGAACACGTTTGCTGATGCTAAACAGCGTACTCATCAACCTCTCTATCATTCCATTACTCGAAAAGTTTGTTTTATATTAAGTTGCAGAACAGAATTTGAAAACTAGTCAAAACAGACAGACATGCATTTCCTTTTACTGAATTGCAGCTGTTCTCTGCGGTTTAAACATAATAAATTCAAATCTAAATAAGAATAAATGTAAAAAGAAACAGTATGCTTGCTAAGAACGATATCCTTTTTCATTCCATCTGAACACGTTACTGTACTAAATATTAATTTCTTTTATTTGAATTCAATGTATTTGCATGGTGTGAAATTAATTAGTTGAACTACAGTTTTTGAAATGCGTAACTTTTATAACTTTATAAATATCACGTTTTACTTTTCTCATAATTTTAATCAACGCAGATTTTTTCAGCTATAGCTGTAATAATAAAAACAATGGGAAAAATATCTTCAATTTCCATTTTGTTTTAGAATGTAGAGTAACACCCCCAGTAATTGGCATGCACCAGTGATTGGCACATTTTACAAACATGTCCTAAAAAAGATTTATATCCAGTCTTTTAAAAATTCAAGACTATATATCAGTTATATGCTCATTTACGTTAAAGATTATAACTTTGATTTGTTTTACAAGATGACAATAGAGCCTAGGAAAGAGAAACAAATCTGGCTTGTATCAAATTAGCCATTTTGTTGCAAATTCTTGTTCTTTGGCTTAAGGAAGGCATGCTTTTCAATTCATTATTATCTGATTTATAATATATTTTAAATTTTAATTGACAACAGTTTTGTTTAGTTAAAAAGGGTTACTTTAATTTTGTAAAAGTATTTTCGACACAAATATTTGGATTTCTGAATTAATGGTAGTTGCCAATTAATGGTGCTTCAATTTTGCTAGTTCCGAGTAATTGGCACTTATTCCAATTACAAGGAATTCGCAAGGAATTTGAGATTAAACCATTTATTTTGGAAGTACTTTTAAAATTATAGACTAATTTTGTTTATCATTTGTTTTTATTTGAAAATATAAATTTTATCAGTAATTGGAATCCATTAAAGCTTCATATGACAATTACTGGGGACAGCATGACAATTACTGGGTATTAATGTAAGTATATTGTATTGTTTTAAAGTGTTCATATTTCAGATTAATATGCTGATTTTTTACTCTCAAAAACCTGAAATATGGCATCTTCATCTACAGTAAATTAATTTAAAGCGATTAAACCCAATGAAAAAAGTAAAGTTTTTTTTAAATATAAACATATGCCAATTACTGGTTCACAAGGTGTCATACATTGGTGCTCTAGGTGCCAATTACTGGTGATTTCAGCAACTTTTTATAAATATATTTTTATAAAAATACTTTTTCAATTTTTTTTGCTTTTAGTGGGCAAAATAGATGCACAGATATGCATTCTTTGATTTAAAAATATTTCCAAGTAAATAGCTTATTTCTTTGTATTGAAAATTTAAGTAAGTTTAACGACAAATTCTTAATGTGCCAATTACTGGGGATGTTACCCTATATCGATCGAATGCAGAAAGCGTGATATTCCAAATTTTGATTCAAATCTGAAACAAAGAGCTTAAATACAATATTCCGAAGAGAAATGTAAATGAAGTGAAAACTTGTGAAATAGTTGGGAATCTTAAAGTGCATAACAGCGAAAAGCGACCTGCAATTAAAAATATATCGCTGATCCGAACCGCGAATTATGCAGGAGGTCTAGCTGTGGTCTGCGTGGGCCAAAATTTCTCGCCGAGTCCGTCTCGACAATGCTGAAATATCCCTGTGATTTGAAGAGGTTTTCTATTATTTTAAGCAATTTCTTTCTTCTGACTGGAGATTATTTGAAAATTTTGATCTTCGGTTTCTGATTTTTACGTATTTTTAGATAAAGGGATTTAATTACTTTTCTAAATACGAAAAAGCACTAAGCAGCACAGCCGCCAGAACATGCGTGTAATTTGGTGAACATGCTGCTTTAGGTGCGAGTATTTTAGGTAATTGATGTTTTTTACTGTATTTTTTAAAGGGGGGGGGGGAGTAGAAATGGAAAAGGTAAAGTGGATTTTTTTCTGTTTTTGCGGAATATAATCAAGGGAAAAAGAAGTTGAATCCACGGATTATTTTTCGAGCATAGAGTCCTCCACAGATTGGGTTATACCCGACTTAAACTAGACTTCTATACCCGACTTCTATATCCATTTCAACCTGAACCAGTTTTAAAAAATTAGATGACCCCGAACTCAACAAACTCCGACCTAAAACCAATAGTATTATCCGAACCCAATCCCAACTCGAAATGAAAAACAAACTTTCATCTTGTAAAGCAATAATGGAAAAGTAGCCTACAATAATACCACTAGTATAAATTATATTTTTTCATGTAGAAAAATCAATATATCTGTATATGCACTCATTGACACCCGGATAATATAATTTTTCATTTAAAAATATGTTTCGGAGATACTTTTGAGAAATCAGGTAGAATCGAACCTATATGCTAAAACTATTAAAATCAATCCGGCTCGAAAAATAGAAGTCAATCCGAAAAAATATCAAGTTTAGCCAGATCCGACTCAAACTGCCCGTGGAATTGAGTTTAGTTTCCCGAGGTGAATGCAGAACTCTACCGGAAACTCGAGCCCGACGTCATCACATTTTGACCTGAACGCCTGAACCCAAAATATTTCAACGTCAACCAGACCCCAACCGTAACTGATGAAAAAATATATCCATATTGTAATGCAGTTATGTAAAAATTTGCACCTTCAGTATCAGTTTTAACTTTTAAGTTAAAAATCAGTATAGATAAACTCATTAACATTCATCTATATAGTTTTTCATCGTAAAATAAATTTTGTAAATTCTTATGAGAGTTGGATTCATCTCGAATCAAGAACCATAAGTGCCAACATCCAACCTGAACCTGAAACTATTAAAGTTAACCAAACTGGAATCCGACTCACAACGGTAAAAGATTGGGCTCAACCCGATCCGGTCCAGACTGCGAGTCGGGTCAGATTCAGTTTGCCCGACCCGATGCAGTATTCTACTTGTCATCCAAGACAACCCCGACAAAATAATTTTCGTTTGCGTACTCTTAACCGAACCAAAAAATCTTCATGTCAAACCGACCGTAAATCCACAATCAGCGGAAATTCATCCACAATTTAATGTAGTTAAAAGTAATAATACATGATTATAACTACAGTATAAATCTTATCTTTTTTTGTTGAAAAATAAGCATGTACAGAGTCATTCATGTGTCATCCTGTGTAGTAATTCATGTAGATTTTTAATTTAAGAAATTATATGATTAAAAAAAATCGGGTTTATCTGAACTCAAATTTCAGTCAGAAACCGACTCATATCCAAAAGAATTAGTTTAGTCAATCCGACTTAGAAAGAAAAAAAAAAAAAGCTCTTTTGATTTAACCCGATCGGGTTGAAATTCAAACGTCAAAATATTTTCCCCGACGACATTGAATTTTGGCCCCGATGGGGGGGCCAGGTATGCCCGACGGGGGGGCATATGCCCCCCCGGTCCCCCCTCTGGCGCCGCCCTTGGCATAAAACAATGTAGAATTTAATCACTCTCAAAGCTATATTTTGAAAATTTCATCTTTCGATACAATATATTTATATATATTTTAAATCTATTTTTTTTCTAAATATTTTTTAATGTAATATTCTGATTTAATGTGATTTATATTACAGTCTTTTTCTCTAACTATTTTATTTTATTTTTTACGTATTCACAAACAAAAAATAAAATAAAATAAAATAAAACTATAAATTTCTAGAAAATACGTGCTACTGTGGACGAATCTAGGAAAAAAAGTGACCGGAAAAAAAGTGACCTAAACTACAAAAGCGGAAAAAAAGTGACACGGGAAAAAAGTTACCGGAAAAAAAGTGACACGGAAAAAAAGTGACAAGGATTGATTTTGGGGATTCATTGGTTAAGTATGAAACAGGGATCGGGGGGGGGGGCTCATAATTTAAGTAAATGGGTTTTTCATGCTGAATTAACTGTTTTGGTTCAATTTTTGGATATACGTTCATACTGAAAAGACGCTTGCCTGATTAGTTTTGGGAAGGGACGATTACCCCCCCCCCCCCATCCGTCCTCAATTAGATGAATGGGTTTTTATGTAGAATTATCCAACGTGTGTCAAATTTGAATATACAGAGCCTGACTAAGGCAGGGGCATGCGGGGCAATTGCCCCGGGCCCCCGGTTTGAGGGGGGGGGGCAAGGAGAGAAAAGTTTCTTGTTAAAAGAGGGCCAAATGATATAAAATTGCAAAATATTACCAAAATTCTTTTTTTTCAATTTTAAGGGGTCTTTTTTTCTCCTACCCCCTTTGCTTCCCTGCCCCACGTTCCCTTAAAGTAATAGTTACATCATAAAAAAATTAATAGTTAAAATAATTTATCTTCTGTTATTATGTATAAAGATGTGAAATATAAATATTGAAATCAGTACTTGGTACGAAATTTATGCATACATACAATAGGTTTGAATTTTAATTTTAGTCACTTGAGTATAATTCACAAACATTTTTAAGATAGAAGGGGGCCACTCTAATAATGTTTGCCCCAGGGCCCCCCACTGTCTAAGTCGGGCCCTGTGAATATAAGTTCTTTTCGATAAGGCTTATATATAGTATATAATGCATGAAGAGATTTAGGAGTTTTAATGGTTATATATAGAGGGAGAACGGGGGATAACCTTTCTTAAATTAAATTAATAACTTTTTACGCATAATTATCCGATTTGCTTAGAATTTTGGACATAGGTTCATTATGAAAAGACGTATCTCTGATTAGTTATGGGGTTCTTCTGCTCATTATAAAGGGGGGGCGAGCAATTATCTCCCCCTTAAACTAGATAAATAGGTTTTTACGCAGAATTACTTCATGTATTTCAAATTTTAAATATAGGTTCTTACTGATAAGGTGGATCCCTGAATAATTTTAAGGATTTGATATCTAAGTATTGAAAGGGAATAGAATATAACCTACCTTAAATTAAATTACTTTTTACGCAGAATTATAGGATTTGCTACAAATTTTGGATTATAGATTCATTATGATAAGGCGTATCCCTGATTACATATGGGGTTATTTTTCTAATTAAAAATTAAGGCGGGTGATTCCCCCCCCCTTAAATTATATAAATTGTTTTTTATGTTCACTTATCCGATATATTTCATATTTTGGATGTATGTTCTTTCTCATAAAGTGAATCCCAGAATAATTTTAAGGGTTTAATGGCTAAGTATACAGTGGGGGAACGGAGGATAACCCTCCTTAAATTAATAAATGGCTTTTTACGCAGAATTATCTTATTTGATTCAAATTTTGAATGTGCGTTCATTATGATAAGGCGAACTCCTGATCAATTGTGGGTTATCCCCGTTCATCCCTCTATACTTAGCCATTAAACCCTTAAAACTATTCAGGGATTCACTTTATCAGGTAAAACCTATATCCAAAATTTGAAATACGTTGGATAATTGTGAAAAAAAAATCTTATTTAAAGAGTGGGGGATTAATCGCCCGCTTCCCCTATTTAATTAGCAAAAGAACCCCATAACTAATCAGAGATACGCCTTCTTATAATGAATATACATCCAAAATTTGAAGCAAATCGGATAATTCTGCGTAAAAAGCCATTGATTTAATTTAAGCGGGGTTTCCCCCATCTTTCCTTTATACTTAGCCATTAAATCCTTAAAACTATTCCGGAATTCACCTTATCAGAAAGAACCTATGTTTAAAAATTGAAATGCATCAGATGATTCTGCATAAAAATCTATTTATCTAGTTTGAGGGAGAGATAATTGCCCGCCCCCCCTTTATAAAAAGCAAAAGAACCCCATAACTAATCAGAGATACGTCTTATCATAATTAACCCATGTCCAAAATTCGAAGCAAATCGGATAATTATCCGTAAAAAGCCATTAATTTAATTTAAAAAAGGTTATCCCCCGTTCCCCTTCTATACTTAACCATTAAACTCCTAAAACTCTTCAGGCATTTTATATTATAAGCCTTATCGAAAAGAACCTATATGCAAATTTGGCACAAGTTGGACAATTCTGCATAAAAACCCATTCATCTAATTGAGGACGGATGGGGGGGGGGGTAATCGTCCCTTCCGAAAACTAATCAGGCAAGCGTCTTTTCAGTATGAACGTATATCCAAAAATTGAACCAAAACAGTTAATTCAGCATGAAAAACCCATTTACCTAAATTATGAGCCCCCCCGATCCCCCTTTCATACTTAACCAATGAATCCTTAAAATCAATAATAAATCCCCAAAACCAATCCTTGTCACTTTTTTTTTCTTGTCACTTTTTTTCCCGCTTTTGTAGTTTAGGTCACTTTTTTCCGATAACTTTTTTACCGGTCACTTTTTTTCCGTTTACCACTGTGGACATGGAAATTTGGAAAGTTGGCTTCTAAATAAAGATGTAATTTATTTATTTTTTAAAAGACCGTTAACTTTAGACGGTAAAAACTTCTGTTATTTAGATATTACAGCAACTTTTTCTTTTAAGCTTTAAGCTTTTTTTTTTTTTTTATCATTTTACTAATTTCAGTGTTCACATCTGCTGTAGTCACAAGGCTACAGCTAACTCTGACTGTGTAATCAGGCCTTTTGAGTGCTATATTCTTATTGAATTTAGGAAAAAAGGTCAACGGAGAAAACGTCAATAGGTAAAAATGATAATAATAAATGCCAGTTCTTACATAAATCTAAAGTTGTGATAAATTAGTTATTAAGGGATATAATTCAGTTACAGAGAACCGATTCTAAGTTTCAAGTAAGTAAATGCTAAACACGTGTATCGGTTATTTCAACTCGATTGATGAATAGCATGAGTATACAGATCGCGACTTTCATATCCTAATGTAATCTTTGGCCAAAGATACTCTTAGGAGCAAAAAAGGAAGAAAGAAAGAAATAAGGGGTACAGATATTTTAATGAGATGGAAAAAGTGACAAAAAAAATCTTATCTTAATATTTAGAATGTAGAAGTGTTAAGGAAGTATCAGGAAAAGAGTCAAAATTTTGAGATTTGGCACAAGAAAACTCAATGTTGACAATATGAACATAAACCATTTAAAAAAATAAAATTAAAATGTAGCGAAATTTCTTATGGCTGATCTATTAAAAATAATAATAAGAAGAAGAAATGAATATATTGTGTATATATACGTATTATTCTGTTTTTCCGCAAAGTTAATAGCATTTTTAACTATAACCGTGGGTTCTATCTTTATCACGCTGTTACGTGCAAAAATTCTGTCGGAAACATTAATTTTTTTCAGCATCTTCAAATGGGCAGCCAACATTTATTGAAAAATGAAAAACATTGTTCGATTTTATAGTTTCTTAATAAATTCCCTTGTCAATTCCGAATCACGGAAAAAAACACACCGGAAAAAATTGTATTCGGAAAAAAAACGGCAAATGGAAAAAAAGTGACCAGAAAAAAGTTATCGGAAAAAAGTGACCTAAACTACAAAAGCGGAAAAAAAGTTACAAGGAAAAAAAGTGACACGGAAAAAAGTGACAAAGATTGATTTTGGGAAATTATTATTGATTTTGGGGATTCATTGGTGAAGTATGAAAGGGGGATCGGGGGGGGGGGGGGCATAATTTAGGTAAATGGGTTTTTCATGCTGAATTAACTGTTTTGGTTAAATTTTTGGATATACGTTCTTACTGAAAAGACGCTTGCCTGATTAGTTTTGGGAAGGGACGATTACTACCCCCCCCCATCCGTCCTCAATTAGATGAATGGGTTTTTATGCAGAATTATCCAACTTGTGTCAAATTTGCATATAGGTTCTTTTCGATAAGGCTTATATATAGTATAAAATGCATGAAGAGTTTTAGGAGTTTAATGGTTAAGTATAGAAGGGGAACGGGAGATAACCTTCCTTAAATTAAATTAATGGCTTTTTACGGATAATTATCCGATTTGCTTCGAATTTTGGACATGGGTTCATTATGATAAGACGTATCTCTGATTAGTTAAGGGGTTCTTTTGCTTATTATAAAGGGAAGACGAGCAATTATTTCTCCCTCAAATTTGATAAATAGATTTGTATGCAGAATCATCTGATGCATTTCAATTTTTAAATATAGGTTCTTTCTGATAAGGGGAATTCCGGAATAGTTTTAAGGATTTAATGGCTAATTATAAAGGGGAGATGAAGAAAACACCTCTTAAATTAAATAAATGGCTTTTTATGCAGAATTACCCGATTTGCTTCGAATTTTGGACATGGGTTAGTTATGATAAGACGCATTTCTGATTAGTTATGGGGTTCTTTTGCTAATTAAAAAGAGGGGCGGGTGATTACTACCCCGCCTTAAATTAGATTTAAAAAAATTATGCACACTAAAGAGATGTATTTCAAATTTTGGATGTAGGATCTTTCTCATTAAAGTAAATTCCTGAATAGTTTTAAGGGTTTAATGGTTATGTATAGAGGGAGAACGGGGGATAAACCCCCTTAAATTAAATAAATGGCTTTTTGCGCAGAATTATCCGATTTGCTTCAAATTTTCCATGTATATTCATTATAAGAAGGCGTATCTCTGATTAATTATGGGTTTTTTTTGCTAATTAAATAGGGGAAGGGGGCGATTAATCCCCCACTCATTAAATAATATTTTTTTTTCACAATTATCCAATGTATTTCAAATTTTGGATAAAGGTTTTTCCTGATAAAGTGAATCCCTGAATAGTTTTAAGGGTTTAATGGCTAAGTATAGCGGGATGAACGGGGGGTAACCCACAATTAATCAGGAATTCGCCTTATCATAATGGACACACATTCAAAATTTGAATCAAATAAGATAATTCTGCGTAAAAAGCCATTGATTAATTTAAGGGGGGGGGGTATCCTCCGTTCCCCCACTGTATACTTAATCATTAAACCCTTAAAATTATTCTGGGATTCACTTTATGAGAAAGAACATATATCCAAAATATGAAATATATCGGATAAGTGAATATAAAAAACAATTTATATAATTTAATGGGGGGGGGGGGATAATCACCCGCCTTAATTTTTAATTAGAAAAATAACCCCATATGTAATCAGGGATGCGCCTTATCATAATGAATCTATAATCCAAAATTTGTAGCAAATCCTATAATTCTGTGTAAAAAGTAATTTAATTTAAGGTAGGTTATATTCTATTCCCCTTCAATACTTTGATATAAAATCCTTAAAACTATTCAGGGATCTACCTTATCAGTAAGAACCTATATTTAAGATTTGAAATACATGGGATAATTCTGCATAAAAACCTATTTATCTAGTTTAAGGGGGAGATAATTTCTCACCCCCCCCCCCTTTATAATAAGCAAAAGAACTCCTTAACTAATCAGAGATACGTCTTATCATAATGAACCTATGTCCAAAATTCTAAGCAAATCGGATAATTATGCGTAAAATGTTATTAATTTAATTTAAGGAAGGTTATCGCTCGTTCTCCCTCTATATAACCATTAAAACTCCTAAATCTCTTCATGCATTATATACTATATATAAGCCTTATCGAAAAGAGCCTATATTCAAATTTGACACAAGTTGGATAATTCTGCATAAAAACCCATTCATCTAATTCAGGACGGATGGGGGGGGGGGGGGAGTAATCGTCCCTTCCCAAAACTAATCAGGCAAGCGTCTTTTCAGTATGAACGTATATCCAAAAATTGAACCAAAAACTGTTAATTCAGCATGAAAAACCCATTTACCTAAATTATGAGCCCCCCGATCACGCTTTCATACTTAACTAATGAATCCCCAAAATCAATCCTTGTCACTTTTTTTCTTGTCACTTTTTTCCGCTTTTGTAGTTTAGGTTACTTTTTTCCGATAACTTTTTTTCCGGTCACTTTTTTTCCCTAGATTCGAAAAAAACACACTCGAAAAAAAAAAGCAGATTCGGAAAAAAGCGCATCTACCTCTGTTGCTTATCTGTTTCCTTTGATCATATACTTTTCTTTTTATAAACACTAGCTACATCTTCGAATTCGAAGTGAAAAATAATTGTGTTATCTCAAACTGTATTTTAACAAGTGCCTTCAAATTCTTTCTTTTACCATTATTACAAAGGTATTGTAAGTAGAATTTTAATCTTAAAGTAATTAAATACACCGATTCAAAAGAATTAGTTAGCTATAAGCAGAGCCGATGAAAATTTTAAAGAGCTCAAGGCCCCCTCACAAAAAATTATTAGCTAGATTCTTCCCCCCCCCCCCTGTCCATGAGTCGAGGACAAAACTCTATGGACAAAATCTCCACCGCATAAAAGCATTCCATTACATAATGGTATACGGGGAAGAGTCTTTGAGGTGTGTTTTAATTATATTAAAACCATTATGCATATTATTAAATTTATAGAGGTTGTTGTGATTTTTGACAAGTTAATTCCTCTATAATAGAAAGCAAATACAGTATTTTTGTATCCGAAATACTGTATAGCACACTAGCTGTATATTAAACCAAGGTCTGAACATTTTCAAAACTTCGTTATAGTAGAAACGCACCTCATTTGCTACATCTGACGTGCAATTTCTAACTTGTTTTATTTTATTTGTAGGCCCGGTAGCAGAAAGTGCGTGACGCGCGACGTGCGTCGCAGATTTATTTTTGTCCTTGCAGATAAATTTGCCAACTTGGAAAAGAAAAAATATTTAATTATTTGGCGGAAGAAAAAAAAAAAAAAAAAAAAAAAAAAACGTGGACAGGACACAAAAAAACGGCAAATTTCATCCAAAGATCGCGAGAAAAAACGAAAGATTTCATCAAAAGATCGTGAAAAACTGCAGATTCTGACAAAAGATCGCGAAAAATGGCAGATTTCGTCAAAAAATCACGAAAAAATGGTAAATTTCGTTAAAAAATCGTGCAAAAACGGCTAATTTTGCCTAAAGATCGCGTAAAAAATGATATCTTTCTTCAAAAAATCTTGAAAAAACGGAATATTTTGTCTAAAGATCGCGAAAAAAACGACAGATTTCGTCAAAATATCGCGAAAAAACGATAAGTTTCATCAAAAGATCGCAAAAAACGATAGATTTCATCAAAAAATCGGGATAAACGGCAGGTTTCAACATAGGATCGCAAAAAAGGGTGGATTTCATCAAAATATCGCGGAAAACCGGCAGATTTGGACAAAAGATCGCTAATAAAGGCGGATTTCGTCAAAAAAAACACGAAAAAATGGTAAATTTCGTTAAAAAATCGTGAAAAACGGCTAATTTCGTCAAAAAAAATGCGTGTAAAATGGAATCTTTCGTTAAAAAATCTTTAAAAAAGAGGAATCTTTTGGCAAAAGATCGTTAAAAAACGACAGATTTCGTCAAGAGATCGCGTAAAAACGAGAGATTTCATCAATAGGTCATGAAAAAACAAATTTCGTTTAAAAAATCGCAAAAAAATATAGATTTTATCAAAAATCGCAAAAACGGCAGATTTCAACAAAAGATCGTAAAAAACGATAGATTTCATCAAAATATCGCGGTAAAACGGCAGATTTTGACAAAAGATCGCAAAAAATAGTAAATTTCGTTAGAGGCACAAAGAAAAAAAATTGAGTATTTTTTCTGTTACAAAATTGTTTTTCTCTTTCTTGCTTCAAAAATTGATCTCCCTGTCCCAAAATTGTTTTCTTTTGCTATTCCAAAAACAGATTTTTCAGCACCAAAATTTGTTTTTTGACCATAAATTTGCACTGCAAATTTTGACAAAATTTTAGATACACATCCAGTCTATTTATAAAAATTATCATTCAGAATTTTCTATTTCTTTTTCATAATATTTACTTGGTATTTCAAGGTATCACTGCTATAAAACTATAATATATATACTTTATGGTTAAGAAATAGTGACTTTAAATTTTCAATGCTGACTTTTTGAATAAATTTTAAGATTTTAATATTTTAAGTGATTTTTGCCCTCTTTTTTGAGAAAAAATTTAGCACACTTCAGCATTTTATTATAACATTTTATTTTAACATTTTATTATGATTTAACAGGTAAACAAACATACACTGGTGTCCAAAATTTAAGCATAATTGGTAATTAAGTAATTATTTTTAAGTAATGAAATAAATATGAATCGGAATGTGCTGAAACTCCACGTGTGTAAACAAGATAGTACGCCTCACATATTTTTGCGAAGACTTTTCCCCGAAATCGAACAGGGGACCGTCAACAAATTGAAAAAGAACGAAGATCTTTTGGATAACCCTGTCAAAACTAATGTAGCAAAAGCGTTCAAACTGCACATTATGATTAAGTGGCTTATTGTAATGTACTGTGTTAATTTTTACAAGGATAGCATATATACTCGTAGAGAAATTAAGGTTTTTATAAAAACAGTCCTAAGTTTTTTGCTTATAATTTGCAGAGTTCTTATTATAAAATAATGTTCTTTTCTGAAAATATGACAAACATCATTGTACACAATACCCTGTCATCAGAATTTAAAAATAATAAAAATTGTATGAAAAATGAGTATGTTTAGTAAATAATTTTTCATTGTGCATGCGTCAACGATATCCAAATGTCATTTGCATATTGTGTTAGCTAAATGTATAGAGCAGCTTCTGTAAAAGTTTCAAAAACATAGCTTGAAAATTCTGAAAATGGGAGCCTATAGAATCAACTCAAAATCCTTTATTCCCTAAATGAAGCAAAAAGATGAGGGGCTGTATCCATATTCCATTGTTTAGTGCCTACACAATATTGCACGTACAACTATATTTAGGTAAAACCCCTGATTTTTTTGCTTCCTTTTGGAATAACGGATTTTGAGTTGATTCTATAGGCTCCCATTTTCAGAATTTTCAAGCTATGTTTTTGAAACTTTTACAGAAGTTGCTCTATATATTTAGCTAACACAATATGCAAATGACATTTTGATATCGTTGACGCATGCGCAATGAAAAATTATTTACTAAACATACTCATTTTTCAAACAATTTTTATTATTTTTAAATTCTGATGACAGGGTATTGTGTACAATGATGTTTGTCATATTTTCAGAAAAGAACATTATTTTATAATAAGAACTCTGCAAATTATAAGCAAAAAACTTGGAAAAATTTAGGACTGTTTTTATAAAAACCTTAATTTCTCTATGAGTATACTTGCTATCCTTGCAAAAATTAACACAGTACATTACAATAAGCCAATTAATCATAATGTGCAGTTTGAACGCTTTTGCTACATTAGTTTTGACAGGGTTATCCAAAAGATCTTCGTTCTTTTTCAATTTGTTGACGGTCCCCTGTTCGATTTCGGGGAATACTCTTCGCGAAAATATGTGACGCGTACTATTTTGTTTACACACCTGGAGTTTCAGCACATTCCGATTCATATTTCTTTCATTACTTAAAAATAATTACGTAATTACCAATTATGCTTAAATTTTGGACACCAGTGTATTGAAAATTTAAGGAAGCAGTATAGCATATACTATTCAATGGAATTGTAATTGTTTTCTTCATTTTATCACTATTTCACATGTGACAATATAAACGATTTTTTTTTCTTTAATATCATTGTATTTATTTCGTCTGTAGATTTGAATACTTAGGCAAGGTAAAAAACTCTACATTGTTTTCAGTAGATGTAAACTGTATTTCAATTTAATTTTAAATAGATTTAGCCTTAACTTCAAAGAACCACTTTATGTATTTATTATTAATCTAGTTCTTCAAAAAATATAAATTTTACTATTTACTTATTCAGGTTATATTATAATTAGAATATAGTTGTCTTTTCGTAATATTAATCAGTAAGAACTCTATTTATAATGCACATAAAAAAATTATAACATGCCCTCCGCAGACAATTTTCATCCTGCTGCATTGCTGTCGCAGACACAACCACAAATTTCTGCTACTGGGTTTGTAGGTATTTTTAACACTTTCTTTTTCAGAACGGGTTTCGAAAGTGAAAGTGCCTTCATAAAAAATGTGCATTCAAAATCAAAAAAGTAAAAGAAAAAAAAAGAAAAAAAATAAAAAAAACGTTCACATTAAAACTGTAACTCAAAATCCAAAAGAAAAATTTATTAAAATTTTTCTAATAAAATTTTTTTGATCCAATATTTGAAAACTGATACAGAATTATGAGATTCCTTTTAAATGTAAGAATGAAAGATATTTTGTAACGTTGTTAAAAGCTTTTTCGTTATTGAACGAGGAAGTGAAAAAGATAGAACTTGATAATCAAATGGTAATAATAAAACTGATCTCAGTTTACTTATAATTTTAATATTTTGGAACATAGTTAAAGATAAATTTTAACTTTTGAGTCGTATGATTGCACTCGATTACCCAGGGCGATAGAGGTGGCTGAGTTGCAAAAAAAGTTATTCTTATCTGGAGTTTTTACTTTCAGAGACCGACTTATTCAGGGACATGCCAGGCAGCTGCCCCGGTGAAAACTTTTAGAGGGCCCTATGAATCTGTATTTTCAAGGGAGTATTCCAATCCAAACTGATTATTTTCTGGGTTATTTTTAAATTCATTTTTACTCTCAAATGCATCAAAGTGTCAAAATCTTTTATTTAGAAACTACACAATGTGCTGTGATTGTGGATTTTTAAATAAATATAGAAAATATTGGGGAAAAAAATGCTATGAAAAACGGCGTTTTCACTTGAATTGTCCGAAGTGTGAGATCTGTGAATGAAAAAAAAAAAGGTCATGCTGAGAAAATAATTGTTTATAAATCAAACTCTAATGAAATGAGCGAAAAATCTCATCAGATGACATTTTTTACGTCTCTTCAAAAATCTCCTCAACAATTTTCTTGTCTTTACATTTGAAAATAAGTCTGAAAATGAATCAGAAAATTTTGAGAAGTTGTGGGTGAAAAATTATTTTTCGAATCCAAAAGTGACCCAAACTCATATGTTTTCAACAATGTATGAAAGGAGTGTGCACCCCCCTCCCCCTTTCCATCTCTGTTTCCAGTATCCCTCTCAACGCACACAAAAAACAAATTAGCATTAGCAAAATAATGATAAAAATTTTGTTATCACAACTTAGTGTTCTATTGTTTTCAAAAGAAATTCTTTTTTAACATTCCCCTCATAATATAGCAAGTAAAAACAGTAATTATGACTAATTTAGGGCATTTTCTTTTACACATTTTATAATGACATAGATAAGCAAAGTAAAAGCTGTCAAAGGAATACTCGTGTTAACCTGTCTTCTACTTTATCTACTATTATCATATTATTATTTCTTCAGTTAAAACTTTTTATATCCTTTACACAGATGTAAGCAGTACTGGGTACAAAATTTATGCGTACTTTTACAAAAAATGCATACAAAGTTCAACATTAGCCACTTCATCATTATTTATAAAAAAATCTATATAGAGATACAAAGGTGTGTCTCGTCCCGATTAATTCTCTCCCCCCCCCCCCCCCCATAGCCTTATTCGGATCTTACTTACTTTACATTTAATAAGATTTCATTGCTGAGATTGTGACAAACCCAGAAACCATGATCCCCTCTCTTCTCCGAAGAGTACGAAGAATGCCGAAGTAAATTAAAAATCCTGCTCAGGTGATGTTACTTACTAAAAATCTGCACCTTCTAAAATTGTGCCAGAAAAGCTGTTATAGATTGTATTTTACAGCGGAGAATTGAGTGGGCCCAAGTAAAAACAATCATTACATTTTTGAAAACGAAAGCCCATGTTATAATGTATTATTAGCAAGCCAGATGGTAATACAACTGACAAGCGAGAACATATTACGCACCGAAAAAGAATAGCGAATGCACACTGACAAACAGGGACGCAATACACAATGACAATTGAAGACGTAATACACATCAACAACCCACGAAGTATACGCAACGGCAAACCAGGAGCTAAAACACACCGGAAAAAGAGGACGAGATATACACCAGGAAGTCAAGACGTAAAATATATCGCAAAGTCAAGATGTATACACACTGAAGAATCAGGACGTATACACACCGTAGAATCAGGACGTACACACAACTTAGAATCAGGACGTATACACACCGGAGAATCAGGACGTATACACACTGAAGAATCAGGACGGATACACACGGGAGAGTCAGGACATATACACACCGGAGAATCAGGACGTATACACACCGAAGAATCAGGACGGATACACACCGGAGAGTCAGGACATATACACACCTGAGAATCAGGACGTATACACACCGGAGAGTTAAGAAGTATACACACCGGAAAACGAAGACATAAAACACACTAGCAAATGAGGACGAAATACCCACCAGAGAATCAGTACGGAATACATGCCGGAGCCAGGACGTAATAGAGGCTCTCTACCACAATTTTAACTTTTATGAACAATTGTCTCCAAATAAAGCAAGAATATTATGAACAACTATACTTTCTTTCAAATATGAAAATCTCATTTTTGACCCCCACTTTAAAAAAAGTGCAAAAATTTTGGAAAATCCTGAAATTGTTTTTTAACTATCTGTGTTTATAGTGATTTAATGCAATAGTTTTTAAAATTTCTGTTTGAAAAAAAAAAAAAAAAACTAAATGACATGTTAAAATTTTGTTCCCTGTTCCTTCCCTAGGACTAAGAATATTGAAAATTCTAAGATATGAAATTTAGGTAATTCTCTGGCTATATTTTAAAACATGAATTTTATGAATATTTTTCCTTAATTTAAATGTAAAAAAAAATGTAAAAAATTGGTTTACCCCCTCTTCTCCCTCGTCGGAGTGCTGAATTTGAAATTTAGAGAAATTATTATATTATTTTATTTTATTTATTTATTTATTTATTTTTTAATATTTGTCTCTATGATTATTCAATGCAAGTCTTTTCAATCTCTGTATTTTTATAAAATACGAAAAGGTTTGTTCAAATATTACGAAGTCTGCATCGACCGAAAATTTCTTGCTCGGTCACAACTCTGTATGAAACAATTTATCCGTCGCTGTCTGACTCGTGCAAAAATCAGTTTCAGGTCTGCAGAAAGTGCATGACAGTAATGTCTTAAATAAATAATAGCTTAAATAACAAAAATGTTACAAATGCTTTTAATCGATTTATAATATGAGAAAAGATAATTTCTAATGAAAAAGAATTACATAATTATTATGGTTTATTATAATTTATTTATTGTTATTATATAGTATCACATATTTTTATTATTTTAAATTAATTATTAAATTATGTTAATATATTAATTACTATATTATATTATTACTATTATTTATATATATTATAATATATATATATATACATATATATATAAAGTAACAATAATGTCTTTTAAGTTATATGTTAATATGAATGTTATCTCTTAATTCTAATTTTAATCATTTTATTAATTTAATTTTATGTTAATATCGACTATAAATTATTTTTCCGGTTCAATTATATTTCCATTCAGCTTTATTTTTTTTGTTTGTTATGGATAATTATTATTTTTACTTACTTTCAGCTCCTTTTTGTAAAAAATCTTTGTTCCTTGTTTAATAATTTGGTTTTTGTGTGATGGTAGTCCCAAATTCGTATTGTTTTGCTTTTTCATGGCAAATACGAAGATGAAACCACACACTCCATTTGTAGTTCCAAAGTATTTGGGACCTGAAGATTCTGCTTTGGTTCTACAAATTTCATTTGTTATTCATATTATTCTTTTTTCCTTCCATGTTCAATGTGCTATAAGTTATTAAATTCAATGGTTAAGTTCAAATGGTTAATATTGTATACTATAATTCAATTTAATTCTTCGTTTTGGTTTATTGTTTTATTGATAAAATCCATTGGTGAATCTTGTCTACTTTTAATGGTATTATATATATATATATATATATATATATATATGTATATTATGTAAGTATAAATATAATTTTAATGTAATAAAACATTAATAAATAACTTTATAATGGAAAATAATCCATGGATTATTGCATATAGTTAAAATTATAAATAATATTAAAATACTAATTTAAAAATTTAAATATAAATAAAAAATATGAATAATAAATATAAGTAATGTGAATATAATACATTTATATTGTATTCAAAAAATTATTTGAATACTTTCCATTACATTAAACTAACCAGTATATGGTGAGATTCCTCTTTGCAAAGAATAAAAAAATAAATAAAGAAACTGGAAAACATAGCCCCAAAGTATGTGCGTTTAAAAAACTGTTTGAGTCAACGCATGGAAAAAAAGATACAAATTACTACGGCATAGTAAATAGTATTTTCCCCCCGCCCCTTGAAACCAGTTTAACCCCTTTTCTTCATAATCCGTGAAACATGTATTTTCACCGCACAAATGGGGACATAACATTTCCTTTATACACACTCCTATCTGCGACACACATGTGTGCTATACACATTACTTTAAAATACCGGCAAATGAGGACCTATAAAAATATTGCTCATCTTAATGTCTTGATACTAAAAATACATCCCTTAACAATATAAAACAGAAATTTTTAATTTTTCTAACCGAGGACGTCCCCGGTTGAGTGTGTGTCCGAGGTTTGAAGGTGTGTATACATATTGAAGTCCCCGATTGACACCTTATGCAAACACACACACACACACACAGACACACGGACAGACAGACATTTTGTAAAAACATGTTTTTTGGAATCTCTGACCCCTAAAACGTGTAAATCAGTCAAAAACCGGAAGTCGAAAAAAATTTCGATTACAATACTTTCTTCTATTGAAGATAGAAGAAAGTAAAAATGTAAAAAAAGCAATGACCAGAAATCCGCAAAATTCTAAAATCCGCAAAACCTCTGGTCCCAAGCTGTGCGGATTTGAGGGAGTCTACTGTATATATTTTTTAATATTTCATGATACTAAACCATTTTAAGTCATAATAAAACTTAATAGAAATCTTATGTATTTAAAAAAAAAAAAAAAAGTCTTAACTTTTAGAGCATTTAAATTGTGATATAAGAATTCAAAAATATAATCTAAAATTGGTAATGAGAGTAATGTGTAATAAAATCTTATCCGTATTTTTAATGTAGAGATGTAAAGTTAACTCTAAAATGTGTAACTGTTGGCAGCCTTAAAGATTGAATAACCATATTTTAAAGAAAATATTAAAATATAAAACAGAAAAATGTGTAATTACCTGTATTATCAATCTGAGCAGAAGAACACAATTCATAATGCTTCTTCATCCTTTTTGGAATTCCTTGCATTTCTTTATCACACATCTTACATATGGCCCATTTGCCACTATTTCCTTCTTTAATTTTACATGTGAAATGATTCCATATAGGATCTTTTATTCTTGGCATAGTGATTGCAATAAAAACTTTAATAAAATTTTTAAGCTTTATATCATTTAAATATAATATCAACAAGAACAAAATAATGACAGCACAGCAAAGACTTGCAACATATGTAAAATTTTGTTCTTAAAACATGTCTATTCTATGCTTACACATTACACTGCCTGATTAACTATTGAGCAATTCAGATTAGCCAATCATCACCCCTTTTTCCAATTCTAGCAGGTGCAATCTAAAAATAGTTTTTGGAGGTGGGGGATATTTTGTAAGCATGTTTTTAATATTTTAGTTATTTACAGATGGGTTAATTTTTAATAACAATTAAAGAGCTCATTTAGACTTTTGTTGACTAAAAATATTTTGAAAATAACAATTAAATATATGAAAATATCAAGAATCATGATATTTTGAAAATAAATATCAAATATGAAAATATCAAAAAGCTTGATATTTTGAAAATAAATATCGGATATATATCATGATATATATCCATTGATATATATCACCGAACCCTGCTCTGACATTTTGCATAATTTACATGCTATAGCGTGCCCGCAGCATCGATGATACTGTATTTAATAAAAAACAAAACAACAAAAGAAAAAAAATCTTAGAATATGTTTTTTTTTTCATTTTTCCTCTTGATTGGTGAATGTTTGTGAAATTTGTCTATTGTAGGGAACTGTAAGTACATTTAGTACTTACGTATTAACACCACCACAACAGAAGTTGCGCTAATGTGCAATAAAGAGCAATTTAGTTGTTCACATGTGCACAAAAAAATTGTGTCAAAAATGAGCAAAAAAAGCACTAAAAAAATGCTAAACAAATGCATCAAAATGAACAACAACAAAAAAAGCACTAAAAAAGCACAAACAACAAGAATGCTCTATATTGGCAGATTACTGCAACTTCTGCTGCGCAGTGGCTGATCATACATAGCTATACAGATAAATATTAAATTAAAAGACACTTGTTGACACAACAAAAACAAATATACATGTAATTATCTGATGTCAAGTGAATAATGTAATTTTAGTATTAAATTCGATAGTTGAAAAGATTTTTTTTTAGTGATCATTAAAATAATATAATTTTGTTTCTAACACTCACAGAAACCAAAATAAGTTTTCATAACTGGAGTATCAGCTGAAATATACTTTTTGAATAAATTAAAATTATTGAAGAGATATTCTTGCAGGCAAGGTAGAGGGCAAATATGACTTACAGTGACTGGGTGCATACGTGTCACCACTAACACAACATTTGACAACTTTATATGTATTTGATGACTTATCATAAACAACAACTTGAGAAGAAGATGATTTTATCACTTTTAATACAGCAGAAACATTCTGCATGGCTGTTTTTGGTTTCGGTTTAGTTGCAATAATCTGCTTAGGTTTGACTGTAGCAAATGGTTCAGTAGCTTTGGTTGCAACATTGAATTGTGGTGACAAGGCTGAAGATGGTTGTATCACTTTTACTGAAGCAGCAGCATTTTGCATGGTTGTTTTTGTTTTGTCTTTTCTTACAGTAGTCCGTTTAAGTTGGGTTTTAGCAATTGTTTCAGCTTTGGTTGCTACAACAGGCTGAGGTTGCAAGGCTGGAGATGGCGTAGTAACCAAACTACCATAACTTGAAATAACTGGAAGTCCATCATTTTCATCTTCAACCATTATTTCTTGTTTAATATTTAAAATAGGCTTAATATCTTTCATAGTTTCATTAGCAATATTTTCTGTTGGAGTGTAATCATCTTCGGGTTCCTTTTTTAACCTAGACAATACATCTTCCATATTTATAAAATCTTCTAAGTTTTGAAAAGAAAGTTGTGGAATTTCACTGACCTTATCTTTTTGTACATTGGGTGCTTGTGAAGAACCTGAGATTTTAGGATCTGATGTTGTATCCATTCCATTCATTTTCAACCAATTAAAATAAAGTGTGAAAATGGCAGGCAAACTAGGATTCATTGATCCATCCTCAAGGGAATTAAAGTTTGTCTTTCGTAAATACTGTTCATGAAGAGATTTTGCTCGGGCACCGTAATAACCTCTTTTGAAATATTCGTAAAAGCAGTCTTTCACACCATCATTTACTTTAAGCAGCTTGAAAGGAGAAAGAGGCATCATTAAAGGATGATTGTGATTTGAAGCTATCTTTATTACAGCTGGATGTGGAGGGTTTCTTCTTAAATAAGCATCTTTCAACGCGTTTTGCTTGTTTATTTTCTTAATTACTAATTTGATAGTTGCTGGGCAATTTTCACTTGTTCCATTCACTGCACTATGGTTGCAAATCCATTTTCTTCTACAGATATGCCTCTTTAGAGTATTTTTGCTAGGAACAATCCGAAACCGAGAATGCGTTACTGTTTCATACGCTTCAATAAATGTAGCTGTTTCATCCAAGTCCTTTATGCTTGATCGCAGCAAAACTTCTTCTTGATAAATAGATTTTATACAAACTTTATATGGTATAAGTTTTCGAACAGATTCAAATGTTTTATAAAAGTTCTCCGTAGAATAGACCATAATTATCTACCTGAGATATCCCCAAATGTTGCAAATAGCATCTGTTAAAGTCAGCAAATAATTATACGAATCAATAATAAAAAATTAAACTTAAATTGATCTTAGAATTTCCAAAAAAAAAAATTTTTGCGTATGAACACAGTAATTGTTTTGTTTATAGCTACTGCTCTATTCAGTTCATTTCATTTGTCTCTGCAAATTTTGGAATCAGATGTACGCTATTTGGGAGTACATGCAAACGTAACGCTTGCAAATGAGCCAAATTGCAATAAGATGACGACATACTTGCAATAGGTCTGCAAATACTCATGCATTTGTAACGCTTGCATGTAGTTACATGTAGTTACTGCCGTCTGCAAAATTAGCAAAAAGCGCATCGATTGCAAACGATTTCGATGAATGATAAGCCAATAAGGAGCAAGAAAGGGCATATCAAATGCAAAGGACATTTAAATCAAACGACAGCGTGGTTTTTTGTTTATTTACAAGCTTGCTTTTTGATAGCACTTTGATATTTTTACGTTTGCTTAGCTATTTTTTTTAGCCACTACTTCATACAGTTTGTTTTTATTTTTTAATATGATGCTATTTACATACTTTTATTAAACCATCATTGCAACTTAGTTTTTTTTTTTTTTTTTTTTTTTTTTTTAATATACTTTTTTTTAGGGGGGAGGGTTACAATTACAATTATTTTACTCTTGATTCTTATTTAAATACTACTATTTACATTTTTGGATTAATTATCATTTTTGTTTACGTGTCTAGAAAAGTTTATTCCAATATAAATTTTATGTAAAATAAAAAAAAGTATATATATTTTAAATTTAGAATCATGGCTTTTAATTTTAAAATTGTGGTGATGATGATAACAAAAATATAAGAAAATATTTAACTAATTTAATTATATGTGCAGAATATAATTCTACTTAATATGCTAAATGAATATATGTGTACATATCAACACATAAATATTTTTGTTGTTTTGGAAAACTGTTTACTAAACAAATAACAATTAAAACAAATTTATTCAAATGTGCTGTGGGCTATTATTTTATAAAATGATACACTTTTTTTTATCCATGTAAAGTCACTAAGTATTAATTGGCTAGTTTTTAATTAAAAAATAATTCATTTAGATATTGTGTTGTCAAGCAATTTTTTCCCAAACAATACTCAGCTTTTAATAACAAAGAGAAATAGATGAGTGTATATAGGAGGAGAGGGAAGGGACTTTTCTAAGAGCACGTAAAATGATGATATGATGCATAAAAACTGATTCTGTTAATATGTGTAGTTGATTTATAAAAACTGATATAAAGAAAAACACAAACGGGGGGAGAAAGAAGAAGTCTTTACAAAAAGCTTTTCTTAAGTGAAAACAGGTGAAACAAGTAGCAAGTAGCGAGGAATAATAAGCAGCAAAGTATATGTTGCATAGTGTTAATACAGACATTTTTCACTTTTCTATTTTGTCTGGTGATAAAAGATTGATCTCCTTGTATGAAACTTTGAAATAGCCAAATGCTACATTTATTTGGGCTACATCGGCTTTTCATTATGTTGGTTTTAGAAGTCATATATTTACTAAAATCTACTTTATAACCATGTAAAACAATGAAATTGTTCTTTAATCAGTAATAAGAGGGGCACAGCCAGTATCTTACCTAAGGACAGTTTTGATGTGAATCATTATTGCTTATAAAATTATCTCAAATATGTCGCAAATGCATTGCATATAATAAAAAGCTCAAGTAGTCAATATTAATTTAACATTTAAATGTTTGAATGCTTCGTTAAAGGAACCTCTTCCTTAAACTTCAAGATAAAATCATACTTCGCACCTTACTTTACTCGCTTTTTCATTTATTTTGTCTGGAGGAAAAGGCTTCTATCATGAAGCACTGAAGTAGTAGTACCTCAATTCTCTTATCTGTCAATGCTTTTGCTTTTTACTAATTTTATCAGTTTTAACCGTTTAAACGCCAATGTTCCCAAATGGGAACATTGCATTATTTGTAATACAAAACATATATTTTTCCAACATAATAACAATGTCCTTATTTTTCCTATAAAATATAAGTTTGATTTGAACTTTTGAAATGAAAATATTTATGTTTAAGCATTTATCACAGGTATTAAGGAATATGTAAATTCATTAATTTGCATAAAAAGTATATTATTTGCTTTTATCGTTTTCTCTATATTACTTACATTTGACTGCTAAGAATCTAAATGTTTTTGGAATTTGGAAAAATACTCAAGAACAATATACAATAGCATATAGCGGAAAATAATTTATTATATTTGCATAGATTGTCAATCAATAATCACGTTCCAAAATGCAAACACTGGAATGAAAACAGCCAAAAAAACTGCAGAAATATGTTTGTTTGCTATTTTCTAAATTTGTATGCATAGATTAAAACATTTGAAGCTGTAATATAGAAAAAACAAAATTATTATTACATTGCGATATTAATTCGGCGTCTAAATGGTTAACCTTCTGTTTTGAAACTTAAGTAATTTTTAACTATGTTTTTTATATTAACTTTAATTAAATTTTTGTTTTTCAATGAAAAAACAATTGTTATTTCTTAAGTAATTAGTTTTCAGGGTTTTTTTTTTTTTTAAATCTTTTTTCCAGTGATTCAACAGTAAACATATATTTGTTATGATAATGTAGAGTAACAATTGCAGTAGATAAATAAAGATGCAAAATTAAAGAGAAAATGATAGCATAATTACAATTACCAAGTACTTTTGACTTGCATACTGATTATAATTATGAATACTTTAAAGGATTTTTTTATACATAAAGTTACTTTCATAAATTTGTAAAAAATACTCCCATAGGTTTAACATTAGCTTTGAGCATCTTTTATTTCATATATATACATTTTTGTATGAAATGACAAATTCTTCATTTGGTGCCCTCCTTCGCTTTTCATTTTGGCAATCAGAACATGTGCCCAATCTAGTTTCACCCTGGTTAAAAGAAAATTGCCAAAAATGAAAATCAAAGAACCTAAATATCAATAAATTAAAAAAAGAATGTGATTAAAATTCCAATTAACATGAAATATTTTTATTAGTGCTTCATAATTTTTACTTTGAGTGCTAAATTTAAAATAAAAAATTATTTTCAACCTTTAAGTGTTATAAGTGCTTTTCTTCCGTTCTCTCCCCCCCCCCCCCCTTTATTATTATTTTTTTCTGGTACTTGAGTTCCAGAAACTGTTTAATCACCTTAATTTTCTTTTAATTTGCATAAGGGGCCTCGCATCCTCTTCTTGTTAGTGACAAAGGAGGGGGAGTAAAAATATTGAAAAAAGTATGATATTTATGGATGACCCTAATAAGATACAGATGTATAAAAACTATAATATGGTATAAAAACTATTTTCTAGGCTTATTTATTTTCATATAAAAGCAATAATATTTATCCCTTTTTATTATTATTATTATTGCAACTGCTTTAAACCTTTCATATACACATAGAGGACTATGTAACAGAATTCTTTTAAAAGGGAAAACAAATTTAAATAATAACATTAATATCTACTTATAAACGATCAAAGAAAGAAGGAAAGCAAAGGCAACTCTTTCTGCTATTCATTAATCATTTAAATAGGAGCATAAATTTGCAGTAACTTTAGAAACATCTGTGCTGCAAAGATAATATTGCAACAATAACATTACTGTTGTGTAAAGTGTAAATATAACTTATTACCAAAACAAAAAAAAAAAAAAAAAAAAAAAAAAAAAAAAAAAAATACTACTAATAATAAATGCTAACAACAATAATGAAAACAGAAATAATTCCTTTACTAGAAATTCTATTATTTAGTATTATTAAATATTATTACTTAAAACATTGTGTAAACATAGTTTATTAAAAAGAAAGCTTCTAACTTTGGAATTAACAAAAACTGTTAAATTGAAAGTAATTAAAATGAAAATAGAAAGGATATAGTATTTAATAGCAATTCTACAACTTACGAATTCACCAACTTTGCTTATTTATATTTTTTTATGATATTTTTGAAAATTTTCCTTTTTTCATTTTTTAGAGAATAATTTATCTTTATTTCAAAAATGCTTTTTTTGAAAAAAAAAAAAAAACTGCAATACGAAAGACACACGAGTCTTTAATAATAACTGAAAACATTTTAAAAATATTTAGTTTTTTCCAAGATAAAAATTAAAAAACTGAAAAAGAGATTATGTCTCCTGAGTCTCCCCTATATATAACAATATTATACTTTAACAAAATATAATTTGTTGCTACCTTGTATTCCATGAGGACCATTTGACAATATATTTTGTTTCAATGATTGATTTCAGTTATTTATAAAATTACGTTATTTAACTAGCTTACGATTACTTACTAGCTCAAGAATATTAAAATATAGATATCGTTGTGGTTCAGAGCACTTTATATTATGACATTACATTCTGCTGTTTATACAAGATATGCAATAAAATAGAAAATAATTATTTTTTTTAAGTTATACATTGAATTCTAAAATTAGTCTACATATCAATGCTAGTAAAATTATTTTAATCAATGAATGATTAAGTGTTGACTTATTTAAATATTTTTTAAGGACTATACATTAATGAACAATGAATTGAAAATGTGTTTTGGAGGTTTAAAATTCCTTTTTTAAATTTTGGTTAAATAATCCTTTTTGCATAAACTAAGGAAAATTGTAAAATCGAAAAACATACATAAATAAACAAAATAAAATACATAAAATTTAACATGCTCCATTCAGCAAAATCATAGCACAGCGGGGGGGGAAAAAAAAAACGAAAGAGAATAAATTAAACATAAAAAACATATACTTTCAAATAGAATATTAGAAGTAATTTTTATAAAGGTATTAAAAAATACTAATATTTGAAACCCTTTCATTTAGTTCGTGACATATATATTTTTATTTTTAAAGCATTTATAAAATAATATATGGCCAATTTTGAATAAAATAATCAGTCAGAAACATAAAGAGCAAAATATAACATATAAAAAAAAGCTGTATTTCTTTTTATGATTTTACTTTATTAAATATTAATTAAAATTTAGAGGGAAAAGTTATAAATTTATACAATGAAAATATAAACGAAGATAGTTAGTTTCAAAACAAAATTCATATCTTATTCTCATTTAGAAAACATACAGCTCCATAGCGTAACTATTTGTAAATATAAATAATAATGTCATGTGATCAAATCCTATAACCCTAAATACATCGCCAACAACTGGCGAAGAATTTGGCGATATACAGAGTCTACCATATAGTTTTTATCAAGACGTGTTTTGTTTATAGCTACTGCTCTATTCAGTTCATTTCATTTGTCTCTGCAAATTTTGGAATCAGATGTACGCTATTTGGGAGTACATGCAAACGTAACGCTTGCAAATGAGCCAAATTGTAATAAGATGACGACATACTTGCAATAGGTCTGCAAATACTCATGCATTTGTAACGCTTGCATGTAGTTACATGTAGTTACTGCCGTCTGCAAAATTAGCAAAAAGCGCATCGATTGCAAACGATTTCGATGAATGATAAGCCAATAAGGAGCAAGAAAGGGCATATCAAATGCAAAGGACATTTAAATCAAACGACAGCGTGGTTTTTTGTTTATTTACAAGCTTGCTTTTTGATAGCACTTTGATATTTTTACGTTTGCTTAGCTATTTTTTTTAGCCACTACTTCATACAGTTTGTTTTTATTTTTTAATATGATGCTATTTACATACTTTTATTAAACCATCATTGCAACTTAGTTTTTTTTTTTTTTTTTTTTTTTTTTTTTTTTTTTTTTAATATACTTTTTTTTAGGGGGGAGGGTTACAATTACAATTATTTTACTCTTGATTCTTATTTAAATACTACTATTTACATTTTTGGATTAATTATCATTTTTGTTTACGTGTCTAGAAAAGTTTATTCCAATATAAATTTTATGTAAAATAAAAAAAGTATATATATTTTAAATTTAGAATCATGGCTTTTAATTTTAAAATTGTGGTGATGATGATAACAAAAATATAAGAAAATATTTAACTAATTTAATTATATGTGCAGAATATAATTCTACTTAATATGCTAAATGAATATATGTGTACATATCAACACATAAATATTTTTGTTGTTTTGGAAAACTGTTTACTAAACAAATAACAATTAAAACAAATTTATTCAAATGTGCTGTGGGCTATTATTTTATAAAATGATACACTTTTTTTTATCCATGTAAAGTCACTAAGTATTAATTGGCTAGTTTTTAATTAAAAAATAATTCATTTAGATATTGTGTTGTCAAGCAATTTTTTCCCAAACAATACTCAGCTTTTAATAACAAAGAGAAATAGATGAGTGTATATAGGAGGAGAGGGAAGGGACTTTTCTAAGAGCACGTAAAATGATGATATGATGCATAAAAACTGATTCTGTTAATATGTGTAGTTGATTTATAAAAACTGATATAAAGAAAAACACAAACGGGGGGAGAAAGAAGAAGTCTTTACAAAAAGCTTTTCTTAAGTGAAAACAGGTGAAACAAGTAGCAAGTAGCGAGGAATAATAAGCAGCAAAGTATATGTTGCATAGTGTTAATACAGACATTTTTCACTTTTCTATTTTGTCTGGTGATAAAAGATTGATCTCCTTGTATGAAACTTTGAAATAGCCAAATGCTACATTTATTTGGGCTACATCGGCTTTTCATTATGTTGGTTTTAGAAGTCATATATTTACTAAAATCTACTTTATAACCATGTAAAACAATGAAATTGTTCTTTAATCAGTAATAAGAGGGGCACAGCCAGTATCTTACCTAAGGACAGTTTTGATGTGAATCATTATTGCTTATAAAATTATCTCAAATATGTCGCAAATGCATTGCATATAATAAAAAGCTCAAGTAGTCAATATTAATTTAACATTTAAATGTTTGAATGCTTCGTTAAAGGAACCTCTTCCTTAAACTTCAAGATAAAATCATACTTCGCACCTTACTTTACTCGCTTTTTCATTTATTTTGTCTGGAGGAAAAGGCTTCTATCATGAAGCACTGAAGTAGTAGTACCTCAATTCTCTTATCTGTCAATGCTTTTGCTTTTTACTAATTTTATCAGTTTTAACCGTTTAAACGCCAATGTTCCCAAATGGGAACATTGCATTATTTGTAATACAAAACATATATTTTTCCAACATAATAACAATGTCCTTATTTTTCCTATAAAATATAAGTTTGATTTGAACTTTTGAAATGAAAATATTTATGTTTAAGCATTTATCACAGGTATTAAGGAATATGTAAATTCATTAATTTGCATAAAAAGTATATTATTTGCTTTTATCGTTTTCTCTATATTACTTACATTTGACTGCTAAGAATCTAAATGTTTTTGGAATTTGGAAAAATACTCAAGAACAATATACAATAGCATATAGCGGAAAATAATTTATTATATTTGCATAGATTGTCAATCAATAATCACGTTCCAAAATGCAAACACTGGAATGAAAACAGCCAAAAAAACTGCAGAAATATGTTTGTTTGCTATTTTCTAAATTTGTATGCATAGATTAAAACATTTGAAGCTGTAATATAGAAAAAACAAAATTATTATTACATTGCGATATTAATTCGGCGTCTAAATGGTTAACCTTCTGTTTTGAAACTTAAGTAATTTTTAACTATGTTTTTTATATTAACTTTAATTAAATTTTTGTTTTTCAATGAAAAAACAATTGTTATTTCTTAAGTAATTAGTTTTCAGGGTTTTTTTTTTTTTAAATCTTTTTTCCAGTGATTCAACAGTAAACATATATTTGTTATGATAATGTAGAGTAACAATTGCAGTAGATAAATAAAGATGCAAAATTAAAGAGAAAATGATAGCATAATTACAATTACCAAGTACTTTTGACTTGCATACTGATTATAATTATGAATACTTTAAAGGATTTTTTTATACATAAAGTTACTTTCATAAATTTGTAAAAAATACTCCCATAGGTTTAACATTAGCTTTGAGCATCTTTTATTTCATATATATACATTTTTGTATGAAATGACAAATTCTTCATTTGGTGCCCTCCTTCGCTTTTCATTTTGGCAATCAGAACATGTGCCCAATCTAGTTTCACCCTGGTTAAAAGAAAATTGCCAAAAATGAAAATCAAAGAACCTAAATATCAATAAATTAAAAAAAGAATGTGATTAAAATTCCAATTAACATGAAATATTTTTATTAGTGCTTCATAATTTTTACTTTGAGTGCTAAATTTAAAATAAAAAATTATTTTCAACCTTTAAGTGTTATAAGTGCTTTTCTTCCGTTCTCTCCCCCCCCCCCCCCTTTATTATTATTTTTTTCTGGTACTTGAGTTCCAGAAACTGTTTAATCACCTTAATTTTCTTTTAATTTGCATAAGGGGCCTCGCATCCTCTTCTTGTTAGTGACAAAGGAGGGGGAGTAAAAATATTGAAAAAAGTATGATATTTATGGATGACCCTAATAAGATACAGATGTATAAAAACTATAATATGGTATAAAAACTATTTTCTAGGCTTATTTATTTTCATATAAAAGCAATAATATTTATCCCTTTTTATTATTATTATTATTGCAACTGCTTTAAACCTTTCATATACACATAGAGGACTATGTAACAGAATTCTTTTAAAAGGGAAAACAAATTTAAATAATAACATTAATATCTACTTATAAACGATCAAAGAAAGAAGGAAAGCAAAGGCAACTCTTTCTGCTATTCATTAATCATTTAAATAGGAGCATAAATTTGCAGTAACTTTAGAAACATCTGTGCTGCAAAGATAATATTGCAACAATAACATTACTGTTGTGTAAAGTGTAAATATAACTTATTACCAAAACAAAAAAAAAAAAAAAAAAAAAAAAAAAAAAAAAAAAAAATACTACTAATAATAAATGCTAACAACAATAATGAAAACAGAAATAATACCTTTACTAGAAATTCTATTATTTAGTATTATTAAATATTATTACTTAAAACATTGTGTAAACATAGTTTATTAAAAAGAAAGCTTCTAACTTTGGAATTAACAAAAACTGTTAAATTGAAAGTAATTAAAATGAAAATAGAAAGGATATAGTATTTAATAGCAATTCTACAACTTACGAATTCACCAACTTTGCTTATTTATATTTTTTTATGATATTTTTGAAAAAGTAGTATTTAAAATGCATTCAATTTATTCTAAATTAATGAAAGATTGAATAAATAATATTTCTATTGTTTCTATATTTTTTATAAAATTATTATTAAAGGTATATTCTATAAAGTTACTTTCACTTTCTGAACCAATTTTGGAAGTGAAAGCAACTTTATAAAAAATATCTGCAATCAAAATCAAAAAAGTAATCAAGGAGTGATCTTGAGAGGGACCTCAGCTATCCAAAGCAAAAAAATAAATAAATAAATAAATAAATGAATAAAATAATAAAATTAAATTAAAAATATCAAAATGCGAAAGTGTTATTAGGAAAAGCATAGGAATAGCCATTAGCTTGTGAGGGGACCCTTAAGCATTTTTACATGCCTCGGAATTTTTTCAAAACATAATTTTAAATACTTTTTTATTATTATTATTTGCATAAGTTCCTAAAGTGGACCACTGTGTCCCAGAAGTGGAGCGATCCAGTAGCGTAGCTATGTTTTTTGGCACCCGGGGCCAGCAAGAAATTTTGCGGCCCCACCCCAATATAGATATATAACAATTTCTCTCAATTTGGCGCCCCTAGGCCTTGGCGCCCGGGACGGACGCCCCCACCTTAGCTATGCCACTGGAGCAATCCATTATTAAGTATTGTTTGACATATAATGTGAATTTAATTTTTAATAATATAATTCCTCTTAATTTCCTTTTTACCTCCAAAAAACATAGTAATGCAAATTTGCAGGTAACATTTTAACACAAAACAAAGCAGAAGTCGTCTAAAAAAAAAAAATTTATATTTTAAAAATAATAACAGACAAAATAAAAATAATACAGGAACAATTTCAAGTAAGGTGAAGTTATTAAAGAAAATAAAGTCATTGTCATTAAAATTTAAAAATGAAGCTCCAAAATAACCACAAGCCTGAAATTTTCCTGAAATACTTTTGGATTCGAGAAAGATTTTAAGATAACATCAATATAAATTACAGATTAATAACCATAAAGTTTTCATTGTAAAACTGTTTTATGTTACACCAAAAACAAACAATAAAATTTCAGAACCTGCCAGAGATTATTTTAGTAATAAAAGGAATATTTGTATTTTTTTTTAAAACAGTAAATAGAAACAAAAATATTGTTTACTATATTAAATAAATTGACATTTTTCTTCCTTTAAATAATTACTTTACAACTTTTTCTCGTTTTAATTTACCTTTATGAAAAAATTGACTTTTTCTTATTTATCTATAATCTTTAATTAATAATAAAGAAAAGTTTGATGAAAAATCTTACTTTTAGAAGCTCAAAACAACCAGTCAAGATAAAATGGTTTATTCTAAACTAATGATGTGTTTTAAAGGTTATAAGTAATCAATCCAATGCTGTAATAACTTAGTCATTAAAAATAAATAAAACATAGTGGATGGTCTACTGTGTCCCATTCTCATATCTCTCTTTATAATATAATATATAGTAAAAATTGAAGTATCTACTTCTTTAATATAAAATCAATCTTTGAAGAATTAAAAAGGAAGAAAATCTTAAAGGTTTTAATATAGGGAGATTATGCTTAATTTGTTATTTAGTGATAGGGAGAGTTAGAAAAGATAAAATTATAAAAAATACTTTCTTGTAATATTCATGCTATGCACTTTTGTTTGATTATTAAACAATGAAAATATTAAATTCACATGAATCGCTTCATTTAAATTTGGTTGCTACAAATAACTTTCATATTAATTTTAAGATTTCTAATGCATTTCTATAACACTTATCAGATAATGATATAAAATAAAAATGCATTAAATAAACATTTTAAACTTTTTAATAAAGTTGTTATACAAAAAATGGCAAGTAAAATAATTTTGCAAATCTCAAATAAACTTAATAAATCAAATAATTTATTATGTATGAAGATCCATTGGCGGACATATAAACTGTAGTAATTAAATCCAAGGAAACAGCAAGAGAGGTGAAGACGACATCTACGCTAATAGCTGCTAACTTCACTGCATAAAGTTCAAAATATACTGTTGTGGTTGGGAAAATCCTCCAAGGCACTAGCAAGCCAAACTCACAGATAGAATTTCAAAATAAACTCCTGCCTGCGAGTGTAGCCAGCTGTCATAAAAATTCCAAATTATATCTTCCTCCCATTCTTCATAACTCGGTCCATTCTCTTCCAAAAATGATCTTATATCTTCATTGTTTGTCCTCTGTAGTATGTTTAATATTTGGATATTAAGCTCATTTGAGATTAGGAAAATTATATTAACTGTACATTTTTTGATAACAACCATATAAAAATGTTTATTTTTCAGTAAATTTCCTTTTATGTCAGTCAGTGGCTGAAAAGTTTCATCTATTAAAAACTCATTAGGTATTCCAAAATAAATAAGATTATCAATAATTATTAATTTAAAATGAAATAGCTATTGGGATGCATGTAATATTTCTTTCATTAAAAATGTTATGAACAGCATTATATATATAATTTTGCAATAAAAAAAAAAAGTACTCTTTTAGTTTTATATATGCATTGAAAGCTACTCTAAAAGAAATACATTTTCATAATTTTATCAGTGTTACTGAATTAAATATGAGCTAAATATTGAAATAACTTTAATTCAAACTGAGCAAACTGTTTATACAACCCAATTTATGATATTTCAGAAGAGATTTATCATAAGAGAAGATAGATTTGCATAACATAATATAAATTCTTTGTTTGTAAACATAGAAAAAAAAAATAATAGGAAGTAATTTTTTTTCTACTAATATAAACAAAGATATATTTAGTAAGAGAAAGAGCTTATTCAGAATGCACACATAAAATAACTTCACATTTCGAAATAAACAATCATGGTAATTTCAAAATAATAGTAATAAAATATTTGTACTAAAATATAACATTGTTGAAACTATATGTTACATAGATATCTATTTCAAAAAGTAAAACTTTTGTTAATAATAACAAAAGAGATGTTTGCTAAATTGGAATCTTTATCATACAGCGGTTTCACATAAAAAAAAATTTCAAAAAAATATTACTACGAAACACTGGTATCAACTTTTCAGATTTAACAGCTATCCGTAAACAAAACAAGTGTATTTTCCTTTTGTGGATTATCTAATTATTTCGGATATTTTTGAGAATTTATATTTCTTGCTCATCGATATTAAACATAAGAAAAATGAAATCTAATAATGCAAATGATGGAAATATACTATATTAAAAAAAAGTTTACTCGGAAACATTACACAATGTATTCACATTTTTCTCATAATGCTCTATTCAGCACAGTTCGTAATTTTAATTTCCCCCATGTTAATTATATAATGAATTAAAATTTACCTGAGCTTTCTAGTTGTCGTGTACTTCCAAATACACGGATTTTTCTTCAATTGAATATCTGTAAACAAGTACACGGAAAATAATAATGCTTCCGTCATATTGCAGTTACCAATGGTAAGTGGAATTGCGGAAGGTCTGAGGGTTCCGCAAATTTTTGCCAAAGTTATCGGGACATTTGCAGACGATGCGTTACGTTGTTAACGTGTTTTTGACTTGCAGACAGCTTTGCAGCCGGAAGTGTTACGTTTGCATGTACTTGTTGGTATCAGATGAAGGACTTTATGCACGTGACGTCACACGCCAGAGCTGGCGGTACACTGTTAAAAATCTGCAGCATTTTGCTGCAACGCACTCCACCGCTTGTATATAA
Source organism: Maratus speculifer (assembly GCA_964019185.1). Classification (NCBI taxonomy): domain Eukaryota; kingdom Metazoa; phylum Arthropoda; class Arachnida; order Araneae; family Salticidae; genus Maratus; species Maratus speculifer. The sequence goes on along the minus strand of OZ025301.1, from coordinate 64,990,565 downwards.
TATCTCTATTCCAACCAATGAAAAAGCTCCATTTCACGGCCAAGTAACCGTTTTCTATTCAAGCAGGGGAGTGCGTTGCAGCAAAATGCAGCAGATTTTTAACAGTGATGCTAACTTGTTATTCTAGTCACTGCACCGCCAGAATGCCTCAATGCGCAGGCGCTAACATCGCTAGCAGACGATTTCAGCCTTTCTGGATCCATTTTAACAGAAAATTTATAAATTTAAAGAATTTTCTTGCAAGCGGAACAACAATTTTGAATTTATATTACAATATATTAAGTATATGCTGCTTCAACAAAGAATTTTTTTCCGGTATTTCTAACAAACAAGCATTAATAATTTGCACTCCATAGACTGCTATGCTAAACGCCGCCAGTAAATACCGCCAGCAGACGAATTTTAGCCTCGAACTCAGCTTGTGTGCATAAGGTCCATTGGTGATTCAAGCGCTCGATACACTATCTAGTGGAAAAAAATGTAACTTCTCGTTTCAGGATAGTGCCGTGCAAGCGCATTGCATTACATGTGTTTTTAATTTGCTCGGAATAATAATTTTTTTTGTGCATAATTTCAGATTTTATGTAATATTTATTTTCTATGTTATATGACAAAGTAAAAATTATCTGAATTTGAATACCTGAATCTTTCAATGCACTTACAATAAAGAATTATTTCAATCCCAGATAGCATTTTTTGCTTTTTAACAGCTTTTTTTCAACCATACTATGTAAATGTCTGAATGCTTTTTAAAGGCTTTTCATGCAAAGTTTGTAAAGATTTTGAAAAGGGTTAGAACAGGTTGCTAGTTGACGCAATCGGAGCTTGTCCGTAAGTGTTTCAGAATAAGCATGCGAAAGGGAAGAATGAAAAGGATAGTTACAGGAGTTACAATCAAAGATAGATAAAAGGCTTTTATAACAAGCACGCAGAAAAAAATGAAAATGAGGTTTTTTATTAATCTCAATACCTTATTTGATAGAAAAAGTAGATTTTCAGCAAAATTACTGAACTTAAAAGTTTTCTGAGCTATATATGCTTTTTTTTTTTTACTCATTTGTATCTGTTTTTACGGAAAACTAAATTTTCGTCTAATATTATCTATATATTGAAAAATAGTTTATTTTTTAGTCCATATTTATAAATTCGATTATTATAATTAATATATTTATTAATTATAATAATCGATTTATTATAATTATTCGATTATTATAATTAATATATTTATTAATATATTTATGATTAAATTTCAATATACTTTACTTTTTAAATTAAAATGAGGTGTTTTATAAATCATATGTATATATTTGATAGGAAAAGGGGATTTTAAGCAAAATAACTGAACTTGCAATTTTTCTGATTTGTCTTTACTTTTTTTTTTTTTTTTTTTTTTTGCTCGTTTTGTGAGTTTTTACAGAAAACCAAATTTAATCAAACACTATTTATTAATTAAAATTATTTTAGTTTTTTGTTAGTCACATATTTATCAAATAGTTTATTTTAATACATATTTATTAGATAACAGATAATATTTGAATATGAATTATTTTTTAAATTATAAAAAATAGCCTGTTTTTAGGCATTTTATTTATTTATTTATTTTTTAATTAGATAACATTCCTATAATCTTTTACTATGTATTGAATTTGTATCAATTCACAGCATTACTAGATTTAACTTTAATACTTAAAAAAAAATAAATACATAATCCTAAATTATATTGTAAGGTTATATAACTCATGCAAAAACACCTGATTGCTAATGGTAATCCTCTGGGGATTTTTTTTTTTTAAATCTTATTTGCATTTTTTTTTCTTTTTTCCATTGGATACCTGAGGTTGATCTCTACCAAGGCCTTTTTTTACTTTTTCAATGCAGTTTACAAGGTTATTATTTTTTTTCTATTAAGATAGTTTTATTTTCAAAAGTTTGAAAGGAAAGGATTATTCATTTGGGAAAAAAGAAGCTTGTAAACAAATTAGAAAACTTAGTCTTTGTACAGACAGTCCACAGTTAAAATCTAAAATATGGAAATGCAAATGAGATAGTCAAGAATTTTCTCTCATAGGATTAACAATAGCATACAAGTGTTTATGCATGAACAAAGTAATCTCTTACTTTCTAGAGGGAAAAATTTTAATTATCAACTGTGAAATTACACCTAAAATTACTGAAATTTTTCACATTCATAACTAAGCGTGATTAGAGTTCATTAGAGCATTTCTCACTCTGCTGATAACACACAGAATCGCTCAGCTAGAAATGTGAAAATTTTCATGTATTTAACATTTGAAATTCATCCTTATACATATAGGTTTGTGTTACGGCTTCACCACAGTCTTGTATATCGCGTCTCCATGGCGCATTCTTTTGTAACGGCTTCACCATAACCTAGGATGCCGCGCGTCTCCTTGGCGCATTCTACTGTACTTTAGGTTTGCCGTTTTGGCAACATTGGAATATCGTTTTGTTATTGTTTTGGTTTTCGGCGATCTTAGCGGACCTATCGTGTGTTCGCTGGATCTGTATTCTTTTTTCGAAATGTAAATAATGTGTAAAGAGTTTGTATATAAAGAATTTTTAAGTAATTAGTAGTATTAATTGAACCAGCGACCTAATGAGTATTAAATATACTCGCAACATTCTACAGTTCGTTCCATTGGTCCGCTCGCCGGTAGGACTTTCGTTTTTAATTCGAACTTGTTCTCCTTGTTCTATTTGAATTAAAATGGCTTCGTTAATTAGCTTGAATAGGACTAGAGGCTCTTTAAAAGCCCAGTTAACAAGATTAGAAAATTCTGTAAATGAAAACACCGATGAATTGTCTAGAATTCAAATTGAAACAAAAATCAAGAATCTTCAAAAACTGTCTACAAACATCGATATACTACGTCGCGATTATTATACAACAGCATCTGAAGATCAGGATTTATCGGAAATTGATGCTTCATTGGTGGAAATGGAAGAGCGAGTAGAACAGCTAGAGGTAAGTTTCAATCAATTATTATATTCTAATAAAAAAGAAACAAAAAATTCGGAATTAAGGATAAGTAACAGTAAAATTAAATTACCTGACATACCACTTCCGCTATTTAGTGGGAAATATGAAGACTGGAACATGTTTAAAATAGAGTTTAATAATATTGTTACGAATAATGAAGAATTGACTGATGTTCAAAAATTACATTATTTGCATTCCGCTCTAAGAAATGAGGCTAAATTATTAGAAACTCCAGATGATACATTTGATTCGTTATTTAAAGCGTTAGAAAATAGATTTGAGAACAAAAGAATTGTGGTTAGTATACATCTAAAGGCTGTGTTAGATTTTGAAAAAATTACACATGAATCATCTAAAGAATTAAGGCGTTTATTAGATGTTATAAACAAAAATATCAGGGCTCTAAATAATTTAGGATTTGAGAGAAATAACCTCTCTGACACTTTGTTTACAACTATAATTTTAGAAAAAGTAGATAAGGAAACGAGAAAACAATTTGAATTGTCAATAAACACATCTGAAGTTCCTAGTTTTGACAGTTTAATGGACTTTTTAGAAAAAAGAAGCCAATCTCTCGAAAGCATAAATAGAAGTAATTTAGCTAGACCAAAAATTTCTAGTGAAATAAAATCAAAATCTCTTTTAGTAAATACAAGTTCTGAAAAACAGTGTATTATTTGTGATTCATTTCATCCCCTATATAAATGTAACAAATTCTTAAATATGAATTTTGGTGAAAGATTTTCTATCGTTAAAAAAAATAAACTTTGTCTCATATGCTTTAACAAATCACATTTAGCAGCTAACTGTGTTTCGAAACATTTATGTAAACATTGCAAATCCCCTCACAACACTTTATTACATAGAGATAAAGAAATAGGTTCCAGTAATGAAACTCATTCCCAAAAACCAGGTGTTGATCAGACAGTACGTCGCCAAGAATCAAGTTCGACGCCTTCAGTCTCACAAAATCTTTCTAATTGCTTATTCGCTTCAAATAAAACTGTTATCTTGTCAACTGTAGTTATTGACATAAAAACAAATAAGGGAAATTTTATCCAGGCAAGAACTCTCTTAGATTCTTGTAGCCAAATAAATTGTGTGTCGCTTGAATTTGCAAAGAAATTGGGCTTAAAGAAATCAAAGGTTTTTGCTCCAATATCGGGTTTGAATAGCACAACCACAACATTAAATTATAAAATTAAAACTGTGATTTCAAACAAAAATAGAGATTTCACAAGGGAACTGGAATTTCTTGTAGTGCCAAAAATTACAGAAATAACCCCACTTACACCTATTCGTATAGAAATTGCTGATATTCCTACAAATATCCAGTTAGCAGATGCTGAATTTTATATCCCTGGGAGGATAGACCTGTTGCTCGCCGCGCAATGTTTCTTCGATTTATTAAAATCTGGTAAAATTCGCAGCTCATCTCAAAATTTATTATTTCAAGAAACAGTATTCGGATATGTTGCTAGCGGTGTCGTGAATAATTCCACAGAAGATTCTCAATATTGCGGTTTATTAACCAATGAAAAAATAGACGAATCCTTAAGAAAATTTTGGGAAATCGAAAATATTAATGATTCTAGTTCTCCACTTAGTAATGAAGAGAAATTTTGCGAAAATCATTTTGAAACAACTAATTATCGAACTTCCAATGGTCAGTATGTTGTTAGCATGCCTATGGAGGATGCTACACTTTTAGGAGAATCCAAAAAACTAGCCGAAAAAAGGCTCAATCAAGTTTGGCACCGATTAGATAGGGATTCGAACTTACAACCTCTCTATTCGGAATTTATGGAAGAATACAAAAACTTAAATCATATGGAATTAGTCGAAGAATCAAAACCCGTAAAGAACCTTTATTATATACCACATCATGGGGTCTACAGGCCAGAAAAAAGTACAACACGCTTGCGAGTCGTTTTTAACGCTTCAACGCCAACGACATCTGGTTTGTCATTGAATGACATTCTTTTAAAAGGAAAAATTCCTCAACAAGAATTATTCTTAATTATGATACGTTTCCGAAAACATCGGTATGCATTCACAGCGGATGTAGAAAAAATGTATAGAATGGTATTAATTGACCCATCCCAACGAGACTTCCTTAGAATCTTGTGGAAGGACAATATTAACTCGCCTGTAAAAACTTACAAACTTAATACAGTTACTTATGGGACATCTAATGCTCCTTATTTAGCAACTCGTGCTCTTAAACAATTAGCTCTTGATGAGCAACCAAACTTACCTCTAGCATCGTCAGTCGTTTTAAAAGATTTTTATGTAGACGACCTTTCCGGGGAATCTACTCTAGAAAAGGCGAAAATTTTAAAGTCCCAATTGATTGAACTTTTGAAGCGTGGAAATATGAAATTGCACAAATGGTGTGCAAACCACCGAGAACTACTTGAACCTAATACTATGGCTGCCACCGAATATAATTTCGATGGTCAAACAGACTGTAGTTCAGTAAAAACTTTGGGTGTTCTCTGGGAACCTTTAAGTGACTGTTTTCTGTATAAATTAAAGATTCATAACAATAAGGAATTTTATAGTAAACGAGATGTTCTCTCTTTGATTTCAAAAATCTTCGATCCACTCGGATTAATTGGCCCTGTAGTAACAAGGGCTAAGATCTTCATGCAGAAAACGTGGCTAGCTAAGATAGATTGGAATGAGCCATTACCAGATTTCAATGCGAAAGAATGGAGTGATTTTGTTTCCACTCTTTCAGAATTGGAAAATTTAAAAATTCCTAGATTTGTTTTTCGTGAACAGCGCATAGTCGTACATGGCTTCGCAGATGCCTCTTCTTTGGCATATGGAGCCGCCATATACATCCAGTATATACCAACTGAAGGTTCTCCTGATGCACATTTACTCTGTAGCAAGTCTAGAGTATCCCCCATAAAAACAGTGACAATCCCTCGTCTTGAACTGTGTTCATGTCTTCTCTTAGCAAAATTAATGCATAAAGTTGTACCTTCACTTGACATTCCAATAGAAACTGTTCTTCTCTGGAGTGACTCCACAATATCACTGGCATGGATTAGAAAATCTCCCCACCAATTGAAAACATTTGTGAGTAATAGAGTGGCTGCTATACAAGACCTCACGGACTCTTATCAGCGGCAACACATATCATCGGAAAATAATCCTGCTGACGTCCTATCTCGAGGTCTAGATGCTAAAGAACTGACCAACTGCAAATTTTGGTTTAGTGGACCAAATTTTCTTCGGGACAGAATTAAATATGCAGAAGATTATCCAGTAAAACTGGAAAACAACACTGACTATGAATCCGAATTTAGAACAAAAAATAACAGTAACTTTTCACTTAGAACTGAAATTTGTTTTTATAATTGTTTATTCTCCTTAACTAATAATTTTTTGAAATTAATTCGTATTACTAGTTATATTTTTAGATTTCTAAATAATTGTCGAAAGGGTAAGGAAAAAAACTGTGGTGCCTTATCTGCAAGTGAATTGAAAGTTGGCGAAATTTTCCTGATTAAACAGGTACAGTATTCAGCCTTCTCTGAAGAGCTTAATCATATGAAAAACCAGAGGAGCATTTCAGGTAACAGCAAATTAAAATTTCTAAATCCTTATATAGATTCCGATAATTTAATTAGAGTTGGAGGTCGTTTAGACAATTCCAGTCTGACCTATGAGAGGAAACACCCTATAGTGTTACCACATGATCATAAAATAAGTGAAATGATTTTTGAATATTTTCATTCCAAATTTTTCCATTTAGGGCCACAATCATTGTTACATCATGTCCGGCAAAAATATTGGGTAATAAATGGACGATCTTTGGCTCGTAAAATAGTTCACAAATGTGTAACGTGTTTTAAAAACAAACCAATAGGGGCAAATCAAATTATGGGAAATTTGCCAGCTGAACAAGTAAATCCTAGCCCGCCATTTCAAAAATGTTTTAAAAACAAACCAATAGGGGCAAATCAAATTATGGGAAATTTGCCAGCCGAACGAGTAAATCCTAGCCCGCCATTTCAAAAATGTTCTGTTGACTTTTGTGGACCCTTTATGATTAAGTATAAAAATCAGAGAAAGGGGATATATAATAAAATTTACGTCGCGATTTTTGTTTGTCTTGCCACAAAGGCAATCCATTTAGATATAGTGACAGATTTAAAATCTGAATCATTTATTGCCACACTGAAACGATTTTTCGCTAGAAGAGGTAAAAGCTCAACCATAATGTCGGATAATGGGACTACTTTTGTAGGTACAAATAAAGAGTTAAAGAAATTACATGCTCTTGTATGCAAACCCGATGAAGCTTTGTCAAATTTTTTGGCTTCCGAGGCTGTCGATTGGAAATTCATCCCTCCTCGTGCACCCAATTTTGGTGGATTATGGGAGGCTGGGGTGAAATCCTTTAAACATCATCTCAAAAGAACTTTGGGCAATTCTCGAGTCACGCTCGAAGAATTTTGGACATTAATCACCGAAATCGAAGGGGTTCTAAATTCTCGTCCCTTAGTACCTTTGTCTTCAGATCCAAATGAAATTGAAGTCTTGACCCCTGCCCATTTTTTGGTAGGTCGACCCATAACTTCAATTCCTGAACCAAATTTGACCAAAATTAATGATAATAAATTATCACATTGGCAAAAATTAACAAAAATGACCCAAATTTTGTGGAAAAAATGGAACACTGAATATTTAGTTAATTTACAGCAACGGAATTGGTGGTATATTGAGAAGGACAACCTAAAAGAAGGGTGTATGGTTATCCAAAAGGAGGACAATTTACCTCCTGGCAAATGGGCATTAGGTCGTGTCATTAAAGTAACATATGGATCTGACAAAAAAGTCAGAGCTTTAGATATAAAAACATCAACAGGTATAGTTACGAGGTGTGTCTCTAAAGTTTGCCCACTTCCTTTAGAGAATTGATGAATTCTGTTATTTTGAAAGATTTAAATAATTATATTATAGTTACCATTATTGTATTTGTATTGAACTGTTTATTATGTATAGCAATTTCATTGAGATTTAAAAATATTTTAATTCTTAGCTTCATAATTTGTGTAACTTAACTTTATAACATAAGTGTAAACTTACGTATCTTCGTCTGTATATATTCTTGATTAACTATTATTAACTTGTTAAATTTATTAGATTGTTACATTTATTGAGTATTAATTTGATAGCTATCTTGCATACTATTCAAGTGTAATTATTGTTTGTATTATAACTTATCTATTTGCATTTGGTAAATTTATATTAAGTAATACATTAAGTAATAATATTGAAGAAGTATATTGTATTTTATCGAAAATACTGTATTATTGATTGTAGAATTGAAATTTCTATTATTTGCAATTGTTTATTGTTACATTTAGTATTATTGTTAAATGTTGGCACATATCAACGGGGGCCGGTATGTTACGGCTTCACCACAGTCTTGTATATCGCGTCTCCATGGCGCATTCTTTTGTAACGGCTTCACCATAACCTAGGATGCCGCGCGTCTCCTTGGCGCATTCTACTGTACTTTAGGTTTGCCGTTTTGGCAACATTGGAATATCGTTTTGTTATTGTTTTGGTTTTCGGCGATCTTAGCGGACCTATCGTGTGTTCGCTGGATCTGTATTCTTTTTTCGAAATGTAAATAATGTGTAAAGAGTTTGTATATAAAGAATTTTTAAGTAATTAGTAGTATTAATTGAACCAGCGACCTAATGAGTATTAAATATACTCGCAACATTCTACAGTTCGTTCCAGTTTGTAAATTATTGATTGAGCATTTGAAATAAAAATAAGCAGAGGGATTTTTTTTTCTGATGTCATATCTCTGTGGGGAAAAAAAAAAAGCTTTTTTTAAATACATAGGATAAAAAAGTATTTAAAAATTGCTGGTGGGACTTAAGAATACACAACTCTATATCTATGCTCATGCATAGTAAATTTGATTACACTAATTACTTACCTTTTGAATCCAGTTCAAAATTCAGGATCAGTTAATTATTTATTGTATATACAAATCTGTTTACTTACAATAAATATTGAATCGAATATGTGAAATTCCATTACAGCATACATTTTATGACAGTAGAAGATTGCAGATTTTTCATATTAGTACTTCATTAAATTCTTAATTATTTCATTTATTAAACTTGATTATTTCTTTGAATTTTGATTATTATTCAGAGAATATTGGCAGATTTTTAAAAATCCTCCATAGAATTTAGTTTGATGAATGCAGCAGCTATTTGATTTTTTATAAGAAAATTGTTTAAGAAAGAAAGTTCCAAAAAGAAACTTTTTTATAAATTCAATTCCAGCTTTTTTTACATTAAAGTATTTTATATTTCTTATTTATTTAACAACATAAATTTTACAAATTACAATAATTCAAACACTTCCTTCTATTTTTTATTATTTATTTTTTAAGCCAGAGAAATATTTTTCTATGAGTAACACAGTAAATACAAAACTAATCTTCATTTTTTAAAGTTATAATTTAACTGATTTAAATTATAATTCTTTTCCCTTTATAATTTTTAATAACTGAAGTCTGACTGAAGCAATGAAAAGTATTTCTCTGCACCAAGGAAATATTCTCGAAAACAAATGAAATATCATTCAGTTTATTAAATTCTATTTATTTACATACAAAGAATTGACATAATTTATCAATATTACATCAATATAATTTTGTCAGGAACTTCAGTTAAGTCTCTTCTTGATTCATTCTTTTTTTTTTTTTTTTTCTAGAAAACAAAAAGATAAATATAAACACACAAATCAAATATGCATAGCAAAAATAAAGTACTGTGTGACCTAAAAAATTGTACATTCAGATAGCGTTAAAAATTTCAAGATTTAAAGCGATGGATTAGCAGACAGTGAGATTGCAGACTCGATGCTAAATTGAATCCTTGATAGCTGGCTGCAGCTCAGAGGACGAGGTTGAGCAACTAACACCGTTTCAAAAATTTATAATAAATCTACAAAATTAGTTACAAAAAAAATTGGTACTTCTAGGTTATCCCGTCAACCAAAAAATTATCGCCAAACTATAAGATTAAATGCCAATAATGGATGATCGTGAATGTCACATTCAATCACATTAAATACGATTCACGTGTTTAAAATGTCATTAAGTGACTTTTATTTCGACTTTTTATTAATATTTTTATTAATATTCTACTAATTATTTGTTTTTTTTGTTATTTTAAAATAAAAATTATGTCAACATGTATAATTTGGCTATTAGTTTGGCGATTTGTATAATTTGGCGAAATTGGTCGACGGGATAACCTAGAAGTACCAAAAATCTTATATTGGTTAGTTTAATTCTCAAACAAATATTATCATATCTTAACCTAGACATTGTTTGAAATTCTTAGTGGTCTACTGGTACGAATCAGCCAAAAATTTAATCGAACAACTAATTGGAAAAACTTATTGATCTGCAGGACTGGTAACATTTTTTGCCCTTTCCGAAAGACAAATGTAAGTTTTCTTGGCCATGAGATACTAGAACAAATTTCAAATCATGATTTTATTCAATTTTTAATAATTTATAATTTTACATTTTATTATCTAGAAAATTTTGGATAATTGCAAAGTAAGTTTAGTTTATATTTAGGAGGAAGGGTCGCTCAAAGGGTTAAAAGGATTTAATAAAATTTTATGCAGCAGACCAGTGACTTATTTTTTTAAAATCAATTCTGAGGCGTTTGAAGATCAGTGCTCTTCACTGAAGATGCTCTGAATTTTCGTCAGAAATTAGGAGTTTTTCTTGACTTTCTGAGTTCTGCCATAAAAATTATACAAAGGGATAATGATAAGAAATTGACAAAATAATAAAAGTGAAATAGCAGACATAAAAAAGAATCTCGTGACTGATTTATGCAGTTTTTTAAAAAATATATATAGGTATATTAAGTTAAGGAAATTACTAATATTAAATATAATATTTACTGTTATTTAATCTTAATGTGCATTTTTTTTAAAGACCAGGAGGTGTCAGCACAGACAATCACATTATGAAGTTCATGGATGAAAATCCAGGATTAGTTGAATTGTTGTTGAATCGAATTAGTTGCTCGATTTGGATATTACAATGCAATCAGTCTGCTAAATCATATCCTGGTGGAAAACACCTAATAACCCGATTTTAGTGGTTGACTCATGGGTTAACCATTATGTTTTCCCATTCGGAATCCTCCATTATTTCATTTTTTGGGGTGCGGGAAAGAATAGTGGTAAACCAACAATTCAGCTGTTAAAACCTGGTTTTTAAGTGTTTTCCACCAAGATATGACTTAAAAGACTGATTGCATTTTATAATACAAATCAAGATTTAACTAATCCTAGAATTTCAACCGTAAACTCGATGAGGCGATAGTTTGTTCTGCTGCCTCCCAGTCTATTTTTGATATTCAAAGATATATCAAAATCATTCAAATAAGATCCTCAAAGAAAAATTATAATATAGTAAATCAGTTAATGTAGCAAGTAATATAGCACCCCCCCCCCCTCTCCCATTTTACAATACTACCTCTTTCTGGACAATAACATTCATCCTATTTAATTTGCAATTAAATATGGGGAATTCAATGATACAGCAGAGTTGTAAAGTGAATTTAATTGAGGTATCTAATTGCAAATTAAATAAGGCAAGTATTGCTATTTAATAATAGCTTAGCGCCTAATTACAGAATACTGTAAGATAATACAAAAATCATTATGCTTTAATGCTAATTACAGAAAACTGATAAGATATTACAAAAAACCTTATCCTTTAATACAAATAATTACATGACATATTTAAAAATATAAAAACTAAACCTTATTTTTACTTAGGGGCTATCCATAAATGATGTTGAATTTTTTTACCTTGTCTTCCCCCCATTTGTCATAAAGTGTCACACTTGCCATACCCCCCCCCCCCCCCCCTCTACCGATTGTCATATATCATGCTATATTACTTAAACATACTTTCAGTTCAAATACAAAGCATTATGTTATAGATCATATTTCAAATTTTATTTTTAAACTTTAACTATGTGTTTTAATGCCATTTGTAAGCACAACAGTACAAATGATTCATGTACTTATTTTGTACGAAACAAGATTAAGGTTTACAACAAGAAGCATAATTAATGAACAATAGTAATATACAAGGGTGGGAAATTTTCAAAAATCTTACCAGCCAAGTATTTATTTCATCAGCCAGCAAGATGCAAAACACACGCAATTGAAAATAGTTATGACAAAATCTCACGCAATTAAAGACAAACTTACTGTTACTACAATGCATTTTCATAATTCTTTTTTTTTATATTAAAAAATATATACAACAGAAATAAGCTTAATAAACGATAGAACTGAACAGCACTCAGTAATTGAAACTTAGTTATTTACACTGTAATAATTTGGAAAGTTAAAACATCTAGATTGAGAAAGAGTGTTTGATAATGTCTCTATTACCTACAGTTTTTCAGAAACTAAAAATGAACTCGCCTTGCCAGAAAATCCTTTGAAACTGAAGAGCAAAATTATGTATTTCCACATCCCTGGTAATACAATATTCGTATGTAAGAACAAGAGTTATAAAATAAATAATTTATAAATGAAAATTATTTTGAAATAAATTTTACTAATATTCAAATCGTTATTTCATGCATATTTATCTTTTATCATTCAATAAGATTAAAAAAAAAAAAAAAAAAAAAAAAATTAAAAAATTAAAAAATTATATTTAGCTTTTAATAGAAACAAACTTGTCAATAGAAGGTGTAAAAATGAAAAATTTAGGAGTCAAGAAAAGTCCAACAAAAGAATTTATAACTAACAAGGAAGGTCTCCATACGGGCATACTCAGAAAAATCTGAAAAAATTACAGAATGTTCTTCTCATATAGTTACATATGTTTATAAAAAAAATTTCGGCGGAACCTCCTTATAACGTCCGTAAAAAAATAATAAAAAATTCGTTTATTTGGCGATTTATCTCTGGTTGGCGAAAAAACGAAATTTTGAAAAATACGCTTTTACGCTTCGAATACTTTTTAAAGAAAAAACTTTCTATGTTCAATTTATTTAAATAAGTTTAGTTTAAGTGATTTTAGTTTTGCATTTTTACTTTACTTTAAGTGTAATTTTGTCATATACGTTTATATGTACTTATAACAAAATGAAATTAATATATTTTATCATTTAAAACACAATTTAAATTGATTAAAATTGTTCCAAATTGAAAAATACACTGTTAAAAATCTGCTGCATTTTGTTGCAACGCACTCCCTTGCTTGTATAGAAAACGGTTACTTGGCCGTGAAATGGAGCTTTCTCATTGGTTGGAATAGAGATATTATATACAAACGGTGGAGTGTGTTGCAACAAAATGCAGCAGATTTTTAACAGTGTATGACACGGTCAATTCACAGTGCTATGGAGCATTCTCATTGGTCAGAAGAGAGATATTCTATAAAAATAGTGGAGTGACGTTGCAGTAAATGCTGCAGATTTTTAACAGTGAAGTCAATTAAAATCAATTTTCAGATTCGTTAAAATCGTCTGCTTTTGGCGAGGAAATGCACTGCTCGCCAAATCCCGCGTCACTTTCACCTTTTCACGCCAATTATTCCAGACTATTTTATTTTTTTACATATCTAATAATGTAATTCCGCCGCTAATTTTCACTGATCCTTTATTACCTACATGAGTAATTTAATTCGTATTTTTATCAAAAAATTCTGAGTATGCCCCCAATGGAGACCTTCCTTGTAAGTAAACTAGTTAATATAGCTTTCCCCCCACACTTATTTCACAATGCTACCTATTTCTGAACAATAATATTCATTTTATATAATTTACAATTAAATAATGTAATTGTTACAATTTGAAAACAACGTTACCATCCCGAGAACAGAAAAAAAAATGCCAGTACTAAAGTTAATATATATAAGTGTACACAAAATTTAATTGTGTATAATGCCCCTCCTCACCCCCCCCCCCCAAAAAAAAGAAAAAATAAAGGGAAAAATAAAAAATAAAATACATTTTACAACAAGAACATGTCATTTAATTTGTGTAAAATAATCCCGCACTTATTTCACAATGTTACCTATTTCTGAACAATAATATTTACTTTATATAATTTACAATTAAGTAATGTAAATGTTACAATTTGAAAATAGCGTTATCACCCGCCCCCCCCCCCCCAAAAAAAAATGCCAGTACTAAAGTTAATATACAAAAGTATACACAAAATTTAATCGTGTATAAAGCCCCCCCCCCCCCAAAAAAAAAGGATGCATTTTACAACAAAACCATATCATTTAATTCGTATAAAATAATTCTGCATTTATTTCACAATGTTACCTATTTCTGAACAATAATATTCACTTTATATAATTTACAATTAAATAATGTAAATGTTACAATTTGAAAACAGCATTATCACCCCTCCCCCAAAAAATGCCAGTACTAAAGTTAATATATAAAAGTATATACAATATTTAATTGTGTATAATGCCTTCCCCCCACCAAAAAAAAAAAAAAAAAAAAAAAAAAAAAAAAAAAAAAGAAGAGATGCATTTTACAACAAAAAACATGTCATTTAATTTGTATAAAATAACTCCACACTTATTTCTGAACAATAACATTCACTTTATATAATTTACAATTAAATAGTGTAAATGTTACAATTTGAAAACAGCATTATCGCCCCCCCCCCCCCCCAAAAAAAAATGCCAGTACTAAAGTTAAAATATAAAAGTATATACAATATTTAATTGTGTATAATGCCCCCCTCCCAAAAAAAAAAAAAAAAAAAATAAATAAATAATAATAATAATAATAAAAGGGATGCATTTTACAACAAAAACATATTATTTAATTTGTATAAAATAATCAATCCACCCCCTCCAAAAATTGTATATAAACTTATTAAATTATACAAATGTTATTAAAATAGTATATAATAATAAATAAATCTTTACCAATTATTTTTCAGGTGACCTGGATTTTTAGTTGCTTCCCTCTTTTAAACATTAAATCATTTTTATCAACAAGCTGGAGACCATGGCTTTGGCATTTTTACAAGATGTCATTAGCATGTAACTGAAAAATACAAAATAAAATAATGACAATCAGAAAAAAAATTAAAACCTTTCATGACAAGTTCTCATGAATCACTATTTCCATAGTGTTATATATCAATATTGGTTTTAATTATTTACTAATTATTATTAAAACAATAATTATTGCATTTCATTTTTCTTTTCCAAATAAACAAGTTCAATTTTTACGTCTATAAATATGATTTATTAATAGAAACCAACTTTTGTTAAAAAAAAAAAAAAAAAAAAAAAAGACCCAAAATTTTTCAAGTTCAATTATTTTTAGTATAAGAACTTTTATGTTAGTTAGATTTGCTCTTTAAATAATATCGCCTGAAAATAATTACAAATACCTAGAAATTCATATTTAATTGACATGTAATGTTGATAAACAATAACAATTTGACAATGTTTGATAAAGAATACAATTAAATTTCTAAAAACGAAATTTATTATTATTATAGAAGACAAAATTTATGTTTTGGCAGTTAATTATAGAAGAATATAAGCTACAATACAAAAACTATGTCCTTTAATACAAATAACTATACTATGACATATTTAAAAAATTACACACATGCACAAAATTAACTAATTCTTACTTAATTCATGTATTCTGGTGCGTAATTTTTCATTTTTAAGACTTATAAATCAGAAATTGTCCAAAATATAGCACAGATGTCCTATACACACCACATTAATGCAATTTTTTTTTTTCTAATGCCAATTTGGTGAGCCCTTCATTTATATTAGTTGTTTTCTATTATTTTAAAATGGAAATTAATAATAAATAAATAAAGTTTAATTAATAATTATAGAAGAAAACAATTTAATATCATTTTAAAAAAGAAAATAAATTTAAATCAACAGTTTATTAATAAACGACAGTAGACGTGTTACCATTACCATGCAAGACATAAAATTGTGCCAAAGTGGTGCATATATGACATCTGTGCTCAAAATATGAATAAGAAAAGCACAAACAAATATTTTAAAAAATGATTTATAATAAGGGAAAAGCATCAAATTCGACAAACGCTTGCAACCAAGCTGTATGAACCACTGTTTTACAGTACCTCATTTGTTTAAAAGTTTAAAACAAAATTAGAAAATTTTTTTTATCCTACTAGAACATAACATTTTAAACATTGCTCTGTATGTGTTACTGAAATGTGACATCACACATTTTGGTTAAAATAAAAGCATTAAAATCCAGTAGATTAAATTATGATGTATGAAATTATTTTAAAATTGAAATATTTTGTACTCATAAAGATAAGATTTAAAGCCAAATATGTTAAATTCAATAATACTTCAGTTTTTAATTGCTCTTTCAGATTAATATTTTATTACTATGTTATATAAATTATTATTATTATTATTGTAAACCTTATTTCAAGCAAAATACGAATCATTTTTATCGTTCGGCTCACAAATGCCATTAAAACACATAGTTAAAATGTAAAAATAAAATTCTAAATGTGATCTAAAACGTAGTACTTTGTTTTTGAACTGCAAGTATATGTTTACCTAATACTTACAAGGAAGGTCTCCATTGGGGGCATACTCAGAATTTTTTGAAAAAAAATACGAATTAAACTACTCATGTAGGTAATAAAGGATCAGTGAAAATTAGCGGCGGAATTACATTATTAGATATGTAAAAAAATAAAATAGTTTGGAATAATTGGCGTGAAAAGCTGAAATCGACGCGGGATTTGGCGAGCAGTGCATTTCCTCGCCAAAAGCAAACGATTTTAACGAATCTGAAAATTGATTTTAATTGAATTCACTGTTAAAAATCTGCATCATTTACTGCAACGTCACTCCACTACTTTTATAGAATATCTCTCTTCTGACCAATGTGAATGCTCCATAGCACTGTGAATTGACCGTGTCATACACTGTTAAAAATCTGCTGCATTTTGTTGCCACGCACTCCACCGTTTGTATATAATATCTCTATTCCAACCAATGAGAAAGCTCCATTTCACGGCCAAGTAACCGTATTCTATACAAGCAAGGGAGTGCGTTGCAACAAAATGCAGCAGATTTTTAACAGTGTATTTTTCAATTTGGAACAATTTTAATCAATTTAAATTGTGTTTTAAATGATAAAATATATTAACTTCATTTTGTTATAAGTACATATAAACGTATATGACAAAATTACACTTAAAGTAAAGTAAAAATGCAAAACTAAAATTACTTAAACTAAACTTATTTAAATAAATTAAACACAGAAAGTTTTTTCCTTAAAAAGTATTCGAAGCGTAAAAGCGTATTTTTCAAAATTTCGTTTTTTCGCCAACCAGAGACAAATCGCCAAATAAACGAAATTTTTATTATTTTTTTACGGACGTTATAAGGAGGTTCCGCCGAAATTTTTTTTTATAAACATATATAACTATATGCAGGGATGAAAGTGCACTAAAGCCATTTTGTAGGAGCTTTGGAGCAGCAAAAATCAAATTTTGGAGCAGTAAAATCTATTTTTGTAGCAACAAAAATCAGATTTTGTAGCAGTAAATATCAGATTTTGTAGCAGCAAAAATATAATTTTGTAGCAATAAAAGCTTTTTAGGAGCAGATTGAAATATTCTAATGCTAATAAACTCTTGACAATTACAATAATTGCTATCTTGAAAAATATTTTTACATTTGAAAGAATAAATACTCAGATTAAATTTCTCCACACTTTTCAGACCTTTTGATGAAATACGCGGTTTTTAGCGATCTTTTAACATAATTCGCGCCTTTTCACAAACTTTTGACCATGTTTGTTCGTTTTTTAACTAGATTTGCGGGTTTATTTAGGACCTTTTGATGAAATTAGTATGTTTTCTGAGATCTTTTGACGAAATTTACGGATTTTACGATCCTTTTGATGAAATTTTCCGGTTTTTTTCACACGATCTTTTAAAAAGATTAACTTTTTTTTTTTCACGATTTTTTGACCGTATTTTGTTCTTTTTATGACGAAGTTAGATAACCTTTGACGAAATTCGCATGTTTTTCAGAATCCTTTAGAGAAATTTGTGGGTTTTTTGCTGTTCATTTTTTGACGAAATACGCTTGTTTTTCGGGATCCTTTACAGAAATTTGAGGGTTTTTTTCGCGATCTTTCACAGAAATTAACTTTTTATTCATGATTTTCTGGCTGTGTTTTATTCTCTTTTTTTATGATATTAACGATTCTTTAGCAAAACTCAGGTTTTTCTCGCGATCCTTTGATGGAATTCGAGTGTTTTTCGTGATTTTTCGATAAAATTTGTGTGTTTTTCACGATCTATAGTCGAAATTTGCGTTTTTTTGCGATCTATTGATGAAATTCGAATGTTTTCACTATCTGTTGGTGAAATTCGAGTGTTTTACGCGATATATTGACGAAATTCAAGTACTTTTCGCGATCTTTCAATAAAAATTTGCGTTTATCGCGATTTTTTTTGAGAAAATTCGCTTTTTTTTGTGATCTTTTGACAAAATACGTTTGTTTTTCGGGATCCTTTACAGAAATTTGAGTTTTTTTTGCGATCTTTTCCAGAAATTAACTTTTTATTCACGGTCTTTTGGCTGTGTTTTGTTCACTCTTTTTTATGTTAATAACGATCCTTTAGCAAAACTCAGGTTTTTCTCGTGATCCTTTGATGAAATTCGAGTGTTTTTTTCGTTATTTTTCGATAAAATATACACACTTTCACGATCTATAGACAAAATTTTCATGATCTATTAATGAAATTCGAGTGTTTTTCATGATCTATTGTTGGTGAAATTCGAATGACGAAATTAGCGATCCTTTGACAAAATTCACGTTTTATTTTTTCGAGATCCTTTGACAAAATTCGAGTGTTTTCCGCGATTTTTCGATGAAATTCGAACATTGTTACCGGTTTTTTGCCGAGATTTACGGTCTTTTCCTTCAGTGTTGAATTCAGGTGGTGCCCCGTGGGGGGGGGGGGGAGAGGCATCCACCCCCAGGAGCAATGAAATGTTCCCCCTGGAAATGTTGAGATTTTGGGTTTTCAATGGACAAAAAGTGCAACCCCCCCGCCTCCCCGGAATTCTATCATGTCCCCCGCGGAGCTACAGAAGTCCCTCCTGGAGGAAAGTGAATTCAACACTGTTTTTCTTTGGCTGCGTTTGTTTTGTTCATTTTTTGACGAAATAGCAATTTTTTGAGAAAATTCTATTTATTCATTTATTTTTTTATTTTTGTAATTGTTTGACAAACATGTAGCGGATTTTAGCACGCGCTTTCATTCTGCTTTCGGTTTTGCCGTCTCTCGGCAGGATTTGCCGAGGAGCGAAATAATTCACTACCGACACGGAAAAGACACAGAACAGGAAGATACTTAATTTACAGAAAATATGTACAATACATAAGACAGGGGCGATTCTGGGTGAAAAAACTTTTTCGGAAATCGGTGGCGGGGGAATTTCGCGGGTTACACCGCCCCCCCCCCCTCCGCGATCTTCAGACGAAATCAGCGATTTAGCTGCAATATTTTAGAAAAATCGACGATTTATTGCGATCTTTTATCGAAATCGGCGTTTTCCCGTGTTTTTTTTTATGAAATCGGCGTTTATTCGACGATCTTTAGACAAAATTTGCATTTTTACGCGATCTTTTCTTGAAAACGGCGTTTTATCCCCACGATCTTTTGACGAAATCGGCGTTTTTTCCGTGATCTTTTGATGAAATCAGCGGTTTTTTTTTTTTCAATGATCCTTAGGCAAAATATTTTTAAGCGATCTTTTATCGAAAATGGCGTTTTTTCCCCGATCTTTTAACGAAATCTGCGTTATATCCGCAATCTTTAGAGGAAATCGACGTTTTTCCGTAGTCTTCAAACAAAATCAGCGTTTTATCTGCCATATTTGGTGGAATTGCCGATTTTCGCGATCCGCAAAGGAAATTCGCGTTTTTCAGCGATTTTTTGAGAAAGTTCGTTGACAAAGCATTGCGAAATCGTCGTTTCTCCTCGAAATGTTGACGAAATGTGTGCTTTTTCGGCGATCCTTTCACGAAATTTGCATTTCTCCGCGATTGTTTTTTCCGCGCCCAAAACTGTACAAGTTTGAAACTATGTGGAACTGATAACCCAGTTTTAAATTTTTCGAAGAGGATGCCTTAAATTTCCGGAAATTTCGGACGAGAATCACACCTGATATAGGAGGCGAACTCCCATTAATTGGGAATAAACATATTACGGCAGCTCTCATTCGTCTCGCCCAACGCGCGTGCTGCACGTCACATGACGTACCGCTTCGAACTCTGCGATCGGCTGCGATGAAAATGAACGTAGGATTGACTCGAGGGAAAAACAACTTACAGTCGTTTGCGGAGCCACGATAAAACTCCACAAAACACCGCGTGTTTTTCGTGACCGAATGCGCATGTTTTTCGCAATTTTTCGGTTAAATTTGCGCGTTTTTCGAGATTTTTTGCAATGTTTCTTTGTTTTTTGACGAAATTAACAGCTTAAAAAAAGTCATTTGTTGTTGTTTCCTAGATCGACGAAATCGCGCTAAATTTCGTTTTGGCACTAAGTGCCTTTTGGCGCAGATTTGGCGCAAAATTGAAAAAAATTAGCTGTTTTGTAGCAGTTTGGCGCAGAAATGCGGTTTTGGCGCAGTCTGGCGCAATTGGCGCAGGTCTTACATCCCTGCTATATGAGAAGAACATTCTGTAATTTTTTCAGATTTTTCTGAGTATGCCCGTATGGAGACCTTCCTTGTAAGACAGTGTGACATGTGACAAGAGGGGCCGGAGGGGAAAGTGAAGTAAGACACTTTGTGACAAAGGAGGGGAGGGCAGTCAGAAATATGGAAAAAATGTGTGACATCATTTATGGATGGGCCCTATGATTTAATTAAATATGAAAATTACTTCATTATTATATAAAATTACATATGCTAAAAATGATAACAGTACACTTAAAAAATTTACAAGTACACTTTAATAAACGGATCTGCATGTTTCAACAACATTAATAAACTATTTTCGCAAAAATTGTATAGGGAAAAAAAAAAAAAAAAACTTATCACATATTTTTAAATAAATGTAATTTGTTGAAGGTCAAACTATTTTGATTTGTAACTCGTAAGAAAAGCTCGCATCAAATATTGTAAGGGGATCGTGAGTAAAACTTTAACAACATTTCCTTTATTTTTGATGATTTTAAGAAAAAAAAATACCGACTTAAAAATATTAAACGTAAAAGCAAACAAGTGCTTTTAATTACAAAAGAATCTCGATTATATTGTTGATAAAACATATTTAACACTGTAATCCTAAAAACTCTAAATTGTTTAGAAACAATGCTCCGTAAAAAAGTTTTATGTATATCATATTTATAGAAATAATTGTAATTTAAAAATTTAGCATGCACAACAAAGTGAAACAGCTTTGATAATGAACAAAAGCAACCAAAATATATGATATACATTTATAAAAAAGATCTGAATCAATAATAGAAAAGGCAATACAGAAGAAATATTTAAATAATAATAATATACTAATAATGAACTTACGGAATTTTTTGTAAATCTTTAATAAAACGATTTCACATGTGAATAAGTAACAGCAACCGGACCGCCATCTTTTCGGCATTACCAGCAGAAGCAGACTCTGCGCGTGCGCTCAAGTCGATTCCTTTCGAATACTTATATCGATAATTTACGAAAAGTGGTTTCTACACGATTGTCATGCAAACCTAGTACTAAAAATATTCACTGTGCCCGTGGTATAAGGTAAGATAATGTAGCTTTGCAGGATAATGGCAAGTAAAGAAAAAACGACCGTTTGCGTAAGCTTGCATGCTATCTGGGATGGCACTTTAGCATTACCTAGTTAAAGAAAAATTAAAAGGACAATTATTCTGTACCGGAGGCTGCGAGAAGCGCCTCTATTAGGCCTTTTTAATTTCCAATATATTTAGTGAAAGTGATCATTATTTAAAGATAACAAGATTCGGCATCCCTCATCTCCGATCTGTCTTCGGCAATCATCGGAACGTGACACTGATCACCGATGGAGATCAGTGGGAGATTCTTTTTATATCTGTGATTATCAATGCTCTAAGAATTTTTATTTAATTATAAGAAGGGGTTTAAATAAGTGCTCTGATATCTGTATGGTCATTCAACCAGTTATTAATCAATCAGACGGAGAGGTAGCAGAGATGGAGAGATGCCAAGAGCAGACCGCATAAAACCCTAAGTCAGCGAGCACAAAACAATCCTTTATTTTATGGAAGAGTAGTACTGGAAGGAATCTAATCATCCATGTCTGCCGGAAGCGAAGTGGTGCATAAGCCAAAAATTGATACCACAAGTTTTCACTCGTACGTTTAACACTGTGTTTGCCCTACCATTAAACATATGCAAACATGGAAAATTGGGTGCAGGAAAATATAATGCTAACAAGGAAGGTCTCCATACGGGCATACTCAGAAAAATCTGAAAAAATTACAGAATGTTCTTCTCATATAGTTATATATGTTTATAAAAAAAATTTCGGCGGAACCTCCTTATAACGTCCGTAAAAAAATAATAAAAATTTCGTTTTTTTGGCGATTTATCTCCGGTTGGCGAAAAAACGAAATTTTGAAAAATACGCTTTTACGCTTCGAATACTTTTTAAAGAAAAAACTTTCTATGTTCAATTTATTTAAATAAGTTTAGTTTAAGTAATTTCAGTTTTGCATTTTTACTTTACTTTAAGTGTAATTTTGTCATATATGTTTATATGTACTTATAACAAAATGAAATTAATATATTTTATCATTTAAAACAGAATTTAAATTGATTAAAATTGTTCCAAATTAAAAAATACACTGTTAAAAATCTGCTGCATTTTGTTGCAACGCACTCCCTTGCTTGTATAGAAAACGGTTACTTGGCCGTGAAATGGAGCTTTCTCATTGGTTGGAATAGAGATAATACATACAAGCGGTGGAGTGCGTTGCAACAAAATACAGCAGATTTTTAACAGTGTATGACACGGTCAATTCACAATGCTATGAAGCATTCTCATTGGTCAGAGGAGAGATATTCTATAAAAGTAGTGGAGTGACGTTGCAGTAAATGCTGCAGATTTTTAACAGTGAAGTCAATTAAAATCAATTTTCAGATTCGTTAAAATCGTCTGCTTTTGGCGAGGAAATGCACTGCTCACCTAATCCCGCGTCGCTTTCAGCTTTTCACGCCAATTATTCCAAACTATTTTATTTTTTTTACATATCTAATAATGTAATTCCGCCGCTAATTTTCACTGATCCTTTATTACCTACATGAGTAGTTTAATTTGTATTTTTTTCAAAAAATTCTGAGTATGCCCCCAATGGAGACCTTCCTTGTTAGTATGTAAGAATGGGACGAAGCCTATTTAATATCAGTTACCTCGATTATCCGGAACTATTTTTTCGGACTCTCGAAAAATTCGTTCTGATGAAAGGTACATAATTTTTTTATTTTTTTATTTTAAGGAGTGATCGTAAAAGGCAATAAAATGACACACATTTTGCATAAAGAACGAAGTCGATCGAATTATTAGTTGCCAGTTCTTTGATTTTTCATGACCCTCTATTTCATTCAAATTCTGATGAAAGGTATATAAAAATTTTCAATTTTTTTTATTTTAAAGAGTGATCGTAAAAGGCAATAAAATAACAAAAATTTTGCATAAAGAACTAAGTCGATTGAATTATTAGTTGCCAGTTCTTTGATTTTTCATGACCCTTTATTTCATTAAAATTTAAATTCAAAGATATATTTTAATTGGAAATAAGACGCTTAATCAGACTCAATAAACTTTTAATTAATAAGATTATTATTTTTGGAGTTATAAGGGTGTTTCTTTTTCGCAATTCATTACTACTTGAGTAGTTTGGCGTATTGTATAATTTGTCGAATTTTTAAATAGGAATGCACCAAATAGTGATTTTGGACGAATGCCGAATATTCGGTCAGCCAAATATTAACTATTCGGTCGAATGCTGAATATTCCGCTTTCCAAATACTTTTTACATTTCAAAGTTTAGAGGTATTAAAATGCTATTTTTTAAAACAATTTTACATAATATTTAATAAAAAAAACTTACATTTTGATAAATAAGAGCTTTTTATAAGAACATTTAATAGTGAAAAAAAATCTCCCTTGAGTTATTTAAGAAGCACAATTATAAGACTTTTTTAATTAATAAAATTTTTAATTTCATGGTTTCTTCAACGAGTTAAAACAAACATTTTAACATCAAAGAGAAATAATGAAAAAGTGGAAATTCTGAATAAAAGAATGATGTCCAGCTCATAGTTCTTTTCTTATGAACGATTCTAATTATTTTAAATGTATTTGTAAATTGACAGTTAAAAGTTTTTAAGAATGTGTTTTAAAAGGTTATATTAAGCATTGGATTCGGTTGAATACTTTGATATTCAGCAGGCCAAATAATTTCATGGTCAGCCAAGCCGAATATTCGGCCTAACCGAATAGTTTGATATTTGGCCTAGCTGAATATTTGGTAACATGGCCGAATAAGCCAAATTCTGAATATTTGATGCATTCCTATTTTTAAGCTATTGTATTTGTGAATACAGAGTATAAGTATTTTAAATGGGATAATCAAATTTATTAAGGGACATAAACTGCTCAATGAAATTTATTCTGACTTCTTGGGCTTTGCAGTTTTTATATATTCCTTTACTTATACTAAACCTATTTTATAAACATTGAAAAAAAAAATTACGAATAATAATGATTTATAACCCCTATCATGCGAAGATCTTCACTGCATCATTTTATATAAAAGATAATTAAATTTTCAAGAATGAGATAACTTACATAATTTAAGAAACTAAATATACAAGCAACATATATTTTTAATCTATAATAGAAAATTTCTCTGGAATGCTAGCATTATCTGCATCTGTATGTTACTTCAATGAGAAATGTGCATTAAAATAATGTAAAAAAAAAGACTACAAAAGTATACTAATACATGTAGTGGAAGGTATACATATACCGTATACCTTCTGGATTATTTTAAAAAGCATCATACACCCTCTTTACCAATAAAGCTATAGTATGTACACTCTATGGTGCTCCTCTCCTTAAAGCATATACCGTTGGTTTTTCATTTACAACGTCACCATTGGTCAACAGTACAGTGGATTTCGCGGGATTTTGTTTCAGGAGGATGTTTGTGTGTGTGTGTGGGGGGGGGGGGGAATTGGGTTACTAAGCATAAGTAATATGTGGGATTTGCAAAAATGGCTTAAATTATGCCCCCTCCCTCCTTTTGCAGTACACCCCAGAATAATAGCAAGAGGTGTTTTGAAGTGATAAATTAAAAATTTAACTGTACAGTATTATTATAAATCCACAAACTTGCATATAAGTAACTATTACTTTTTACTGATAATTTGTGCAATAAATGATATGTACTATATGGAGTAAATTTCATTACTATTATTATTCATTTTAATTAAATTAGTGTAAATTTTATTACTAGATAAATTATTAAAAAAAGTCAAAATCAGTGTATAAATTATAAAAAAAGAAAAATAAATTAAACTTATGTAACGAATCAAAAACTGCAATAAGAGATTTAGTTGTTATATTTTATTTGTAACATTTTTACTCACAAATCATGAAATATAATGGTTCAAATTCAAGTTAAAATTTTGTAATTGTTTTGTAAATTTAAGCCGTTCTCCATATACCTGTACAGTATTAATATAAATCTGTAAACATGCATTTAAGTAGCCATTATTTTTTACTGATTCATTTGTGTAATAAATGGTATGTACCATTATTAGTGTAAAATTTATTACTAGATAAATTATAAAAAAGAAAAAGAAATAAATCAAAAACTGCATTAAGAAACTGACTTTATTAAATATAATTTATTTTTCTTCTGTATAATTTTTATTCACAGATCATAAGTACACTGGTTCAAATTTAAGTTAAAATTTTGTATCCAATGTCATAAGATTATTTGTCTATCAAACTGTAAAATTAATAAAAAGAAAATGTAACAAATGAATCAGTGTATAATTTTCCATCAATACTTAATTCATCCGACTGAAATATTTCATATTTAAAGTAAAAATAACTGCATCAATTTTTTTTTAATGAAAATTAAAAACTTAATAATAATAATAACTTTTTGAGCGAACGATCCCCCCCCTCCACTCAATCTTTTTTTACAAATATTTCATATATCATTGAGAAATGTTTTATTTTACTTTAGATATTCATTCAGTTACCCAAATTTATTCACAAATTATTATTTTGCTTAAAACATTTGTTTGTTTGTTTGAAGGGGGGGGGGGGATTTTTGAGACACTTAAAACATTCTCTCAAACTAAACGAAAAAAGTAAACAAACAAAAATAGCTTGACGTAAACATTCATTCTGATTGGTTTCTTCACACTTCATTGGAATTTGAGACGTCACTTCCTTTCAAATGCCGCGGAATATATATCGATTATTCCGAGGCCGGATCTCTTTCCATTCTAACCGGAATAAAGTCTATATTCCGGGTGAACTGAATTCCGATCCCGTTCCGCTACAGGATAAGGGGAGAATAGGGCATTCCAATATGACGTCAGGAACATTACCACCCAAAATCTTATGTCTGCGCAACTTCATGCCCATATTATTGGCATCTTTCAAGTGAATGTATGGTTACCATTTTGGCTGCTTTATCGCACTTGATTTCATTGCCAAATGCTTTATTTGAATTAGTTTTAATCATTTGTTTTTAATAGAAAATTCAGAAATCTTTGCGCTATCCAGACTTGAATGTAAATGAAAGAAATATATTACGTAAGTGTTTTGTAATTGTTTTCTATTCAATAATCTGTCCGATTACTTTTTGTTCAATATTTCGCATAATTTTTTGTCTGTTACGTGAATAGTAATATTTCTAGTGCTAGAATCATGCCTGCTTTTTAAATACTTGTAAACTTTTTGTATATGTTTATATTAAAACTTATTTATCATTATGATAAGTATACTAGAATATTTTATAAAAAATATTTGTGATATACATGCTTGTTGATTTTTTTCCCCCTTTCAATCAATACGCAACTACAATATTCCCTTCTAGTTCCTGCAAGGTATATTCACAATCCTTCACAGAAAATATATATTTAAAAATATTTTATTAGAGTTTTTTTACTTTTAAAACAGTCAATTTTGCAGACCTATTAATATGAAAACATATGTCTGCCAACTTCCCCCCCCCCTTTTTTTTCTACTCAAATAAGTATTTTATTTGCTAAAAGTTTTATTTAAATGAAATGAAATCGAATAAGTACCAAATAAATATAACACAGTTTATGAATTTTCTGAACTCATTTAAGCTAAACAAGTAAGAAAAATCATGCCTTAAGCATAGATTATGAAGCACTTTCTAACACTTCCTGAAATCATTAACAAAACTTTATTATACATCTTGGCGATGAAGAAGAATGTAGTAGTCTGATTAAAGTACGTTTTTAATCCTTCATTATTTATGATAGTAGAATATAATTTATCTTATTGTAATTAATATTGTTCAAAAATTGCATTTCTCAAATTTAAACATAGATCGAAATCATCATAAAAGTAAATAAATAGTTAATGACGATTGTTTATAGTGCCTAAACGTTCAATGAATGGGTAATTTTTCCTTTATTGTATTTAGTAACAAGACTCTCAGTTGTCAATTTAACATAAGGTTTTGTATCAATAAAATTATGTGTCTTAAAAAGGTTTAAAGGCAGATTTTTTACCACAAAAAAATTTATCATACTACTTTGTAGTATACTATATAAATGTAAACTTTAAAGCAATTTATTTAGGTGAATTAAAAGGAAAAAAATGCATAATTTATTTCATGGTATTTGATGTCATATTAAAGTAAACATGGGGTATATTTTTAATACTTAAATCTTGTTTCATTAAATCTTGTTCTGTGCTCTTTCAAATTTATAAAATGTGGATTTTTTTTTTCTTTTCAGTGTAATATTCTGCTCATCACATCACCAACAAGTCCCAGCATATTGATTGAATGTGTATTGTCTATGCTGTATGGTTTGCTAATTCACTTCATACCATTGACAATACTTTCTCAATTATTCCTACTTCTGTATACTAATGTTAGCTATGGAAATGAAAAAAAGAGAGGCATTTTCTGTTAAGTTCAGAATGGTGAAGGATGGAAGATAATGAAATTTTGCATTCTACTTCAATGATAATTCATGGTAAAATTTTGATTAATGATATTAATTATAGTAATTCTTATTTATTTACTTTTTGCTTTCTGCATTTTAATTACATGAATTTCATCAATGGTTATTATTATTAATTATTATATTATAAAGTTGCCATATTAAAGGTAGTGGCAGAAGTATTTATATATTTTTAACTGCATAATATTATATGTATATTCTTCAACAACAAGTCCCTCTTTATAATGATTACATATTAAATAATAAAACTTCATTTTAATGATTATAAAACAATCCACGCACATCATGTGTTTCAGGCTGGAAACTTAAGCAGCCCATCACCAGCCAATGTAAACATGTGTCTGTAATGAGACAAGATCAAAATGAACTTTGTGACCGTGATTTTTGAATGTTCATTCGTGACTATTTGCATGTGCTTTTATTTTATATTTAATTGTGATTTATCACCAGTTTTTCAGTGCTATTTCATTAGTGGTTATACATACTCGTAGAGATTTAGACAGGTTTCAAGACTTAAAAAATGTACTCTTTATCTTGCATGACATTTAAAAGCCAATAAATTTGAAAGAAATTTTAAGAAGAATGTCTTATCTAATCGCAAATTTTCAAATATTCAACAAGACAACAAAAGTCTAAAAAATCTATTCAGAAAAACAACAAAAGTCTATTCAGAAAAATTAATGCTTAGCAATTAAAAGATAGTGTTCATCCTGAAAAGATGGGTTACATCAATTAACGTCAAAATATTGTTGTTTGAATGTTAGGCTTTATTTTTATTCTACACTAAAATTAAATTAATTTCAATAATAATAAAAAAAAATTATCCTTTGTTAAGAAAAATTTTTGCAGGTCATATCATCAGAATCTCAATTTTAACTGTTTTAAAGTATTGCCCCTTATCTTGTAATTATATTGAAATGTGTGTAGACTGCCTCAACATTCATTGTAATCAAAAATTTTCTTTGAGGTAATTTTTGAGGGTGGAGGGCGTTGAAAAAAAAAGGCAAAAGTCCAGGCTTGTAGTAATTATGTATCCTCTCAATTAAAATTAGGATTATGGATTTGTATTAAATGAAGTCCAAGTTGTAGTCATATTAATGCATTGAACCCTTTTAAAGTAATTAGTTTTTAAAAAATTTTGGGGAAGGGGATAGGTTCAACAAAACTTCCTGTTAAAAGTGCTTGTTGGATGGGTTGCACTAGATTAAATCATTAAATTTTGCTTACGTTAAAGAAAAAGAAAAATGTTGAGACTACAGTAATTAAAATCTCAATTTACATGTAGCTTAAATGTTTTACTTTATCATAAAATTTGGATAAAAAAACTGATAAAGTTCCCTCTTACAATGATTATATGTGCTTGTACAAATTTTGGTGGGTTGCATTAATTAGAGCACCAAATATAATTGCTTATGTGTAATTCTATAAATTGTAATTACTCTAACTTTCGGTTGTTTTAAGAAAAGAATATCTCTAAATAATCCAAAAATGATAAGATAACATTAAAAAAAGGAAATAATCTCTCCTTGTAATCATTATATTTATCCATGAAAAAAAAAAAAAAAAAAAAAAAAAAAGGCTACATGAATAAGGGGATGAGTTATCACTTTAGGGGTGACGAAGGTGGTACATGATATCATAAGATATCTCAATGGGCAGAAGTAGTCATCTTTAGATATTGTTAGAATTTTTGATTCAATCAAAATTTTCCATTTTTTTCGTAACTATTTTGTTAATAAATTGTCATCTTTTTTTTTCAGTCTTTTGCCTATTTTTATGAAAATACAAAGATGTTATTAAAGCTGTTAAATGATTATAAAATCAATTCATTTCAAAACATGGAACACCCCAGCATTTGACATTTCCATATGCTCATATAATCGACTGTTAGATAAACAATGTGGAAAGTTAGTTTGAAATTATATTTGTGTTTATTATAGACCGGGAGATAGAAGCACCGACAATCTTATTGAGTTCATGGGAGAAAATCTAGGATTAGTTAAATATTGACTTGCATATTAAAACACAATTGATTTATCAAGTCCTATCTTGGTGGGAAAAACCTAAAAACTCAATTTTAGCAGTTGTCTTGTTTGTTTACCATTGTGCTTTAATGCAGCCAAAAGTATGAAAACATGGAGGATTGGGAGCAGGAAAATATATTATTAAGCCTCTGAGTTAACCACTAAAATCGGGATTATAGATGTTTTCCACCAAGATATGACTCGGCAGACCGATTGCATTTTAATATAGAAATTGAGGTTTAATTAATCCTAGATTTTCACCCGTGAACTGGATGTGGTTATCATCTGTGCTGCCGTTTCCAGGATTTATTAGTAGAAAAAAGATTTTTTTTTTTTTTTTTTTCATAAGGAGTTTTGTTTTTCCCTTTCCTTTCATGGGCCAACTACAAGTAGACAATATTACTGTTGAATGCATTCTGTAACAAAAAGCTGTTATTAAATAATTTCAAATACTAGTTATCTCCCTTAAAAGTTATTTGGTAGGTATAACAGTATATTGCATATAATACGATATTTTTTATCGATTTGTCTTCAATGAAATCAGCGTTGGCACGGATTAAACCAATTGGTTTTAATCACGGTTTAAGCCAATTAGCTTTTTTCTCAGAAAAACAAATTGGTGTTTTTAGAAGAAATCTAATGACACTTTCTCTTTTTTCTTTATAATTTACTGTTCCAAATTATTGGATATAAATTTCTACTTTTAACACTTTATTTTAGCAATAAGCATTAGATTTAACAGATTTAGGTAATTTTTTTATGTATAGGATTAAAATCAGTATACATTAGTGAACTTATCTATTGCTCTAAACAAAAAGCTTCAAACATTTAAATTATCAAAAATAAAATAGATAAAAAATATTCAATATGTAGTATAAAATAAATAATTTTTTTTTAAACTGCAAATTATTTATGCAATAAATAACATAACATGGTGATCTATAAGATTTTGCTCATGCTGTAAATAAATTTTTTCTTTGATTGGGGAGATTATCTTGAAGAATTAAAATCATAATATAAAGACAAATAAGAGAGTATTCAAAGATTGGGATGCTAGTTATAGCATACTAATAATAATAATAATAATCTTTATCTACTGAATCTAATGACAAAAAATGTTGACTTCAAATTATCATACCAAGAAAAAAATCCCATGAAGTATTTGAAATTTAATATTTGAATAATTATGAAAAATAATATATTTACCAAACTACACCCAAATGTTTATTATTAGTAATCAAAAGATTGTTTATAAAGAGTTCAGAATATCAATGTTTCACTGGATATAATAATTTATGTATTATATTATATTATATTATATTATATATAATAATTTATATATATTTATATTTCATAATAATATAATTATTATGAATAATAATTTTTTTTAATTAGGTAGAATAAAAAAATAATAATTTTTTTTAATTAAGAGTCTTTGCATCCTACATGGTATGCTTACCAACCCATGCATATTCTAAAAAATGCTAGTTGCTCTGTTTTATAGAAATTACCCAATCGTAAAAGACTAAATAATAATATTATTATTATTAGTATCACTCTTTCGTTTGTTCAGTTTATTCTTTGAACATAAGACTGTTTTCTAATACTGTTTAATTAAAATATGATTTTTTTCAAATTTTTATATAAATTCATTGTAATTTTTTCATTTAAATTATTTTAAAATAAAGTTACACTACTTATAATCCAACAATGTCTATTTTTATAAAAAATATTCATGTATATGTAATAAGAAAGGAGGTTTTAAAAAACCTGTTTAAACAAAAACAAAAAAAGTCTTTTTTTTTTTCTTTTTTAACAGGATTTTTGCCAACTCTGAATGAAACTAGTAAAATGTGTGGAAAATAAATGTATAATAAAGAAAAGAATTTTTAAATACTGATAATGTTATCACTGAGGGAATGGATCTCGGGAGAGTTGGGGGGGGGGGGTCTAAAATTACCAAAAAGTTTATGTTATACATGCATTGTACTGACCCTAAAGACAGTTATAGTCAATTGAATATGTCATTGTATTTATTTAATACTAAAATTTGACGACAAATTCTAAAAGAAATTAGGTAGAATAAAATAATAATAATTTTTTTTAATTAAGAGTCTTTGCATCCTACATGGTATGCTTACCAACCCATGCATATTCTAAAAAATGCTAGTTGCTCTGTTTTATAGAAATTACCCAATCGTAAAAGACTAAATAATAATATTATTATTATTAGTATCACTGTTTCGTAATCTACTTAATAATCATTTTCATTTGACTGGGTTTTTTCAGGTTTTCAATGTCACATTTGCTGTTGTTGTGTCAGCTGTTTTGTAATAAATTAAATATAAAAATACATTTGCAAATCAACTCTCTCATTAATGTTAATCTTATGGAGGAAATTTTTTAAGATATCTTGTGTGCATTTTAATTTTTTGCATTGGCCAGCTGAGAATCATCTGACTCTACATCTGCCCTTCTTTACTTTTTCGATTGTGTTTGCAGATTTTTTTTTCAAGAGGATGCTTTCATCTTTGAAACTGGTTCTGAAAATGAAAATGTCCTAATTAAAAATATCTGTAAACAAAATGAAAAAGTAAAAAATGCACTTTGTATAGATTAATTTCTGCTAGTCACTGAAAAAGAATTGTTTAAAAATACTGAAATACAAATGAGATATCTGTAAATAATAATAATAATAATAATAATAAAATATTCCATTGAATTAGTATTTGTGAGGGTAATTTCATTCAGTTGACTGAAGTAGTCTTTTAATTTTCCTCCATTGAATAATTTTTTTTCACATGATAATTTGTTTTAATATTTTCTTACTTTTTTAATATTCTTATGTAAATATATTTTTCAATAGAAAAGTGTTTGGTATTAATATTATCTAGCCTTTTGTGACATGATTTTTCATAATCAGAGATAAATCAAACTAATGTATTTTAACAGAATTTTTATGCACATGCATGTGCCCCACCAATGGCCGAGAAGTTCTGTTCTCGAAACTGGTTGTCTGGAGGGTGTTATATTATAACCCAATCATTTGAAGTTTTTGTGGTTTTCTTCAAGCCTTCAATTTCCTTGTGTTAAATATAGGTTAAGTTCCCTTAATAATTGACTGTCATAAACACACACATGTATATATATTCACATATACATATATATTTAATACTGGTGCCCGGTTAAGCAAAAAATTACATCAAGTAACATAAATCTTGCTGATTTTGATCTAGTTGTTAACTTGCAATAATTTTAATACTTTTATCTTGACTGGACACAGGAACTGGAGTCCTATGAATTTTTTCTTAATAAAGACGAATTCTTCACATTTTTAAACAATTCGTTTGGATATAAAATGCTTTATTTGAAAACAAAACAAGCTGACAGGAAAGATAAACATTAGTTATTATTATTATTAAACATCAGTTAAATGATGGATCGATTGCGACATGGGGCTGCTATTTGTTCAAAGATGTGGAGCCATTTGTATATGTTTTTAGCAAAATTTAATTCAAAGACACATGTACAAACTCTTTCTGGCCATCTCTCACTTGTTGATACAATTCTTGCAGGGGAAAAAAAAAAGAACGGCTATAACAGTGAGATAATGTGCCTATCCACAAAACATTAGTTCCACAAGAAAAATATTGAAGTCTTGCAATGGGTGCTCAGAAATCCAGTTTTAAATCTCATCGATAACTTATGGTGAGATCTAGAAGGTTGAGTTTATCAAAAGGAAGGCATTTTTTCTCATCATCAGAACTCAGGTTTATGATTAAGGATGAATAGCACAAACACAATCCCGAACAGTGCAAAAATGAATGATGTCGAGGAATGGTGGAATATTTGCAATCATTAAACTTCAGAGATAGTTGCATAATACATGAAATATTAGTTCCTTTGGTTACTATATTGAATTTATTTGCTGTCCTTATAGTTTTTACACAGGGAAAAATGGTGGGTTTTTTTTTTTTACAATTACTTTATTTTCGTAATAAAATACTCACAGTTTAATTTTGTTGATTTTTTTATTAGCTTTTCAACTTGATACCTTTTATAAGGAAAAAAGATTTATTTGTTTTGAAATTTTCAAGAAAATCAACATTTTTTGCTGTTTTTATAGTTTTTACACACAAAGTAGTTATTAATGGGCATAATCAAGAATTGCTGCTTTTATATTTCACATTGATTTTAATATAAATTTATTAATAGTTTAAATAATTAAAAAAACTTTTTTGAATAGAGAAAGAAACCTGTAATATGTTTGGGTCAATTTAGTATAAAAATCAGATGGCTTTCATGAAGATATAAATTAATGTTTTTGAAATGGGTTTAATTATATCATCCTCAAAATCATGCTCTTCCAGCTGTATCAAGATTTAAGATAATATGGATATACAATGACATTTCCTGGTCCATTTGGATCCAAGAAACTCAAATAAAATGTCAAAAATGGGCGTTATTAATTGAAAATACAAAGTTTGTATAATTTTTTTAATGTAGATTACTTCGAAAGCATAATTTATACACAATAATAATTAATAAACATTATGCTCAGTCTGATTCCTAGAGTTTATGATTATTTTTGGTGTAATTAGTTCAGAATAACCCCTTTCATTCCACTTATCACCATTGATGCTCTGGAAATTGGTAACTGAAAACTAAGAATTTTTTTTTTTTTTTTTTGCTACGCATGAAATAGAGTTTTTGCAATGCTGCAAAAAGTTCAACCTTCTTTAAAAATTACATCATATATATTAAAGTATTTTTTTAACTTAATAAGAATTGTTTATCAGTCACTTAAATATGAGATAAATTTAACTTTTGTTACAATCTGACAGTAATTACTTTTGCGAGTCAGATATTTTGTAGCAAGAGGCATTTTGTTCTAGCCTTAAATCATGACTTTACCTATATACAAAATGCTAAATTTATGTTTCACTATTACAAAATTTGGTGCAGGGCAATTTATGCTGCGGTGGCGTTCGCAGCATAAATTGCACTGATGCGCCAATAAAGAGCAATCTCGTTGTTTGCACGTGCACACAGTTATAGTTTGGATTTCTTGTTGCCTTGTTGTTTGCTGGTTTTTGATGCCTGTTTTGCACAAAAACAGATCAAGATGCAATTTTATTTTTTTCAGGAGCAATAATACAGGAGTTAAACTCTATATTGGGCCATTTTCCACTGAAATCTGACTAACTGCTTTTTTTTTAAATAATGTGTTTTGAATTTTGAAAGTGTTTTATTTTATGATTTGTCGAAAAAATTTTAGGTGTAGATTGGCGATACTTAAAAAACATCAAATCTGTAGCTGCGAGAAATGTACGAATTTTATTCCTCGAAGTTGCAGGATTTTGTGTCCAGCGTATTTTATTATTATTTAAAAAACCTATTACAATTTTTCAATATAATCATCATTTTATTTAATAATAGATCTTTCCATGATTAAATTTAACATTTTTAAATTTGAAATACATACTAGCATTTCTATATAGTTATTTAAGAATGGAAAGTTTGTCATTAAATGGAGCGAATATTACTAACCGAAAATTATGTTGTAGATTTTGTGAATTAAAAAAAAAATCACTCGCTGTTTCATTCCAAAGCTTGCAGTCCAAAAGTGTCAACAGGTTTAGATTCCTCATTATCAAAGATCATGTTTTCAAATCAACAACAAAATGTTTTTTACCATCTGATATTTTTGTCTTTCTTTTCTCAAATCTATACATATAATAAAACAGTAGGACCCGGTGTGTCTGTACATTGAAGATAATTGACAAAAATGGAGTCAGGGCGATAAAAGAAAACCAATGAAACACAAAAAAAATTTTTTTGAATTTTTTGTCTGTCTGTCTGTCTGTTTGTTCGAGGTTATCTTCGTAACTACTGAATGGATTTTTATGCGGTGTTCACTAATGAAGAATGCACACTCCCGGGCAGTGTATAGACTTTGTTTCATCAAAATCGGACAACAGACAAAAAAGTAACAAAAAGAAACAAAAGAAACTATTAGGTGCGCTGCTCAGGTTTTTTAGTGCATAACGTTTTTTAGTACATATAAAATCCTATAGATGTCACTGTGCGATTTTAAAACGCGCTATCGTTATGTTTTCGCCAGTCTACTTAAGTATGAGAAAGTTTCAAGCTGGCTGTCGTTCCATGTGGTTTAGTCGGTAGAACGTCAGTGCGCCATACTGATGGCCCGGGTTCGATTCCCAGCATGGAATTTTTTTTCACTATGTTGGCATTAATGCCTATAAGCAATTAAAAGAATTTGAAATATTGTATTCAAGGCGAATTTTCTCTCTGGGAAAATTTCCTTGCATTAATATGTCAGTGTAATTTTTTTTTCGATTTAATTTTTTTTTCGAAACTTTGTTTTTCTTAAAAAATTACAGTAAATATTTGATATTTCCCAACGTTTTTTGAATGATCGACTTGCTTTTTTTTTTTTTTAATGTATGTCTGAACCTTATCTAACTACTTCTTCAAGATTTCTTTAGATAAACCGACCAGCGTAGCGGGCGAAGGCCGCTAGTAATAAATAAGTGAAGTTTAATTAATAATTATAGAACAAAACAAAAAAGAAAGAAAAATAAAGAAAAGTAAAGAAACAAAGTTTATTAATAAATAAACAACAACAACCAGATTACCACCCAATCCATAAAATCACAATTTTATTGCAATCTCACCAACGTGATCCATACATGACACCTGACCAAAATACTATTGGCTATATTATTATTTATATTTTTTTATATTATTTGGTACTACTTGATTATCCCATCGACCAAAAAACTGCCGCCAAAATAAAAGATTAGATGTCAATAATGGATGATCGTAAATGCCACATTCATTTGAAATTAAACATGTTACATGCGTTTGTTACGTCATTAACTACTTTTTAATTCGACGTTTTATTTGTATTTCTATTAATGTTTTAAAATTTATTGATTCGTTGGTTATTTAAAATAAAAGTTATATTCGTTTGTAATGGTGAGTCGTTTTGCAATATTGGCGAAATTGATCTAAGGAATAATAAAATAGTACCTATTATTTATTAAAATTCTATCTGGATATTTAAGCTGACAGAACTGGCGTACTTTTCAAGTCTCCGTAAAGGCATTCGCCAAGCTGTCGTTAATTCTGTGTTTTAGCTTTATTATGTATTTTTCATCTGTAGTTATTTTACTATCCCTAAAAAAGCAACATTTGCAATGCGCAGGAAAAATATGATTTGATATGATCAATGATACAGAATTATAAAAAAAATATTTGCAATTAATTTATCAATCATCCAGGTTAAAAAAAATACTTTAAAATTGGCTAAGAAAAAAATACACATTAAATACCGACAGTAGAAAATTTTGTTTATGATATTTATGTTGCAGTTTTAATTAACATTAAGCCCTATCAACAGAATTTTATCAAAAATTAACTATTAAATACTACTTCATTACCCCGTCGAACAAAAAAAAAAAAAAAAAAAAAAAACTATTGCCAAGATATAAGATTAAATGCCAATAATAGATGATTGTAAACTTCACTTTCATTTGACAATAAACACGAAATAAATCTGATACATTTGTAACAAATAGTTATAAGCAATACTAATGTTTGACGCCAAAAATCATAATGAAATTGATTACAAGCTGAAGGTTTCTTTTTCTACAAAATTTAGCATCAAGATTATTCCCGATTTAACAGCTACATGTTTGCAACTGCAGGGCTGCCACAGGTGACTATTTTTTAACTGTAACGGGCACCACTTTCTTTAAACAGAAATCCTTAACATACACTTTGACAACATTTGCAAGAAAAATTTATTTCGAAATTTATATTAGAAAAATAGTGGTGCGAACGGAATATAAAAATAGTCGCCTGTCGCAGCCCTGCAGCTGGTTTAAAAAAATGAAGAGGCAGTAAAACTGATGTAATTTTAATTTTACCCAAATAATTCAGCTTTGAAACACACCTTTTATGCTTCATTGTTCTAATAAATATATAGGTTAAACACTCTTTTTTACATTTTTTTGCTATGTACTTTGCTGGAACAGACCAAGGTAGATAGAAAACTGTAGTAGAGTTGCCAGAAGAGGACGGTTATTAAAAAATGTAATGCAACATATAATGAGATTGTATTTAGGCTACCAGATCTGAACATAGTGCAAGTTCAGATTCGGGAGTTCAAGAACTAACAAATGATAATGTGCTATTTGAAAATTAATAGAGTTTGATAATCATTGCAATGCTTTCTGACGAAATAATGTGATGAGCAGAGAACATTTTGATTCCTGCTGTCACAACGGTCTCATTTTCATATCAAACTCTACTATAAATGATCAAATAAGAGAGATGGTACTTAATTACCCAAATTTTGTCCAAGGCATAGAATAGTGCAATATCGCAATGACATTGGCACTGGCATCGTTTTCAGCATTGCGGAAGGACATTCCAGGTGATGGTTACACTGCTTTTAAAAAGAAATTTCAAATAACCATTTTGTTTGAGTCAAGATTTGTTTGGAAAAATGGACCAGCGCAGCGGGCATAGCCTGCTAGTTATTTTCATAAAGCACGGTTTTAATTATAGGTGCATTCAAGGTCCGACTTTAAAGGGGGAGGAAGAAACAAAGTATCAAAACCTAAAGTATTGATAATTTGTAAATTATTTGGTGAAAATCTAACCCAGGGTGCCATGGCTATTAAAATTTTTCTTGAGTGCATTTTTCCTCTCTTGATGATTACTTTGGTTTCCTATTCTAAAATTGTTTCGATCTATTTTTAATTTTTTTTGTTGCGGGGGAAAAAAGCTTCTCTTGTGCTGCTTGTCTGTTGATTGAGGATTATTCGCTTAATGAATTCTAAAAAATTAGAGCACTAGTCAGAATACATATGTTCAACAAGAAAAAGAATATTTGAGCAGCTTAAGAATTTAGGCGTGCAAAGTTTTCTTGAGACAATGGTGCACCAGCTGGCGTGCCAGTCTGAGCCTGCCCGTGACCTCCCTTTTGGATCTGTCGTTGACATGTACATATATCCTTTTTTTGTACATTCACAATCATTTTACTTTCTCATTTAATAACTACCATGTAAGAGAAAATAAACAGTCAAGTGCAAGTATTACTCACACTCAGAGAGTTCTGTACAATAAACATACGTATTAACCCTTGGGGACAAGCGACTGATATATGTGGTATTTAAAATTCTCAGAATCATTCATTATTCTCACCAGTTATTTTTTATTGTAAAGTTTACCTTATTTAATTGGAATATTATCACTATTTATGTGCAGAAAATTTCTGTTTTGAAATATCGGTGGTTAAAGATTAAAAATTAAACATTGTGAAGGAGCTAACTGTATTATTAAAAGAAAATCATTGCTGAAAGAATAATAAGACTTTGTAAAAAACTATGGAAAGTAGGGTTCGTTATAGCTGTATTGTACAAGAAAAGTATGATTGGATAAATTATAAAAATTCAAAGCGATATGAAGCCAAATATTGCTATTCTGTATAACTCCTTCATTTTTTTTATCTTATCTTTTTCTATGTATAAGGAATTTAACTACATACTGAGAATAAAAGGTACTGCATATTTAAACTTCATTTCACATTTCATAAAAGTAAATTCAGCTTAATAATAACCTTTTCTTTAAGTACTTTTATGCTAACTGAGAGCAAATCATTTCAATAGTATTTTTTACCTCGTCAATGCAGTGTTTATTTTTTGATGTAGATAAAAATAATGCTTTAATATTGAAATAAAATGCCTTGGTTTGCCTTATTATTTTCTGTTTTTCTTCCTCTTTATTTGAATGAAATAATAAAAGATTTATATTTTAAATGAGATGAATGCAATATAATGATTATGGCAAGAACATTGTCAATATATAAACTGTGGCTAACTAATAAAAAAATGTAGTTTTTCACAAGGAACTGTTCTAATATTAATAAAATACAGTAAAAAATGATAAGTAGGAACTCCTAAGGATTTTTTAAAAGGTCTGCTTTATTAATTTTATTATGTATAATGTTATGGTTATGATATTCTTTTTATTGGGACTGTGATATTCCTTCTTGATCATTGATGCAGGATTTTTTGAGACAGCCCTATCATTACATCAGAAATTTCATGGCTTTGGTCAAAGAAATGCTATATAATTATATTTGCTGAGTGAAATCTGTCAAAATTTTTTTGTGTTTAAACTGTACCATCAAATTTATTTTAAGAAAAATATCTACAGCACAGATTCAATTTGTTCAGGCTAATATTAAAAGAATGCTGAATTCTTTAGAATAGTGATAAATGCTATAGAGGGAATTCTAAAATGCTGGTATTTTATTGACATGAATATTAAAATATGAATATGTTGAATTTCTCAATATCATTGATCTTACTCTAGCATTTGGTTTATTTTCAAATTTACTAAATACTAATTCAGAAATATAAAGAAATAACAGAAAATTTAAATATAATAATGCGGGAAAAAAATTCAATAGAAAAGCGAAATTAAAAAGGAGGTAAAATTCACAAATAGGTTGTGATGACATACAATGAATCCTTCATGCTTTTGTTAATAAAAGAAAAAGCGTTCTGATTCGGCATTACGGCCTAGTATATTAAAATACAATTTTATCTTTTAAAAAAGGAGCGTTTTAGTTCGAATTACAGCCTGGTATATTAAAATACGATTTTATATAAATAATATTTATATATAAATAGATGAATATACAATAAGCGTTAAAAGTGAAACATTAAATAAATATGCAATTTTCCGCTCGCAATATGTCAATCAATCGTTATATTTTTTGTAATATAAATTTTCTTTACTCCAAAGTAAATAAGTTGAGTAATAAAACAATTTTTTTTATTACAGCTGCTTATGAAACTTTTTTATCTACTATATATCTTTTAAATATTGATAATCATAATTCTTCACGTTGATTTAATTATTATTCTGAAATACTTTATCGTATGTGATGTTTCATGTAACTTGTGATAATAATTTGTTGTTTACATCTATAATATGTCAACAAAAATATACGAGGTTGCCAGAAAATCGCCAAGAAAAACGCCAAATCTCCCGGGTGATGACGTCACTTTCGTTGAGAAACATGAAAATCACGTGACTGCTGCCATTCGATGGAATCCCCTATATGGCCGTATGTGATCCGAAGAACAGGAGCACTAGCGTCACGAAGCGAGCATTTCGGGAATAATTTCTATTGAGGAAAGTCTATAGGCAGGGATTCAGGTGTCCGCTAAAGATCTTTAAATGGGTCGAAAATCCTTAAAACCGAGTGAAATCTCAAAATCGTTATTCAGGTGTCCGTTCTGAGATCCTTAAATTAAGATTCTAGCGTTAAAAGCGCCAGGATTTAAGGAAAGCTAAAACGCTATCTTAAAGTTAAGGATCGGTAGTTTTCGACGCTATTATTTTCATGGCACATTTTAAAAAATTGATATTTTTCAATTATTTATTGCTTAGCAATAAATTTTTGTTGCTTTTGTTAAAATATCTTAAAAGTAGTTTTGTTTGGCATCACCAAGTACAATTTTTTAAACACGCGATGTTATAACTGTTGTAGGGCCTCCGTGGCTGAGTGGTTAAGACATCACACCGCTGATCGTGAGGTTGTGGGTTCGAATCCCACTGGCTCCATTGCACACACTCTTTGTGCGGAGCTCCTGGTTGTACTTTCCTTGTCCCTTGTGTGCTATCTCGTCCCTGTATATTGACGATGGCTTATAAGCAGGCTTCATGTCGAGCACACAAGTCAGATGTATGTTGTTCAATAAACAAAATAAACAAAAAATAAACAAACTGTTGTAAACAATGTAAAAAAATGAATATTGAACTGGGGCATTCCAACATGACGTCAGGAACATAACCGCCCAAAATCTTCTATCTGCGCAACTTCATGCACATATTATTGGCATCTTTCAAGTGAATGTATGGTTACCATTTTGGCTGCTTTATCGCACTTCATTTAATTGCCAAATGCTTTATTGAAGTTAGTCTTAAGCATTTGTTTTTAATAGAAAATTCAGAAATCTTTGCGCTACCTAGACTTGATTGTAAATGAAAGAAATATATCACGTAAGTATTTTGTAACTGTTTTCTATTTAATATTCTGTCCGATTACTTCTTGTTCATGGAGATAGAATATTAGAATCTACTGTATCTATCTTCCTGTTCTTGTTCAATATTTCGTATATTTTTTTGTCTGTTACGTGAATAGTAATATTTCTAGTGCTAGAATCATGCCTGCTTTTTAAATACTTGTAAACTTTTTGTATATTTTTATATTAAAGCTTATTTATCATTATGATAAGTATACTAGAATATTTTATAGAAAAGACATTGTATATTTTGAAAAATATTTGTGATATACATGCTTGTTGATTTTTTTTTTTTTTTTTTTCCTTTCAATCAATACGCAACTACAATATTCCCTTCTAGTTCCTGCAAGATATATTCACAATCCTTCACAGAAAATATACATTTAAAAATATTTTATTAGAGTTTTTTTTACTTTTAAAACAGTCAATTTTGCAGATCTTTTAATATGAAAACATATATCTGCCAACTTCCCCCCCCCCCCTTTTTTTTCTACTCAAATAAGTATTTTATTTGCTAAAAGTTTTATTTAAATGAAATGAAATCGAATAAGTACCAAATAAATATAACACAGTTTATGAATTTTCTGAACTCATTTAAGCTAAACAAGTAAGAAAAATCATGCCTTAAGCATAGATTATGAAGCACTTTCTGACACTTCCTGAAATCATTAACAAAACTTTGTTATACATCTTGGCGATGAAGAAGAATGTAGTAGTGTGATTAAAGTACGTTTTTAATCCTTCATTATTTATGATAGTAGAATATAATTTATCTTATTGTAATTAATATTGTTGAAAAATTGCATTTCTCAAATTTAAACATAGATCGAAATCATCATAAAAGTAAATAAATAGTTAATGACGATTGTTTATAGTGCCTAAACGTTCGATGAATGGGCAATTTTTCCTTTATTGTATTTAGTAACAAGATTCTCAGTTGTCAATTTAGCATAAGGTTTTGTATCAATAAAATTATGTGTCTTAAAAAGGTTTAAAGGCAGATTTTTTTTCCGCAAAAAAATTTATCATACTACTTTGATTTTGTAGTATACTATCTTTATATATAAAAATCTTCTGTGCGTGTGTATGTAATTGAACTCCTCCTAAACGACTGGACCGATTTTGATGAAATTTTTTGTGTGCGTTCCAGTAGCTTCGAGAATGGTTTAGATTCACATTTCGTCGAAATTGATTCCGTACTTTTTTAGTAATTAGGCAAAAACTAACAGTTAGTGATTTTTCGCTAATTAAAAGTGCTATATATATTAAAGGAAGTCAAGATTTCGTATTAATCATAGCACAAAAATATCTACCGAACCAAAAATCTTGAAAATTGGGGTAAAAATACTTCTTATAACATCGAGTGCCACTAAAAAGGGATTATCGAAAATTCCACCCCGAAGATGAGTAGAAAAAAGAACGAACTTTTTAAATATTCCTTAAAAATAAGCTTTTGTAGTTATTTTTCAACTGATAACATAGTTCAGTGAATTTTTTCATTCTGAATCGAATGGTACTAAGCAAATTCGTTTAAATCCAGTAGTTCGTGAGATAATTCACATTATCCTAATTTGACTATGTTTTCGGCGCAAAAACCTGAAATTTTGAATCCTTATCTTGATATATATAAATCTTCTGTGCGTGTGTATGTCACTGAACTCCTCCTAAACGACTGGACCAATTTTAATGGAATTTTGCGTGTGTGTTCCAGTGGATTCGAGAATGGTTAAGATTCACATTTCATCGAAATTGATTCAGTACTTTTTTAGTAACTAGGCAAAAACTAATAGTTAGTGATT
This sequence comes from Maratus speculifer, assembly GCA_964019185.1. Taxonomy (NCBI): domain Eukaryota; kingdom Metazoa; phylum Arthropoda; class Arachnida; order Araneae; family Salticidae; genus Maratus; species Maratus speculifer. The sequence continues at coordinate 64,946,247 of OZ025301.1, read as the reverse complement.
TTTCGCTAATTAAAAGTGTTGAATAAGTTCGATGAATAGAGTGCGGACGAAATGCCCGAGCTGTCTAAAGCGCCAGATATAAGCTCTGCTTCTCGAAGAAAGAGATCGCGTGTTCGAACCCCGCTCCTGTTAAACGTGTATGCTTTACAGTAATATAGCCTGTATTATAATTTTGATTAACTGACTTCAGAAAATCTTTAACTTTTAACAAAAAAGAGAAAAATAAACTTTTCTATCGAAAATTGAATCGACTTCAAAAAATACTGAAGAGTGAAAAATAATTTCTTTAGGTGATTGTAATAAGAAATTAAATTAAGAGCTTAGTGTTTATCATGTGTATTACTACATTTAAGTACATTTATTTGATTTTCTGGTGTCGGTGCCAGGAAGGACAACGTCTGTCCGTGGACAGGACAACGTCTGTCGGGTCCGCTAGTATAAATGTAAACTTTAAAGCAATTTATTTAGGTGAATTAAAAGGAAAAAAATGCATAATTTATTTCATGGTATTTGATGTCATATTAAAGTAAACATGGGGTATATTTTTAATATTTAAATCTTGTTTTATTAAATCTTGTTCTGTGTTCTTTCAAATTTATAAAATGTGGATTTTTTTTTTCTTTTCAGTGTAATTTTCTGCTCATCACATCACCAACAAGTCCCAGCATATTGATTGAATGTGTATTGTCTATGCTGTATGGTTTGCTAATTCACTTCATACCATTGACAATACTTTCTCAATTATTCCTACTTCTGTATACTAATGTTAGCTATGGAAATTGGAAATAAAGAGAGGCATTTTCTGTTAAGTTCAGAATGGTGAAGGATGGAAGATAATGAAATTGCATTCTATTTCAATGATAATTCATGGTAAAATTTGGCTTAATGATATTAATTATAGTAATTCTTATTTATTTACTTTTTGCTTTCTTCATTTTAATTACATGAATTTCATCAATGGTTATTATTATTAATATTATTATTATATTTTAAAGTTGCTATATTAAAGGTAGTGGCAGAAGTATTTATATATTTTTAACTGCATAATATTATATGTATATTCTTCAACAACAAGTCCCTCTTTATAATGATTACATATTAAATAATAAAACTTCATTTTAATGACTATAAAACAGTCCACACACATCATGTGTTTCAGGCTGGAAACTTAAGCAGCCCTTCACCAGCCAATGTAAACATGTGTTTGTAATGAGACAAGATCAAAATGAACTTTGTGACCGTGATTTTTGAATGTTCATTCGTGACTATTTGCATGTGCTTTTATTTTATATTTATTTGTGATTTATCACCAGTTTTTCAGTGCTATTTCATTAGTGGTTATACATACTCGTAGAGATTTAGACAGGTTTCAAGACTTAAAAAATGTACTCTTTATCATGCATGACATTTAAAAGCCAATAAATTTGAAAGAAATTTTAAGAAAAAAATGTCTTATCTAATCGCAAATTTTCAATAAGACCACAAAAGTCTAAAAAATCTATTCAGAAAAACAACAAAAGTCTATTCAGAAAAATTAATGCTTAGCAATTAAAAGATAGTGTTCATCCTGAAAAGATGGGTTACATCAATTAACGTCAAATTATTGTTGTTTGAATGTTTTAGGCTTTATATTTATTCTACACTAAAATTTAATTAATTTCAATAATAATAATAAAAAAAAAATTATCCTTTGTTAAGAAAAATTTTTGCAGGTCATATTATCAGAATCTCGGTTTTAACTGTTTTTAAAGTATTGCCCCTTATCTTGTAATTATATTGAAATGTGTGTGGACTGCCTCAACATTTATTGTAATCAAAAATTTACATGTAGCTTAAATGTTTTACTTTATCATAAAATTTGGATAAAAAAACTGATAAAGTTCCCTCTTACAATGATTATATGTGCTTGTATAAATTTTGGTGGGTTGCATTAATTAGATCACCAGATATAATTGTTTATGTATAATTCTATAAATTGTAATTACTCTAACTTTCGGTTGTTTTAAGAAAAGAATATCTCTAAATGATCCAAAAATGATAAGATAACATTAAAAAAAGGAAATAATCTCTCCTTGTAATCATTATATTTATCCATGGGAAAAAAAAAAAAAAAGGCTACATGAATAAGGGGATGAGTTATCACTTTAGGGGTGACGAAGGTGGTACATGATATCATAAGATATCTCAATGGGCAGAAGTCGTCATCTTTAGATACTGTTAGAATTTTTGATTCAATCAAAATTTTCCATTTTTTTCGTAACTATTTTGTTAATAAATTGTCATCTTTTTTTCAGTCTTTTGCTTGTTTTTATGAAAATACAAAGTTGTTATTAAAGCTGTTAAATGATTATAAAATCATTTCATTTCAAAACATGGAACACCCCAGCATTTGACATTTCTATTGTTCTGCCATATGCTCATATAATCGACTGTTAGATAAACAATGTGGAAAGTAAGTTTGAAATAATATTTGTGTTTATTATAGACCGGGAGACAGAAGCACAGACAATCTTATTGAGTTCATGGGAGAAAATCTAGGATTAGTTAAATATTGATTTGCATATTAAAACACAATTGATTTATCAAGTCCTATCTTGGTGGGAAAAACCTAAAAACTTAATTTTAGCAGTTGTCTTGTATGTTTACCATTGTGCTTTAATGCAGCCAAAAGTATGAAAACATGAGGATTGGGAGCAGGAAAATATATTATTAAGCCTCTGAGTTAACCACTAAAATCGGATTATAGATGTTTTGCACCAAGATATGACTCGGCAGACCGACTGCATTTTAATATAGAAATTGAGGTTTAATTAATTCTAGATTTTCACCCGTGAACTGGATGATGTTATCATCTGTGCTGCTGTCTCCAGGATTTATTAGTAGATTTTTTTTTTCATAAGGAGTTTTGTTTTTCCCTTTCCTTTCATGGGCCAACTACAAGTAGACAATATTACTGTTGAATGCATTCTGTAACAAAAAGCTGTTATTAAATAATTTCAAATACTATTTATCTCCCTTAAATGTTATTTGGTAGATATAACAGTATATTGCATATAATAAGATATTTTTTATCAATTTGTCTTCAATGAAACCAGCATTGGCACGGATTAAACCAATTGGTTTTAATCACGGTTTAAGCCAATTGGCTTTTTTCTCAGAAAAACAAATTGGTGTTTTTAGAAGAAATCTAATGACACTTTCTCTTTTTTCTTTATAATTTACTGTTCCAAATTATTGGATATAAATAATTTCTACTTTTAACACTTTATTTTAGCAATAAGCATTAGATTTAACATATTTAGGTAATTTTTTTATGTATAGAATTAAAATCAGTATACATTAGTGAACTTATCTATTGCTCTAAAGAAAAAGCTTCAAACATGTAAAATTATCAAAAATAAGATAGATAAAAAATATTCAATATGTAGTATAAAATAAATAATTTTTTTTTTAAACTGCAAATTATTGATGCAATAAATAACATAACATGGTGATCTTTAAGATTTTGCTCATGCTGAAAATAAATTTTTTCTTGATTGGGGAGATTATCTTGAAGAATTAAAATCATAATATAAAGACAAATAAGAGAGTATTCAAAGACTGGGATGCTAGTTATAGCATAATAATAATAATCTTTATCTACTGCATCTAATGACAAAAAATGTTGACTTCAAATTATCATTCCAAAAACAAAATCCCATGAAGTATTTGAAATTTAATATTTGAATAATTATGAAAAATAATATATTTACCAAACTACACCCAAATGTTTATTATTGGTAATCAAAAGATTGTTTATAAAGAGTTCAGAGTATCAATGTTTCACTGGATAGAGCAGTTTATTCTTTGAACATAAGACTGTATTCTAATACTGTTTAATTAAAATATGAATTTTTTCAAATTTTTATTTAAATTCACTGTAATTATTTGATTTAAATTATTTTAAAATAAAGTTACACTACTTATAATCCAACAATGTCTATTTTTATAAAAAAAAAAAAAATAGTCATATATATGTAATAAGAAAGGAGGTTTTAAAAAAACCTGTTTAAACAAGAACAAAAAAAGTCTTTTTTTTAACAGGTTTTTTGCCAACTCTGAATGAAACTAGTAAAATGTGTGGAAAATAAATGTATAATAAAGAAAAGAATTTTTAAATACTGATAATGTTATCATTGAGGGAATGGATCTTGGAGGAAGGGGGGGGGGGTGTGTCTAAAATTACCAAAAAGTTTATGTTATACATGCATTGAACTGACCCTAAAGACAGTTATAGTCAATTGAATGTATCATTGTATTTATTTAATACTAACATTTGACGACGAATTCGAAAAAGAAATTAGGTAGAATTAAAAAAAAAAAATATTTTTTTAATTAAGACTCTTTGCATCCTACATGGTATGCTTACCAACCCATGCCCAAACCATGAATATTCTAAAAAATGCTAGTTGCTCTGTTTTATAGAGATTACCCAATCGTAAAAGATTAAATAATATTATTATTATGATTAGTATCACTCTTTCATAATCTACTTAATAATCATTTTCATTTGACTGGGTTTTTTTCAGGTTTTCAATGTCACATTTGCTGTTGTTATGTCAGCTGTTTTGTAATTATATAAATATAAAAATACATTTGTAAATCAACTCTCTCATTAATATTAATCTTATGGAGAAAATTTTTTAAGATATCTTGTGCGCATTTTGATTTTTTGCATTGGCCAGCTGAGAATGATCTGACTCTACATCTGCCCTTCTTTACTTTTTCGATTGTGTTTGCAGATTTTTTTTTTCAAGAGGATGCTTTCACCTTTGAAACAGGTTCTGAAAATGAAAATGTCCTAATTAAAAATATCTGTAAACAAAATGAAAAAGTAAAAAATGCCCTTTGTATAGATTAATCTCTGCTAGTCACTGAAAAAGAATTGTTTAAAAATACTGAAATACGAATGAGATATCTGTAAAATAATAATAATAATAATAATAATAATAATAATAATAATAATAATAAAATATTCCATTGGATTAGTATTTGTGAAGGTAATTTCATTCAGTTGACTGAAGTAGTCTTTTAATTTTCCTCCATTGAATAATTTTTTTGCACATGATAATTTGTTTTAATATTTTCTTACTTTTTTAATATTCACATGTAAATATATTTTTCAATAGAAAAGTGTTTGGTATTAATATTATCTGGCCTTTTGTGACATGATTTTTCATAATCAGAGATACATCAAATTAATGTATTTTAACAGAATTTTTATGCACATGCATGTGCCCCACCAATGGCCGAGAAGTTCTGTTCTCGAAACTGGTTGTCTGGCGGGTGTTATATTATAACCCAATCATTTGAAGTTTTTGTAGTTTTCTTCAAGCCTTCAATTTCCTTGCATTAAATATAGGTTAAGTTCCCTTAATAATTGACTGTCATAAACACACACATGTATATATATTCACATATACATATATATTTAATACTGGTGCCCGGTTAACCAAAAAATTACATTGAGTAACATAAATCTTGCTGATTTTGATCTAGTTGTTAACTCGCAATAATTTTAATACTTTTATCTTGACTGGACACAGGAACTGGATCCTGTGAATTTTTTCTTAATAAAGACAAATTCTTCACATTTTTAAACAGTTCGTTTGGATATAAAATGCTTTATTTGAAAACAAAACAAGCTGACAGGAAAGATAAACATTAGTTATTATTATTTAACTTTTTGTTCAAAGATGTGGAGCCATTTGTATATGTTTTTAGCAAAATTTAATTCAAAGATACATGTACAAACTCTTTCTGGCCATCTCTCACTTTTGATACAATTCTTGCAGGAAAAAAAAAAAACAAAAAAAAAAAAAAAAACAAAAAAAAAAAAAAAAAAAAAAAAAAAAAAACGGCTATAACTGTGAGATAATGTGCCTATCCACAAAACATTGTTCCACAAGAAAAATATTGAAATCTTGCAATGGGCGCTCAGAAATTCAGTTTTAAATCCCATCGATAACTTATGGTGAGACATAGAAGGTTGAGTTTATCAAAAAGGAAGGCATTTTTTCTCATCATCAGAACTCAGGTTTATGATTAAGGATGAATAGCACAAACACAATCCCAAACAGTGCAAAAATGAATGATGTTGAGGAATGGTGGAATATTTGCAATCATTAAACTTCAGAGGTGGTTGCATAATATATGAAATATTAGTTCCTTTGGTTACTATATTGAATTTATTTGCTGTCCTTATAGTTTTTACACAGGGAAAAATGGTGGGTTTTTTTTTTTACAATTACTTTATTTTCGTAATAAAATACTCACAGTTTAATTTTGTTGATTTTTTTATTAGCTTTTCAACTTGATACCTTTTATAAGTAAAAAAGATTTATTTGTTTTGAAATTTTCAAGAAAATCAACATTTTTTGCTGTTTTTATAGTTTTTACACGCAAAGTAGTTATTAATGGGCGTAATCAAGAATTACTGCTTTTATATTTCACATTGATTTTAATATAAATTTATTAATAGTTTAAATAATTAAAAATACTTTTTTTGAATAGAGAAAGAAACCTGTAATATGTTTGGGTCAATTTAGTATAAAAATCAGATGACTTTCATGAAGATATAAATTAATGTTTTTGAAATGGGTTTCATTATATCATGCTCTTCCAGCCGTATCAAGATTTAAGATAATATGGATATACAATGACATTTCCTGGTCCATTTGGATCCAAGAAACTCAAATAAAATGTCAAAAATGGGTGTTATTAATTGAAAATTCAAAGTTTGTATAATTTTTTTAATGTAGATTACTTCAAAAGCATAATTTATACACAATAATAATTAATAAACATTATGCTCAGTCTGATTCCTAGAGTTTATGATTATTTTTGGTGTAATTAGTTCAGAATAATCCCTTTCATTCCACTTATCACCATTGATGCTCTGGAAATTGGTAACTAAAAACTAAGAATTTTTTTTTTTTTTTTTTTTTTTTTTTTTTTTTTTTTTTTTGCTACACGTGAAATAGAGTTTTTGCAATGCTGCAAAAAATCCAACCTTCTTTAAAAATTACATCATATATATTAAAGTATTTTTTTTAACTTAAAAAGAATTGTTTATCAGTCAGTTAAATATGAGATAAATTTAACTTTTGTTACAATCTGACAGTAATTACTTTTGCGAGTCAGATATTTTGTAGCAAGAGGCATTTTGTTCTAGCCTTAAATCATGACTTTATCTATATACAAAATGCTAAATTTATGTTTCACTATTACACTGGTACAGCGCAATTTATGCTGCGGTGGCGTTCGCAGCATAAATTGCACTGATGCGGCAATAAAGAGCAATCTCGTTGTTTGCACGTGCGCACAGTTATCGTTTGGATTTCTTGTTGCCTTGTTGTTTGCTGGTTTTTGATGCCTGTTTTGCACAAAAACAGATCAAGATGCAATTTTATTTTTTTCAGGAGCGATAATACAGGAGTTAAACTCTATATTGGGCCATTTTCCACCGAAATCTGACTAACTGCTTTTTTTTAAATAATGTGTTGTGCATTTTGAAAGTGTTTTATTTTATGATTTATCGCAAAAATTTTAGGTGTAGATTGGCGATACTTAAAAACCATCAAATGTTGTTTGCACGCGCACACAGTTATCGTTTGGATTTCTTGTTGTTTGCTGGTTTTTGATGCCTGTTTTGCACAAAAACAGATCAACATGCAATTTTTATTTTTTTTTTTTTCAGAAGCGATAATACAAGAGTTAAACTCTATATCGGGCTATTTTCCATTGAAATCCGACTAACTGCTTTGTTTTTAAATAATGTGTTTTGAATTTTGAAAGTGTTTTATTTTATGATATGTCGCAAAAATTTTAGGTGTAGATTGGCAATACTTAAAAACCATCAAATGTGTAGCTGCGGTGGCATTAATACGTAAGTACCCAAAATTTATACAAAAAGAAATGGTCTAATAAAGATCAACTTTATTAAACTAAAATAATTTACAGAACACTCTTCCCATGATTTGCAAAATTCTTATGATAATTTAGGGGTGATTGTGTTCAGGTTATATACCTGAATTCAGGTATTTTGTAAATTTACAGTACCAAAATTCCAATTTTTATGATAGTTCAATTCTTAAAATAAAATATCAATTTCATATGATTGCTAAACATAATTAAAGTTTATATATTATGTAATTTGGCCTTCCTGTTATAAATATGTTGTCTTTCCCCCTTGTTCCCATATAGAAACATTTCCTCGCTAAAATTTCAGGTATTTTTTCATGAGCCCACAATCAGCCCTGATAATTAGAGTTCAAGGGAAATATTTAAATTTCGATAATTAAGAGAAATGTACGAATTTTTTTCCTCGAAGTAGCAGGATTTTGTGTCCAGCGTATTTTATTATTATTTAAAAAACCTATTAAATTTTTTCAATATAATCATCATTTTATTTAATAATAGATCTTTCCATGATTAAATTTAACATTTTTAAATTTGAAATACATACTAGAATTTCCATATAGTTATTTAACCATGGAAAGTTTGTCATTAAATGGAGCGAATATTACTAACCGAAAATTATGTTGTAGATTTTGTGAATTTAAAAAAAATCACTCGCTGTTTCATTCCAAAGCTTGCAGAGTCCAAAGGTGTCAACAGGTTTAGATTGCTCGTTATCAAAGATCATGTTTTCAAATCAACAACAAAATGTTTTTTACCATCTGATATTTTTGTCTTTCTTTTCTCAAATTATTTTCATAAAGCACGGTTTTAATTATAGGTGCATTCAACGTCCGACTTTAAAGGGGGAGGAAGAAACAAGGTATCAAGACCTAAAGTATTGATAATTTGTAAATTATTTGGTGAAAATCTAACCCAGGGTGCCATGGCTATTAAAATTTTTCTTGAGTGCATTTTTTCTCTCTTGATGATTGATTACTTTGGTTTCCTATTCTAAAATTGTTTCTATCTATTTTTAATTTTTTTTGTTGTGGTGGAAAAAAACTTCTCTTGTGCTGCTTGTCTGTTGATTGAGGATTATTTGCTTAATGAATTCTCAAAAATTAGAGCACTAGTCAGAATACATATGTTCAACAAGAAAAAGAATATTTGAGCAGCTTAAGAATTTAGGCGTGCAAAGTTTTCTTGAGACAATGGTGCACCGGCTGGCGTGCCAGTCTGAGCCTGCCCGTGGCCTCCCTTTTGGATCTGCCGTTGGACACGTACATATATCCTTTTTTTGTACATTCACAATCATTTTACTTTCTCATTTAATAACTACCATGTAAGAGAAAATAAACAGTCAAGTGCAAGTATTACTCACACTCAGAGAGTTCTGTACAATAAACATATGTATTATTAACCCTTGGGGACAAGCAACTGATATATGTGGTATTTAAAATTCTCAGAATCCTTCATTATTCTCACCAGTTATTTTTTATTGTAAAGTTTACCTTATTTAATTGGAATATTATCACTATTTATGTACAGAAAATTTCTGTTTTGAAATATCGGCGATTAAAGATTAAAAATTAAACATTGTGAAGGAGCTAACTGTATTATTAAAAGAAAATCATTGCTGAAAGAATAATAAGACTTTGTAAAAAACTAAGGAAAGTAGGATTCATTATAGCTGTATGTACTAGAAAAGTATGATTGGATAAACCATAAAAATTCAAAGCGATATGAAGCCAAATATTGCTATTCTGTATAACTCTATTATTTTTCTTATCTTATCTTTATCTATGTATAAGGAATTTAACTCCGTACTGAGAATAAAAGGGACTGCGTATTTAAACTTCATTTCACATTTCATAAAAGTAAATTCAACTTAATAATAACCTTTTCTTTAAGTACCTTTATGTTAAATGAGAGCAAATCATTTCAATAGTATTTTTTACCTCGCCAATGCAGTGTTTATTTTTTGTGATGTAGATAAAAATAATGCTTTAATATTGAAATAAAATGCCTTGGTTTGCCTTATTATTTTCTGTTTTTCTTCCTCTTTCTTTGAATGAAATAATAAAAGATTTATATTTTAAATGAGATGAATGCAATATAATGATTATGGCAAGAACATTGTTTGTCAATATATAAACTGTGGCTAACTAATAAAAAAATGTAGTTTTTTCACAAGGAACTGTTCTAATATTAATAAAATACAGTAAAAAATGATAAGTAGGAACTCCTAAGGATTTTTTAAAAGGTCTGCTTTATTAATTTTATTATGTATAATGTTATGGTTATGATATTCTTTTTATTGGGACTGTGATATTCTTCTTGATCATTGATGCAGGATTTTTTGAGACAGCCCTATCATTACATCAGAAATTTCATGGCTTTGGTCAAAGAAATACTATATAATTATATTTGCTGAGTGAAATCTGTCAAAATTTTTTAGTGTTTAAACTGTACCATCAAATTTATTTTAAGAAAAATATCTACAGCACAGATTCAATTTGTTCAGGCTAATATTAAAAGAATGCTAAATTCTTTAGAATAGTGATAAATGCTATAGAGGGAATTCTAAAATGCTGGCATTTTATTGACATGAATATTAAAATATGAATATGTTGAATTTCTCAATATCATTGATCTTACTCTAGCATTTGGTTTATTTTCAAATTTAATAAATACTAATTCAGAAATATAAAGAAATAACAGAAATTTTAAATATAATAATGCGGAAAAAAAATTCAATAGAAAAGCGAAATTAAAAAGTGTAAAGATATGATAATTAATCAGAGTCCGATGAATAACATCACAAGCCTTTATTTCTAAAGACTACACACAGAACACACAAACGGTAACATAACATAGAATAACAACGAAAAGAAACTTCCAGAAAATCAAAACTAACATCCATAATACTGTTGCCACTTACAATAGCATAATTTACAATAAAGTTATATAATACAGTTAATGTGCGATTACATTCTCAACACCTCCCCTTAATCGCACATAATGCAACATCTATACCTCAAGTTACATAGTTTAGGCTTTGGCAAACTTTTGGTAAAAATATCAGCCAACTGGTTTTCACTAGATATGTATTCAAGATGGATATTATACAAATTCAAAATTTCTCGAATATACTTTAACTTGATGTCTAAATGTTTTAGCCTACCACAATTATTTTCGTTAAGAACTGCTTTAATAACTGACTTGTTATCCTCAAAAATATTTACATTTATCTTTGTACACTTCAAAATTTCTTTAGTTACATCATGCAATGGAATCAGATCTTGTAATACTTTTGCCAAGGCCAAAATCTCTGCTTCAGTTGATGATAATGCGATAGAAGTTTGCTTCTTGACACTCCAAGCTATAGGACAGTTATTGAGCATAATTATATTACCTGAAACAGATTTTCTATCTCTTGCATCAGATCCCCAATCTGCATCTACGAAACAAGAAATAATAGGATCATCATTATTAGATTTTTGAAACACGAGTTTGAATTCTGCAGTTCCCTTCAAATAACGCAGTATTCTCTTTAGGCCAGTCCATGCAGTAACAGTTGGATGTTCTTGTAGTTGACTCAAGCAGTTCACAGAATATAATATGTCAGGACGAGTTGTCATTGATAAATATAGCAAAGCTCCAACTAGTTCACGATAAAGACCTTGAAATTTCTCACCTTTATCAAAATCTGATGATGTTGATTTTGGAGCAAGTGGTGTATCACAGGGTTTGCAGTCAGACATTCTGAACTTTTCTAGAAGTCTTTTCACATATGCTTCTTGACCTAAACAAAGACGATCAGGTAAATAATCTAAGCATATTCCAAGAAATTCAGTGGCAACTTCTGCTTTGGACATTTCAAATTGACTTCTGAGGAGATTAATTACAATATTTACTTCTGATTGATCATTGCCTGCAATTAGTAGATCATCAACATATAACACCAATATTATTTCCCTATTGTTAGTATGTCTGCGAAAAATACAATTTTCATTACCAAGTTGATGAAATTTAAGTTGAAACAGAAACTCGCTAAATCTTCGAAACCATTGTCTAGGAGCTTGTTTTAGCCCATATAAATTTTTAAGAAGTTTACAAACTTTACCACTATTATCGTTATATCCTGTTGGTTGTTCCATAAAAATAGTTTCATCCAATTCACCATTTAAAAAAGCAGTTTTCACATCTAATGCAAAAATTTTCAACTCTTTCTGAACAATAACAGCAAGTACTAATCGAAGTGATGGCATGTTTATGACAGGTGCATAGGTTTCACTATAGTCAATACCTTCTCTTTGAAGAAAACCTCTAGCCACTAGTCGTGCTTTATAAGTACCATCTCTTTTCCTTCTTAATATCCACTTGCAGGATATTGCCTTTTCATTTTCTGGTAAGTCTACCATTTCCCAAACTTTATTTTTCTTCATCGAGTCGATATCATCATCCATTGCCTTCTTCCAAGATTTTTGCTCTTCCGCAGTCAATTTTTCTAAATCTTCATAAGAGACTGAACTTAAGCTTGCTGTAAAGGCTTCATAAACATAGTAATCATCCAGTTTAGCAGGTAATTTTATATTTCTCTTTGGTCTTACATTTTCTGCTTCTGTTCCTGTTGGGGTATTAATTTCATGCACTTCAGACTCATCTTTCTCATCATCATCTTCATCTATATCTAGACACACGGCAGTGTGTCAGCCAAGTTCACCAAGTAAAAGGCGACACACCGGCCGTGGGTTATATTACCCGAACCATTTCGAGCCACTTTTGACCCCTCAATAACTTAAATTCTATTTGACCTACACACTTGCAATTTTTTGTGTCGTGTAAGACCATCTTCTAATTTCCGAATCCTAAAATTTTTTTTAAAAATCTTTTACCGTTCACGAGAAATTGACGTCTGAAAACCACTGTTTTTACCACTGACTCACTGATTCACTCACTCACTCATAGAAATGTTTGACTACTTCCAGGTGACTTAGGAAGTTGAAATTTGGTGTGGAGGTAGGTTATTGGATATATAAATAGGAAAAAATCAGAAATCACCATTAATTAAACATTAATGGTTGGTTAGAGGATAAATTATTGGATTACAATGGAAGTTTATGAGAGTTTCACAAAATACTAGAAATAGTGCCAAGTTGGCGACACTTTTGGCGAGTATCAGGGCTAATCTCTGAAGCTACCGAACCGATTTCAAAAGTAATGGTGCCAAAATGATGGTGCCCCGGTTCAAACATAGACTATATCTTATATCTGTGCCACTAACCAAAAGAGGGTTCAGAAGCGAAAAACATTCTAAAAATGTGATTTTTGTTTTACTGAAGGGCCTAGAAGCACAAAATTTGGCATGTTAATTATTTATAAGATATAAATGGTCACTAATGACATTTGCTAAAAAATGTCAAATTTAAATGGGTGAAAATCGCGAAGAGCGTTCTAAAAAAGTTCGAAATACCCATTTAAAAAAAATCTCAGCAAACAACAAACCGATGTTAAAAGTAATGATATCAAAATGATGATGACAATCTTTGCTCCAACATAGGATATATCTTATGTCGATTACACAAACCCAAAGGAGGTAAAAGAGCAAAAAACATTCTAAAAATGCGATGTCTGTATATTAAGGGACTGGACTGGAAACATAAAATTTGGCATTTTAGAGTTTATGGGAATTTCACGAAATATCAGAAATAGTGCCAAGTTGGCGACACTTTTGGCGAGTATCGGGGTTAATCTCTGAAACCACCGAACCGATTTAAAAATTAATCATATAAAAATGATGGTATTCACCCGGGTTCAAACATAGGCTATATTTTATGAGCATACCATTAACCAAAAAAGGGTGAAGAAGCAAAAAACATTCTAAAATGTAACTTTTGCGTTACTGAAGGACCTAGAGCTATAAGATTTGGCATGTTAATTATTTATAAGATATAAATGATCTCTAAGGGCATTTGATGAAAAATACGGAATTCAAAAGGGGTGAAAATGTGCGAAAAGCGTTCTAAAAATGTTCTAAATTGGAATTTTTAAGCAATTGCAGCACACAACAAACCGATCTTAAAAGTAACGTTATCAAAATGATGGTGATAGTCCTATCTCCAATATAAGCTATATCTTATGTCGATTCCACTAATCCAAAGGGGGTAAAAGAGCAAAAAGCGTTCTAAAAATGCGATGTCTGTATGTTAAGGGCCTAAAAACATAAAATTTGGCTGTTCATTAATTATCTATATATATAAAAGAAAGTCTGGATTTCGTATTAATCACAGCACAAAAAAATCTGCCGAACCTAAAATCTTGAAAATTGGGGTAAAAATACTTCTGATAACATCGAGTGCCGCTAAGAAGGGATTTTCCAAAATTCCACCCCTAAGGGTGTTAAAAAAAGGAACGAACTTTAAAAAAATTCCTTAAAAATCGGCTTTTGTAGTTATTTTTCAACTGATAACATATTTTAGTGTATTTTGTCATGCTGAATCGAATGGTACCAAGCAAATTCTTTTAAGTTCAGTAGTTCGCGATATACTTCACATTTTCCTAATTTGGCGGTGTCTACGGCGCAAAAACCTGAAATTTTCAATCCTTATCTATATATATAAAAGAAAGTCTGGATTTCGTATTAATCACAGCATAAAAAATCTGCCGAACCTAATATCTTGAAAATTGGGGTAAAAATACTTCTGATAACATCGAGTGCCGCTAAGAAGGGATTTTCGAAAATTCCACCCCTAAGGGTGTTAAAAAAAGGAACGAAATTTAAAAAAATTCCTTAAAAATTGGCTTTTGTAGTTATTTTTCAACTGATAACATATTTTAGTGTATTTTTTCATGCTGAATAGAATGGTACCAATCAAATTTTTTTAAGTTCAGTAGTTCGCGATATACTTCACATTTTCCTGATTTGGCGGTGTCTTCGGCGCAAAAACCTGAAATTTTCAATCCTTATCTATATATATAAAAGAAAGTCTGGATTTCGTATTAATCACAGCACAAAAAAATCTGCCGAAACTAAAATCTTGAAAATTGGGGTAAAAATACTTCTGATAACATTGAGTGCCGCTAAGAAGGGATTTTCGAAAATTCCACCCCTAAGGGTGTTAAAAAAAGGAACGAACTTAAAAAAAATTCCTTAAAAATCGGCTTTTGTAGTTATTTTTCAACTGATAACATATTTTAGTGTATTTTGTCATGCTGAATCGAATGGTACCAAGCAAATTCTTTTAAGTTCAGTAGTTCGCGATATACTTCACATTTTCCTGATTTGGCGGTGTCTTCGGCGCAAAAACCTGAAATTTTCAATCCTTATCTATATATATAAAAGAAAGTCTGGATTTCGTATTAATCACAGCACAAAAAAATCTGCCGAACCTAAAATCTTGAAAATTGGGGTAAAAATACTTCTGATAACATCGAGTGCCGCTAAGAAGGGATTTTCGAAAATTCCACCCCTAAGGGTGTTAAAAAAAGGAACGAAATTAAAAAAAATTCCTTAAAAATCGGCTTTTGTAGTTATTTTTCAACTGATAACATATTTTAGTGTATTTTTTCATGCTGAATCGAATGGTACCAAGCAAATTCTTTTAAGTTCAGTAGTTCGCGATATACTTCACATTTTCCTGATTTGTCGGTGTCTTCGGCGCAAAAACCTGAAATTTTCAATCCTTATCTATATATATAAAAGAAAGTCTGGATTTCGTATTAATCACAGCACAAAAAAATCTGCCAAACCTAAAATCTTGAAAATTGGGATAAAAATACTTCTGATAACATCGAGTGCCGCTAAGAAGGGATTTTCGAAAATTCCACCCCTAAGGGTGTTAAAAAAAGGAACGAAATTTAAAAAAATTCCTTAAAAATCGGCTTTTGTAGTTATTTTTCAACTGATAACATATTTTAGTGTATTTTTTCATGCTGAATCGAATGGTACCAAGCAAAATTTTTTTAAGTTCAGTAGTTCGCGATATACTTCACATTTTCCTGATTTCGCGGTGTCTTCGGCGCAAAAACCTGAAATTTTCAATCCTTATCTATACTAATATTATAAAGAGGAAAGATTTGATTGTTTGTTTGTTTGTTTGAATTGAATAGGCTCCGAAACGACTTGACGGATTTGAAAAATTCTTTCATCGTTGGAAAGCTACACTATTTCCGGTGAACATAGGCTAATTTTTAATTGATTTAATAAAACATTTTCTTAATAATTCAAAATTTCATTATTTTTCATACAGAATCAATTAAAATTTTTCCGATAAAAAATAACCATTTTTCTTTTCCGTTGCCAAGAAAATGTAATCTGGTATAATATTAATAATAAATTAATTAATTCAATTAGTAATTATGGAACAAAACAATTTGTATGATTTTAAAATAGAAAAGAAAAATAATGAAATAGTTTACTGATAAATAAACGACTATTACTGGATTACCACGTGAGGCATAAAATCGCAATTTTGTTGTAATCGTGCCAAGGTTATCCGTAGATGATATCTGCATCTAAATATTATTGGCAATATTATTGTTTATATAATTTGTTTACAATTTTTGGCAATATTACATTATTTGGCAATACTTGATCTCCCATCGACCAAAAAACTGTCGCCAAAGTATAAGGTTAAATATCAATAATGGATGATCGTAAATGTCACATTCTTTTGACATTAAATATGTTTTGCAAATTGTTACGTCGTCAACTAATTTTAATTCGATATTTTATCTCTTTTTCTATTAATATTTTAGTAATTTATTAATTCTTTGTTATTTAAAATAAAAATTATATCCATTTGTATAATTTGGCGAAATTGATCGACGGAATAATCAAATGGTACCAATTGTTTGTTTACACTCTATATGGATATTTAGGTTGATAGAATTAGCGTACTTATCGAGTCTCCGCCAAGTCATATGCCAAGCAGTCATTAAATCGTGTTTTAGCCTTACTATTATATCTTTTTCATCTGCAATTATTTTGCCATCACTAAAAAGGGGTAGTTCTAGGTTATCCCGTTGATCAATTTCGCCAAATTATACAAATCGCCAAACTAAAAGCCAAATTATACATGTTGACATAATTTTTATTTTAAATAACGAAAAAACAAATAATTAGTAGAATATTAATAAAAATATTCATAAAAAGTCGAAATAAAAATCCCTTAATGACATTTTAAACACTTGAATCGCATTTAATGTCATTGAATGTGACATTCATGATCATCCATTTTTGGCATTTAATCTTATAGTTTGGCGATAATTTCTGGTCGATGGGATAACCTAGAAGTACCTAAAAAAGAAATATTTTGAATGTGAAAGAAAAATCATTATCATGAAAAGATATTTGCAATTGATTTATCATTCATTCTAATAAAAAAAACGGTACTACTAGGTTATCCCGTCGACAAAAAATTATCGCCAAACTATCAGATTAGATGCTAATAATAGATGATCGTGAATGTCACATTCAATGACATTAAATACGATTCACGTGTTTAAAATGTCATTAAACGATTTTTATTTCGACTTTTTATTAATATTTTACTATTTTTTTTTAATCATATTTTAGTGCATTTTTTCATGCTTAATTGAATGGTACTAAGCAAATTCTTTTAAATCCAGTACTTGGTGAGATACTTCACATTTTCCTAATTTGGCGATGTCTTCGGCGCAAAAACCTGAAATTTTGAATCCTTATGTATATATATATATATATAAATCTTTCCTTTAGGAAGTTCATCGGATGGTCTAAAATAATAACATGTTTCACTATACCTCAAAAGCAAATTCAGGTAGAAGCAATTCAAGTGGAATTCAAGATAAAAAAAAACCTACTAAAAAACTCTGAATTACTTTAGCACTTTTGTAATTTTTCAGTTATTTAGTCATTTTAGAGGTATTTTGTCGTCAAAATGAACTTTGAACTGAACAATGCAAGATTACATAAATCAGACAAAAATTGTGGGTATTTGATTCGATATTAAGATTGTTTATTTAAGTATGTTTCGTTTGATTCAAGATTATTTTAGAGATACTGACCAGCGTAGCGGGCGGAGGCTGCTAGTCTATATATATAAAAGAAAGTCTGGATTTCGTATTAATCACAGCACAAAAAAATCTGCCGAAACTAAAATCTTGAAAATTGGGGTAAAAATACTTCTGATAACATCGAGTGCCGCTAAGAAGGGATTTTCGAAAATTCCACCCCTAAGGGTGTTAAAAAAAGGAACGAAATTAAAAAAAATTCCTTAAAAATCGGCTTTTGTAGTTATTTTTCAACTGATAACATATTTTAGTGTATTTTTTCATGCTGAATCGAATGGTACCAAGCAAATTCTTTTAAGTTCAGTAGTTCGCGATATACTTCACATTTTCCTGATTTGGCGGTGTCTTCGGCGCAAAAACCTGAAATTTTCAATCCTTATCTATATATATAAAAGAAAGTCTGGATTTCGTATTAATCACAGCACAAAAAAATCTGCCGAAACTAAAATCTTGAAAATTGGGGTAAAAATACTTCTGATAACATTGAGTGCCGCTAAGAAGGGATTTTCGAAAATTCCACCCCTAAGGGTGTTAAAAAAAGGAACGAACTTAAAAAAAATTCCTTAAAAATCGGCTTTTGTAGTTATTTTTCAACTGATAACATATTTTAGTGTATTTTGTCATGCTGAATCGAATGGTACCAAGCAAATTCTTTTAAGTTCAGTAGTTCGCGATATACTTCACATTTTCCTGATTTGGCGGTGTCTTCGGCGCAAAAACCTGAAATTTTCAATCCTTATCTATATATATAAAAGAAAGTCTGGATTTCGTATTAATCACAGCACAAAAAAATCTGCCGAACCTAAAATCTTGAAAATTGGGGTAAAAATACTTCTGATAACATCGAGTGCCGCTAAGAAGGGATTTTCGAAAATTCCACCCCTAAGGGTGTTAAAAAAAGGAACGAAATTAAAAAAAATTCCTTAAAAATCGGCTTTTGTAGTTATTTTTCAACTGATAACATATTTTAGTGTATTTTTTCATGCTGAATCGAATGGTACCAAGCAAATTCTTTTAAGTTCAGTAGTTCGCGATATACTTCACATTTTCCTGATTTGTCGGTGTCTTCGGCGCAAAAACCTGAAATTTTCAATCCTTATCTATATATATAAAAGAAAGTCTGGATTTCGTATTAATCACAGCACAAAAAAATCTGCCAAACCTAAAATCTTGAAAATTGGGATAAAAATACTTCTGATAACATCGAGTGCCGCTAAGAAGGGATTTTCGAAAATTCCACCCCTAAGGGTGTTAAAAAAAGGAACGAAATTTAAAAAAATTCCTTAAAAATCGGCTTTTGTAGTTATTTTTCAACTGATAACATATTTTAGTGTATTTTTTCATGCTGAATCGAATGGTACCAAGCAAAATTTTTTTAAGTTCAGTAGTTCGCGATATACTTCACATTTTCCTGATTTCGCGGTGTCTTCGGCGCAAAAACCTGAAATTTTCAATCCTTATCTATACTAATATTATAAAGAGGAAAGATTTGATTGTTTGTTTGTTTGTTTGAATTGAATAGGCTCCGAAACGACTTGACGGATTTGAAAAATTCTTTCATCGTTGGAAAGCTACACTATTTCCGGTGAACATAGGCTAATTTTTAATTGATTTAATAAAACATTTTCTTAATAATTCAAAATTTCATTATTTTTCATACAGAATCAATTAAAATTTTTCCGATAAAAAATAACCATTTTTCTTTTCCGTTGCCAAGAAAATGTAATCTGGTATAATATTAATAATAAATTAATTAATTCAATTAGTAATTATGGAACAAAACAATTTGTATGATTTTAAAATAGAAAAGAAAAATAATGAAATAGTTTACTGATAAATAAACGACTATTACTGGATTACCACGTGAGGCATAAAATCGCAATTTTGTTGTAATCGTGCCAAGGTTATCCGTAGATGATATCTGCATCTAAATATTATTGGCAATATTATTGTTTATATAATTTGTTTACAATTTTTGGCAATATTACATTATTTGGCAATACTTGATCTCCCATCGACCAAAAAACTGTCGCCAAAGTATAAGGTTAAATATCAATAATGGATGATCGTAAATGTCACATTCTTTTGACATTAAATATGTTTTGCAAATTGTTACGTCGTCAACTAATTTTAATTCGATATTTTATCTCTTTTTCTATTAATATTTTAGTAATTTATTAATTCTTTGTTATTTAAAATAAAAATTATATCCATTTGTATAATTTGGCGAAATTGATCGACGGAATAATCAAATGGTACCAATTGTTTGTTTACACTCTATATGGATATTTAGGTTGATAGAATTAGCGTACTTATCGAGTCTCCGCCAAGTCATATGCCAAGCAGTCATTAAATCGTGTTTTAGCCTTACTATTATATCTTTTTCATCTGCAATTATTTTGCCATCACTAAAAAGGGGTAGTTCTAGGTTATCCCGTTGATCAATTTCGCCAAATTATACAAATCGCCAAACTAAAAGCCAAATTATACATGTTGACATAATTTTTATTTTAAATAACGAAAAAACAAATAATTAGTAGAATATTAATAAAAATATTCATAAAAAGTCGAAATAAAAATCCCTTAATGACATTTTAAACACTTGAATCGCATTTAATGTCATTGAATGTGACATTCATGATCATCCATTTTTGGCATTTAATCTTATAGTTTGGCGATAATTTCTGGTCGATGGGATAACCTAGAAGTACCTAAAAAAGAAATATTTTGAATGTGAAAGAAAAATCATTATCATGAAAAGATATTTGCAATTGATTTATCATTCATTCTAATAAAAAAAACGGTACTACTAGGTTATCCCGTCGACAAAAAATTATCGCCAAACTATCAGATTAGATGCTAATAATAGATGATCGTGAATGTCACATTCAATGACATTAAATACGATTCACGTGTTTAAAATGTCATTAAACGATTTTTATTTCGACTTTTTATTAATATTTTACTATTTTTTTTTAATCATATTTTAGTGCATTTTTTCATGCTTAATTGAATGGTACTAAGCAAATTCTTTTAAATCCAGTACTTGGTGAGATACTTCACATTTTCCTAATTTGGCGATGTCTTCGGCGCAAAAACCTGAAATTTTGAATCCTTATGTATATATATATATATATAAATCTTTCCTTTAGGAAGTTCATCGGATGGTCTAAAATAATAACATGTTTCACTATACCTCAAAAGCAAATTCAGGTAGAAGCAATTCAAGTGGAATTCAAGATAAAAAAAAACCTACTAAAAAACTCTGAATTACTTTAGCACTTTTGTAATTTTTCAGTTATTTAGTCATTTTAGAGGTATTTTGTCGTCAAAATGAACTTTGAACTGAACAATGCAAGATTACATAAATCAGACAAAAATTGTGGGTATTTGATTCGATATTAAGATTGTTTATTTAAGTATGTTTCGTTTGATTCAAGATTATTTTAGAGATACTGACCAGCGTAGCGGGCGGAGGCTGCTAGTCTATATATATAAAAGAAAGTCTGGATTTCGTATTAATCACAGCACAAAAAAATCTGCCGAAACTAAAATCTTGAAAATTGGGGTAAAAATACTTCTGATAACATCGAGTGCCGCTAAGAAGGGATTTTCGAAAATTCCACCCCTAAGGGTGTTAAAAAAAGGAACGAAATTAAAAAAAATTCCTTAAAAATCGGCTTTTGTAGTTATTTTTCAACTGATAACATATTTTAGTGTATTTTTTCATGCTGAATCGAATGGTACCAAGCAAATTCTTTTAAGTTCAGTAGTTCGCGATATACTTCACATTTTCCTGATTTGGCGGTGTCTTCGGCGCAAAAACCTGAAATTTTCAATCCTTATCTATATATATAAAAGAAAGTCTGGATTTCGTATTAATCACAGCACAAAAAAATCATCCGAACCTAAAATCTTGAAAATTGGGGTAAAAATACTTCTGATAACATCGAGTGCCGCTAAGAAGGGATTTTCGAAAATTCCACCCCTAAGGGTGTTAAAAAAAGGAACGAAATTTAAAAAAATTCCTTAAAAATTGGCTTTTGTAGTTATTTTTCAACTGATAACATATTTTAGTGTATTTTTTCATGCTGTATCGAATGGTACCAAGCAAATTCTTTTAAGTTCAGTAGTTCGCGATATACTTCACATTTTCCTAATTTGGCGGTGTCTTCGGCGCAAAAACCTGAAATTTTCAATCCTTATCTTTATATATAAAAATCTTCTGTGCGTGTGTATGTAATTGAACTCCTCCTAAACGACTGGACCGATTTTGATGAAATTTTGTGTGTGCGTTCCAGTAGATTCGAGAATGGTTTAGATTCACATTTCGTCGAAATTGATTGAGTACTTTTTAGTAAGTAGGTAAAAACTAATAGTTAGTGATTTTTCGCTAATTAAAAGTGCTATATATATTAAAGAAAGTCAGGATTTCGTATTAATCATAGCACAAAAAAATCTACCATACCAAAAATCTTGAAAATTGGGGTCAAAATATTTCTTATAACATCGAGTGCCGCTAAAAATGGATTTTCGAAAATTTCACCCCTAAGATGAGTAGAAAAAAAGAACGAACTTTTAAAAAAATCCTTAAAAATCGGCTTTTGTAGTTATTTTTCAACTGATAACATACTGTAGTGTATTTTTTCATTCTGAATCGAACGGTACTAAGCAAATTCGTTTAAGTCCAGTAGTTCGTGAGATAATTCACATTTTCCTAATTTGGCGATGTCTTCGGCGCAAAAACCTGAAATTTTCTATGCTTATCTTTATATATAAAAATCTTCTGTGTGTGTGTATGTCACTGAACTCCTCCTAAATGACTGGACCGATTTTAATGAAATTTTGTGTGTGTGTTCCAGGGGATTTGAGAATGGTTTAGATTCACATTTCATCGAATTTCCTTTAGTACTTTTTTGTAATTAGGCAAAAACTAATAGTTAGTGATTTTGTGCTATACAATAATATTTCCTGTATTATAATTTTGGTTAACCGACTTCAGACAATCGTTAACTTTTAACTAAAAAGAGAAAAATAAACTTTTCTATCAAAAATTGAACCGACTTCAGAAAATACTGAAGAGAGAAAAATAATTTCGTTACATAATTGTAATAAGAAATTAAATTAACAGCGTAGTGTTTAATCTGCGTATTACCATATTTACGTATATTTATTTGATTTCCTGGAGTCGGTGCCAAGAAGGCCAACGTCGGTCGGTGACAGGACAACGTCTGTCGGGTCCGCTAGTAAGATATAAATGATCACTAAGAACATTTGTTAACAAATACAAAATTTAAAAGGGTTAAAAATGCACGAAAAGCGTTCTAAAAACTTTCTAAATAGCAATATTTAAGCAATCTTGGGTAGTTAGCGAACCGATTTAAAGAAAAAAAAAAGTAAGAAAAATCATGCGTTAAGCATAGATTATGAAGCACTTTCCAACACTTAATGAAATCTTTAACAAAACTTTGTTATTTAGGAAAATAATAGTGTATAGCGAAATATACCCAAATGTGTATTCCAGTACATTAGAACAGCCCTGTATTTCATATGTCAGTCCATATAATGGAAAAATTTAGCTCAGCAAGAAAATACCTAGTAGCTTGAAATTTCTTTTTCAGCAATTCATACTATTAGATGGAAACATACTTGAATACTTTTGTTCAGCCCTGTAGTTTATATTCTACCTTTATTACACGTCAGCATTAGGCTAAAATTTATTGTAGACTAAAACACTTTTAAAACAACTGAAATCACATTCTCATAAATTATCATTCATAGGCGTCCATGTACCGAATTCTTTGCGTGGCCCTGTATATCCCTTTACCTATATTCTGCAAACATTTCTCAGTAAATTGAATGCAGCTCAGCGTAAAAATGCATAGCTTATTTAAGAACCACGTTTAAATAATTTACGCTCATATTCAGTAACGTTGGTGAGCTCTTTTGGGTAGCCCTGTATATCAACTATAACATTTATACACACCATATAATGTGCATATATTTAGCGAAGTAGAAATGCGAATATCATAATTAAAATGCATTTCATCCCTCCATCAGTCATCATCCGACACATATACGGTACTTCGGAAAGAATATACTATTTGAAATCTTTTGTATGGCCCTGTAAATGCTATGTACTTCATATTATGCCAGACAGTAGCGTATAATTTATAGTAAGCTTCAGTGACATATATCAATTTTATTATACATGAAAAAAGATCAATATATTTAAAATATGTCACACAATTCCCCCTTTTACCATTATCTAATGGAATTCTTTTGTGTGGACCTGTAAATGAATAATAGCTACATTTTCACCTTATATTTTATAGAATGCATATTTTAATACGTTTGACAGGGTATAACATCTTTAAAATTCCTTAGAAACGATTTTTTCCCATAGGCCGTAATGTAATAGGAAACTTTTGATTCGCCCTGTAGATAAACTAATCATGGTAGAAACTTCATTTTCGATAGGACTTGTGCTATGGTAAACGTCAATAACGTCCTAAAATTTCATGGCAATCCGAGTATATTAACGATTTTTCCTCACAGGCCGTAATGTAATGGGAAGCTTTTGATTCGCCCTGTAGATAAACTAATCATGGTAGAAACTTCATTTTCAATAGGGTTCGTGCTAGGGTAAACGTCAATAACGTCCTAAAATTTCATGGCAATCCGAGTATATTAACGATTTTTCCTCATAGGCCGTAATGTAATGGGAAACTTTTGAATCTCTCTGTAGATAAACTAATCATAGTAGATACTTCATTTTCAGTAGGGTTCGTGCTAGTGTAAACCTCAATAACATCCTAAAATTTCATGGCAATCCGAGTATATTAACGATTTTTCCCCATAGGCCGTAATGTAATGGGAAAGTTTTGATTCACCCTGTAGATAAACTAATCATGGTAGAAACTTCATTTTCAATAGGACTTGTGCTAGGATAAACGTCAATAACGTCCTAAAATTTCATGACAATCCGAGTATATTAGCGATTTTTCCCCATAGGCCGTAATGTAATGGGAAACTTTTGATTCTCTCTGTAGATAAACTAATCATAGTAGATACTTCATTTTCAATAGGGTTCGTGCTAGGGTAAACCTCAATAACGTATAAAAATTTCATAGCAATCCGAGTATATTTACGGGAGTTAGAGTGCGGACAGACGGACAGACGGCCATCCGGCCAGACGGACAGACGGCCAGACAAACTGAATGCATAAGCACTTTTCAACTTTGTTGGAAAGTGCTAAAAAGATGCCAAAATGATGGTGACAGTCCTTGCTCTAACAAAATTATTGGATAAATTATCAGATTACAATGGGAATATATGGGAATTTGGCAAAATACCAGAAATAGCGCATGTTAGCATGATTTTGGTGCGTAATTTTTGTTGTCAATATAGCGATATTTCGCCAAGTTGGCTACAAACGTATTTGGTCGACGAAATAATCAAGTAGTACCCAATCACGTAAAAGAAACATCCTTATTAGTGGAATTTATAGGAACATAAGCAGTCCTAATGTTAAATTTTTTAATTTGACTGAAAAAAACAGTGAATAAATGCGGGAAAAAGCTGAAAGTTTAATTAATATTAAATAAAACTAATTTAACTAATTTAACCTATTTATTTCAAAAAAGAAACAAATACCTACTTATTTGACAAAAATTAATGATATCCTATCAAAAACATGAATGTGAAAAAATGCCAAGTTCGTTAAAGGTTTCGCTCATAAAAGAAGTGATTTGACAAAAAATAATGATATCCTGTCAAAAACATGAATGTGAAAGAATGCCAAGTTCGTTAAAGGTTTCGCAAATAAAAGAAGTGAGATCTAACTGCAAACCAAGTTCTTTCGAAGCTGCTTAAATCATAACTCCTGTCATGCATATTATTATTCAATTGCTTAAAATGATTTGTTATGTTACTTGTTATTCAATAGAGCGACTTGGCAAGTTTTCAGCTACCAACTTTAATCTTTGAATCGGAGTACAATTTAATCTAGAATCTGATTGGCAAAGATCTAGTCAACCGTGTGCTCGAATAGGTATATTGAAGTTAAGGTACTGATAAGTTAAGGAAGGGATCAACTTTAATTTCTGATCAACTAAATAGAAAAATTTTTAATAAGAGAAAACTTGCTAAGTCGCTCTATTGAATAACAAGTAACATAACAAATCATTTTAAGCAATTGAATAATAATATGCATGACACGAGTTATGATTTAAGCAGCTTCGAAAGAACTTGGTTTGCAGTTAGATCTCACTTCTTTTATTTGCGAAACCTTTAACGAACTTGGCATTCTTTCACATTCATGTTTTTGACAGGATTAGTTTGACTCCGAACTGTATCTCTAATGTACACTTTCTTTTCTTCATTAAATTTCACATTACGAGAAATTATAACACGTTTAGTAGTTGGATCAAAAAGACGATAACCCATACTGGAGTATCCAACAAAAATCATTCTTTTAGATTTTGGATTAAGTTTCTTTCTCTGACTATCGGGAATCCTCATGTAAGCATCGCATCCAAAAACTTTGATGACATCAAGATCAGGTAATTTTCCATATTTCAATTCAAATGGAATACAGTTCTGTATACTCTGGCAAGGTATCCGATTCTTTAAATAGGCAGCTGTTTGAACAGCATAGCCCCAAAAGGTTTTGGGAAGTTTGGCATCATATATTAGAGCACGAGCTTTCTCCAGCAAATACCTATTTGCTCTTTCGGCAATTCCATTCAGAGAAGGAGTATAAGGTAGTGCTGGATCTAACAGAATTCCAGCGTTTCTACAGCAACGTACAAGTTCACCGGAAACGTATTCTTTAGCGTTATCACATCTGACTTTGCGTATTCCAGGATTTTGTTTAAAGAAAAAGTTTAAGATTTCTACTATATCACTCTTGTTTTTCAATAGATGCACTTCACAAAATCGAGAGCAATCATCTATTAATGTCACAAAGTATTTTTCTCCTGTAATAGTCGGGGGATTTATAGGACCACAGATATCAGTATGAATCATCCTCATTGGTGTAACTTCTCGTTCTCTGGGACCTTTGCCTATGGGCTCATTTGATTGTTTAGCTGCAACGCACTCCTCACAAAAGTCTTCAGATATTGGAAAACCCATTTCCCGAATAACCTTATTTGACGAATGTCCTAACCGACGATGCCATAAACCTGCATCTTCATTAACAGAAAGTGCTACAGCTTTAATAGGCAAAAATTCGCTAACATACTGTCCTTTATCATTTAATTTACCAATTACAAAACAATCTTGACCCTTTCTAACAATAGCTTCGTTGTTTTTAAAAGTAACACTATAGCCAGCAAGTTGAATATTTTTGACAGATATTAATTCTCCATTCAGATTTGGGACTAACAAAACATCTTTTAGAATAATTTCTCTTCCATTCAATGTTCCAGAAATAGTCCCTATACCAGTTATGGTTAATTTATCATTTTTAGATGCACATGCCACCATTCCAGAAAAAGGTTTTAAATCATTGAACCACTCACGTTTACTACACATATGTGACGTAGCTCCAGAATCTAACACAAAATTATTTCTATCACATATTATTTTAATATGTGAATTAAATATCGATTTAATATCATTAGCAAGAGATATATACTTTGGAAGAATAAAACTTTCATCTTACTAAAAGAACTTATTTAATACGGACACATTATTTACAGCAGACGATCACAGATACACACAATCGGCATAGAACACAATTGCCGCTTACATAAAAACATTCTATTTACATTTTTGTCTTAGTTGCGGTTACAGTTAAATACACCACATCTCCTCCCTTCCTAAACTTCTACTACAAGTCCAATCGCTGAGGAGGTCTCCGGATTCTAGTAGATCGGCGAACTGGTTGTGGTGTTGGAGTTGAACCGTGGGCACTGAGTGGAGCATGCTCTGATGTAGTAACTGAGACTGGCGTTGCATCAGTCGTCTCCGCCTCCACACTAGTGGGTGATTGTGTTATCTCAGTACTAGTTGTCGGAACATCAGCATTTTGCACAGGAGTAGCAGGTTTTGAAAACGATCGTCGGAGCTCGCATTCTTTTTCCTCTATGTCTCCTCCATCCCGTATTTGATCGACATGTCTACGCCACAATTGGCCATTTACATCGACAGTGTAATGTAGCTGTCCATCTTTTCGAACGACTTTTCCAAACCTCCATCTCTTGTCGCCTTGCCGGTAATTTCGTACAGCGACATTGTCGCCAATTTGGAATCCTCTATCCGAGAATTCATAAGTTCCTTTGCGAACTTTTTCTTCCACTCTGCGTTTAAGATCAGGACGCAGCAGATCGATTCTCGTCCGAATCTCTCTGTTCAACATAAGCATGGCTGGACTATGAAGTGTCGTGAGGTTCGGAGCTTTTCTGTATTGCATAAGGAACGTACTTAATTTTTGTTGTATTGTCCCACTATAATTTTGCATTGCTCTTAGAGATTGTTTGACTGTAAAGACGTATCTTTCGGCCTGCCCATTGCTAGATGGTTTAAATGGCGCAGTGGTCTTGTGTTTAATACCGTTATTACGCATAAACATCTCAAATTCAAATGATGTAAACTGTGGACCGTTGTCACTTACCAGCATGAGTGGCAATCCAAATCGAGCGAAACAATCTCTTAAGCATTCGATGGTTTTGGTTGCTGTGGTGGATTTCATTGGATAAGCTTCCAACCACTTGGAATGAGCATCTACTATAATCAGGAACATATATTCAAAGATAGGCCCAGCAAAATCTATGTGAATACGTTGCCACGGTGCACTAGGATACTCCCAGCAATGCACCTTTACTCTCTGTGGATCGGTTTTGTACCGAGCACAGTCTACACAATTCTTTGAGCAATTTTCTATATCCTTATCGATGTTCTTCCAATAAACATACGATCTAGCGATAGCTTTCATTTTAACAGCACCCAGATGACCATGATGTAGCTCTTCAAGCACCTGAGCCTGATACTTTTTGGGAACGCACACACGCTGGCCTAGCATGACACAACCATCTTGTAGACTATATTCTGCTTCTCTCCCTCTTAAAATTCCTCCATTCTGTAAAATATTAAGCAATGGGGCGAGGTCTGCATCCAACAGAGTTTCTTTGGCTAAGTCTCTAGCTGTGACAGGAAGAGTTTCGATTTGTGCTAACTGAAATAGATCAATTTCATCTTTAACGTCTAGCTGTTCAGAGGTGGACGGCAGCCTAGACAGAAAGTCAGCGTTACCATGTTGTTTTGTATTACGATACTTAATATCAAACTGGAAAGATTGTAATACTAAAGAATAATGTAACAATCTTGTCGCTGCCAGAACTGGAAGACCTTTCTTCGATCCGAAGATGGCTACTAAAGGTTGGTGGTCAGTTAATAATATGAATCGTCTCCCTTTTAGGTAAAGATAAAATTTCTTGACAGCCCACACAATTGCTAGTGCTTCTTTATCAATCTGAGCGTATTTTTGCTCAGTTTTTGTGAGGGTTCTGGATGCGAAAGCTATTGGCCTTTCCGTTCCATCAGGTAAAGAGTGGGAAAGAACCGCCCCTACTCCTACAGGAGATGCGTCAGTTGCCAATATCAATGGCAGTGATGGATCATAATGCATTAGGACACGCGGAGAACAAATTTCATTTTTAATTTTTTCAAAAGCTTCCTGACAATCCTTTGACCAAACCCATTTGACACCTTTCTGTGTTAGTTTATACAAAGGATTCGCTATTGTAGCCAAATTAGGACAAAATTTTCCATAAAAGTTAACAAGCCCTAAAAAACTTTGTACTTCCTGTACGTTAGTGGGTCTAGGAGCTTTTGAAATGGCAGAAATTTTCTCATCAGTCTTATGTATGCCGTTTGCATCGATTTTGTGCCCTAAAAATTGAATTTCTTGTTGAAAAAATTTACTCTTATCTAAATTTAATTTTAGCCCATGATCTTTACATTTCTGAAAAAAATTTCTTAAAGCCTCTAAGTGTGATTTATCATCTGATCCAGTCACTCTAACATCATCCATAAAAACTTTGATTCCTTCCATCCCCTGGAAAAGACCATCAATATATCTTTGCCAAATTGCTGGAGCTGAATTTAAACCATACATTAGTCTTTTACATACATATAATCCCTTATTTATCGTGTATTTATCGTTAAGATCTTTTGACTATCTGGATGTACTTTCATTTGTAAATATGCATGTTTAAAATCGATTTTTGAAAAATGTTTACCCCCATTTAAGCTTGAAAAAATTTCCTCTAATTTTGGTAAAGGATGTTGTTGTACCATAATATTTTGGTTTACGGTAACAGAATAATCTGCACATAGGCGTATAGACCCATCTGTTTTTACAACCGGGACAACTGGTGTTGCCCAATCAGAGGTCTCTACTCTCTCTATGATGCCTTCCTTTTCAAGCCTATCAATTTCTTGTTCAATCCTGTCTTTTAAAGAAAAGGGTACAGGTCTAGCTCTACAAAATTTTGGCACTGCATCAGATTTAAGTTCCAACTTTACTTCATAATTATTAATTTCCCCTAACTTATCGTCAAAAAGCTCTTTATACTCTTCTAACAATTTACTCAAATTATAGTCATAAGATGTTTTTACTGCTTTTATAGAATTCCAGTCCAAATTTATACTATATAGCCATTCGCGGCCAAAAATTGTATCCAAATTTTCTTTAACAATATACAAATTTAATTTAAATTTTTGATTTTTGTATTCAACATCAACAGTGACAAAACCCAAAGGTACAATTATTTCACCTTTGTATGTTTTAAAAACTACTTTTGTGGGTTGAATTCTTTTTTTCGAAATCTCACGAAATTTTTTTATGCTCATTACCGACACGGCCCCTCCAGTATCAAGTTCCATACTCACAGGTTTATTTTCAATATTTACTGTTAACATAATCGGAGGTTTTCTTTGTTCCTCCTCTTTCAGTGAGTTCAAATCAAAAGAATACATTGGGATAACATTTTCATTAGAATACTGGGTATCTACCTGCTTTTGTTTTACCGTGTTCCCTTTTAACCCTTTTTTCGCTGCAAAACAAGCTTTTCGAATGTGCCCGATTTTTTGACAAAAATGACACTTAGCTAATTTAAATCTGCAGGAATATTTATCGTGATCCGTTGCTGTACACCGTGTACAGCTCGTTTTTACTTTCTTTCCCGAAAGATTTTGTCTTCCAAAGTTTTTCTTTTGCGAAACAAATTTTGACTGCTCATTATTTTTCCTCACGCTAAATTCTTTAATTTCTAAAGATTTACCCATTATCTCATTTGCCCCTTTCATAGCTTTCTCCATAGCTAAAGCAATTTTCAAGGTATTCTCAATATCTATATCATCTTCCTCAAAAAGTCTATCTAATATTGCTCTATCCCTTAGCCCGCTTACGAAAACATCCCGTAACATCGTGTTCAACATTTCCTGTTTATACTGACAAGGAATTGCCAAGGAGCGAAGTTCAGCCATAAAAGCACTGACACTTTCCCCCTCCCGTTGCTTACGATTTAGAAACACATGCCTACTAGGAATTATAAGCGGCGTCGGAGTGAGATGGGTTTTTAATGTATTTTTTAGAATAAGGTAATCTTTATCGGAAGGATTGTCAGGAGCTAGTAGGTTTTTCAACAAATTATATAATTTTGCTGACAAACTAGAAATAAAAACTTTCCCACGTTTGCCATCCGGAACATTTTGAATATCCATGAAAGCTTCGAAGCGTTCTAAAAAAGAATCAAAAGCTTCATCTGTCTCATCAAATTTTTCAAATTGAACTGAAACTTTAGCTTCTTGCGTTTTCGGATCGGCAAAAGTGGTCAATTTCTCTAATAAAATTTTATTTTGTTCTATCAAACTTTGAACCAACTGCTCCATTTTAAATCTTCTTTAAAGATAAATCAAAAAGAATTTTTTACCTTGGCAGTCTTCGGCATTTAATGTGCGTGAATCCGATACTTTTTCATTCCATACATCGTCGCCAGATATCACATATTATTTTAATATGTGAATTAAATATCGATTTAATATCATTAGCAAGAGATATATACTTTGGAAGAATAAAACTTTCATCTTACTAAAAGAACTTATTTAATACGGACACATTATTTACAGCAGACGATCACAGATACACACAATCGGCATAGAACACAATTGCCGCTTACATAAAAACATTCTATTTACATTTTTGTCTTAGTTGCGGTTACAGTTAAATACACCACAATTTCCTCCAAGTTTACCGGCAGCCAAAGTGACAGCAGCTGATTCGGTCTTTGAATGAGCTTTCTGTTTAGCCCTACAGTTTCTTTTAACATGTCCACTACGTCCACATTGATAACAAACAACTTTGTTCTTACAATCCTTGGAATAATGGCCTTTACGTTTACATTGGTGGCAAATAATATCACATTTAGACACTTTAAAAACAGTATCATAAGTAACAGAAACATTCTTACCTGGAGTATCTCGATTAAGACTATTCTTATCTTGCATTAGAGCTTCTGCGTTTATAAGTCTCTGAGTAACAAATTCCAAACTTAAATTCTCATTTGGTTGATTTTCAATGGCAGCTTTAATGACATCAAATTCAGGGGGAAGAGACATTAACAGGTATACGACGACATCCATATCTTTAATTTCTACTTCGGCTAGTCGCAAATCGTTCACGACACCCATCAGTTCATCAATATGTTGTTGCATGGAACAATCTCGCCGTTTTTTCATAGTAGCAAGTCTTTTTCGTGCGAGAATTTGATTAACTGCACTAGTTTTCGCATAAGTTAATTTTAATTTCTTCCAAATCTGATGCGCAGTTACCTCGCTACCCATAGAAACTAGAACAGCATCATCTAATAAGGTAAGTAGAAAAGCGTAAGCTTTCTTTGCCTCCAATACATCTTCTGGTTTTGTATCATCTGCTTCCCTTTCTAAATATATCTGCAATCCTTTTGCTTCAAATATAGCTTCAACACGTCTACGCCACAAAGAAAAATTCTTTCCGTTGAAAGGCTCAACTCCATATTTAATCCCGGCTTCAATAGCCGCCATGCTCACAAATTTCAAAACAGTAATAAATATTAACTACCGTGAGCAACTAAGTTACCGTGTGTTCTATATTTAAAATATCTCAGCCGCGCTCTGCTGTAAAGATATGATAATTAATCAGAGTCCGATGAATAACATCACAAGCCTTTATTTCTAAAGACTACACACAGAACACACAAACGGTAACATAACATAGAATAACAACGAAAAGAAACTTCCAGAAAATCAAAACTAACATCCATAATACTGTTGCCACTTACAATAGCATAATTTACAATAAAGTTATATAATACAGTTAATGTGCGATTACATTCTCAACAAAAAGGAAGTAAAATTCACAAATAGGTTGTGATGACATCTACAATGAATCCTTCATGCTTTTGTTAATAAAAGAAAAAGCGTTCCGATTCGGCATTACAGCCTAGGATATTAAAATACAATTTTATCTTTTAAAAAAGGAGCGTTTTAGTTCGAATTACAGCCTGGTATATTAAAATACGATTTTATATAAATAATATTTATATATAAATAGATGAATATACAATAAGCGTTAAAAGTGAAACATTAAATAAATGTGCAATTTTCCGCTCGCAATATGTCAAACAATCGTTATATTTTTTGTAATTATAAATTTTCTTCTATCTCTCTCTCATCTCATGTCTTTTCATGAGACAGTATTGTGGTGTGTATTAAATTTTCTTTACTCCAAAGTAAATAAGTAGAATTTTTTTTATTACAGCTGCTTATGAAACTTTTTTATCTACTATATATTTTTTAAATATTGATAATCATAATTTTTCAAGTTGATTTAATTATTATTCTGAAATACATTATAGTATGTGATGTTTCATGTAACTTGTGATAATAATTTGTTGTTTACATCTATAATATGTCAACAAAAATATACGAGGTTGCCAGAAAAACGCCAAATCTCCCGCTTCATTAGAGGTGATAACGTCACTTTTGGAGAAAAACATGAAAATCACGTGACTGCTGCCATTCGTTGAACTACCCTTTTCCATTCTAACCGGAAAAAATCTATATTCCGGGTGAACTGAATTCCGATCCCGTTCCGCTACGGGATAAGGGGAGAATACGGCCGTATGTGATCCGAAGAACAGGAGCACTAGCGTCACGAAGCGAGCATTTCGGGAATAATTTCTATTGAGGAAAGTCTATAGGCAGGGATTCGGGTGTCCGCTAAAGATCTTTAAATGGGTCGAAAATCCTTAAAACCGAGTGAAATCTCAAAATCGTTATTCAGGTGTCTGTTCTGAGATCCTTAAATTAAGATTCTAGCGTTAAAAGCGCCAGGATTTAAGGAAAGCTAAAACGCTATCTTAAAGTTAAGGATCGGTAGTTTTCGACGCTATTATACCCTGTTCGCACTGGGATAGTTGAGTCACTTAACTTTAAGTCACTTAATTTTTTTGAAGCGGGATACCCGGAATTAGGCTTCACCTGTTCGCACTTGCTAAATATTTTAAGTGACTTAACTTGGCCAAAATGACATCTGAGCATGCGCATAAGTTCTGAAATTTGTAACTGCAACTCCTAACTGCTTTTTTGTTTACATAACAATTACCCTGCCATATTTCAATTAAAAATTAATTTTGTCATCCTCTCAATTTATTTTGCTGGAGGAAATAACAGGTTCAACATTTTCCATTTTTGACCTTTGATTACAAAAAAAAAACCCACAAACGCACGTGTTAAGCAATTGGGGTAAACAAATAACTGTTTGAAATAATTTATAATTATTTTTAGGACTCAACCCCAGTAATTTAATAATCAGAATTAAATATTCTAAAATTCAGAAAAATTAATTAAATATTCAGAAGGCACATTTCCACTCAACTCATAGTTAAGAGAGTAAGTGCGAGATTTGCAGAAAAGAGGAAAACGCACCCAGACAAGTTAGTGACCTACGTCATCAATGACGTTACGTCATCAATGACGTAGGTCACTAACTTGGCGATATTTTCGTCTTGGCTTGAGAATAACCAAAGTGTCGTATCGTTGGCGCACTGCATTTTGTACTACAATACAATTGCTTATTGCTCGTGTGCTATCAATTCACGTTCTTAGCAATTTGATAATTATTTGATTATTTTTGTTTAATTATTTGATTATTTTTGTTTAATTATTTGATTATTTTTGTTTATTGACTCGAGTAGTGCTCGCCTCGGCTTGCTTAAGTGAGTTGCAGAAACTTGCTTAAGCAAGAATCTTGATTCCGGGTACGACCGCTTCAAAAAACTTCAAGTTAAGTGACTTAATTTTCTCAGTGCGAACAGGGTATTATTTTCATGGCGCATTTTTAAAAATTGATATTTTCAATTATTTATTGCTTAGCAATAAATTTTTGTTGCTTTTGTTAAAATATCTTAAAAGTAGTTTTGTTTGGCATCACCAAGTACAATTTTTTAAACACGCGATGTTATAACTGTTGTAGGGCCTCCGTGGCTGAGTGGTTAAGACATCACGCCGCTGATCGTGAGGTTGTGGGTTCGAATCCCACTGGCTCCATTGCACACACTCTTTGTGCGGAGCTCCTGGTTGTACTTCTCTTGTGTTGTAATATTTCCTTGTGTGCTATCTCGTCCCTGTACGAGAGCACAGGGTCAGATGTATGTTGTTCAATAAACAGAAAATAAACAAACTGTTGTAAACAATGTAAAAAAAAATTAATATTGAACTTTACTACGGATATCTAATCGGTATGTATTGCTTTTATTTATAATTTTTAGAGGTTTGTGGTCATTTAGACATCTAATTTTATATATTTTATCATGTTTTTACAGTTATAATGTATTATTTTTATCTGTATGTATGTGTTCCTAACGATAAGTTACTGTATAGTTTCATGTTTACATAACTAAATTTATTTTATTGCTTGTCTCGGTTCTATAAACTATTTATTTTATCGACAGATCGAATATGCCATTTACTAACAAGGAAGGTCTCCATACGGGCATACTCAGAAAAATCTGAAAAAATTACAGAGTGTTCTTCTCATATAGTTATGTTTATAAAAGAAATTTCGGCGGAACCTCCTTATAACGTCCGTAAACAAATAATAAAAATTTCGTTTATTTGGCGATTTATCTCCGGTTGGCGAAAAAACGAAATTTTGAAAAATACGCTTTTACGCTTCGAATACTCTTTAAAGAAAAAACTTTCTATGTTCAATTTATTTAAATAAGTTTAGTTTAAGTAATTGTAGTTTTGCATTTTTACTTTACTTTAAGTGTAATTTTGTCATATACCTTTATATGTACTTATAACAAAATGAAATTAATATATTTTATCATTAAAAACACAATTTAAATTGATTAAAATTGTTCCAAATTGAAAAATACACTGTTAAACATCTGCTGTATTTTGTTGCAACGCACTCCCTTGCTTGTATAGAAAACGGTTACTTAGCCGTGAAATGGAGCTTTCTCATTGGTTGGAATAGAGATATTATATACAAGCGGTGGAGTGCGTGGCAACAAAATGCAGCAGATTTTTAACAGTGTATGACACGGTCAATTCACAGTGCTATGGAGCATTCACATTGGTCAGAAGAGAAATATTCTATAAAAGTAGTGGAGTGACGTTGCAGTAAATGCTGCAGATTTTTAACAGTGAATTCAATTAAAATCAATTTTCAGATTCGTTAAAATCGTTTGCTTTTGGCGAGGAAATGCACTGCTCGCCAAATCCCGCGTCGATTTCAACTTTTCACGCCAATTATTCCAAACTATTTTATTTTTTTACATATCTAATAATGTAATTCCGCCGCTAATTTTCACTGATCCTTTATTACCTACATGAGTAGTTTAATTCATATTTTTTTCAAAAAATTCTGAGTATGCCCCCAATGGAGACCTTCCTTGTAAGTTTTATATTTTCTGTACTGAATATTTTATATATTCGTTTATCATGCAGTTTCTTTGCTTTTAATTATCGCTTTAAAAAAGTTACGCAAGGAATTTGCCTTGAATAAAAGAAAATAAGGCTAACAAATAAAATATGATAAAAACAAGGATAAATTAAAAGATTGTCAAATAATAAATAATTTCTAAACATTGAAGAAAACATAAGTTGTTATTATGTTATTAAATTACTTTATTAAAAAATTTTTATTGTTCCATAAGAAGTTTCTTAATCTCAAAAGTTTATTTTCATTTAATTTTATCAATTCAATGTATTTTAAGTGAAATCTGCATGTTTTCCTATGTTAGCGAAGGAATTTTCATTTATATTAAAAAAAGTATTGATACCAAAACAATAAGAGATTCTCCATTTAAAAAATATATAAGTTTTTTTGTTATTAGGTGCATTTTTATATGAGTATTTATATATTTATTTTACAACATAGGTCAACAGTTTAAACGAAAAACTATAGTTGGTTGTAATTTTACCATTTCTTGTTGTGTAATATACAATTTTTGGAACTTATAATTAAGCAGGTAATGTAATAATAATAAACTAGTTATTAGGGAGCATTAATATTGTTTTTGATGTTATGTCCAGAAACAGTATCTAATCGGATGCAAAATATAGCAGTGGAGATAAATGTCTGATGGATCAGCTACTGCCGGAATAGATCTCACTTCAAATTTTAATGCTTTCAGAAGATTACAAATGTGTAGTTTTCTTGAATAATAGTAACTACCATTATTGATCTTCTGCGAGCAACTGGAATTCATGGTGCTTTGGACTCTATGCTACTTTTCTGAGGATTATGGATTGCCACTGCATGTCAAAAGAGGAGATAATATAGTAAGTATAATAAAATAATATCAAAAATAATATTTGTGCTCCATACAAACTAGTCTTTTAAATTACATCACTTGCTAAATTATATTTTCTACAAATAGCATGTTACGCTACAAATTATGCGAACACAATATTAATACCCATGAAATAATAAAGTAAAATTGTAAATAAAATGTGAATTAAACATTTATATATTTCAGTCTGGGGCATAAATAAAATCTTGCTAATTTTAAAAAAAAGTATGAGACAGCCTTACATATACCAACACCTTTTTTATCAGAACAACTACACTATTCGGTTTCATTTGTAAAGCTGAAAGAAAAAAAAATGGGAGGGGGGGGGGGGAATATGATGCTTTTAGATAGTAAAAGTTTTTGGTGTTTTGCTTAAGATTAAGAAAGGGCTTGTTTTTTAACTAACAACAAACATTAAATTATTGTTTTAACAAAAAACCTTCGTGAAGTTCTGTGAGTTAATATTATTTTCCCATACGGCACAAACTCGTCCTGCGGACATACGATAAGCGTCTTATTCAGTATATAGCCTCGTCTGGCGGACATCCTATAATATCCGATTGTTATCCGGCGGACGTCCGGAAGAGAGCAAAAAGCGACACCTACTCACGTCCTTCGGATGTCATTTTTCGACGTTTTTAGGATGGCAGTAGGACGCTCATAGGACTAGGTAAAGTGAATAGAATTGTGCATCCTTTGCTTGTCCGTCATAAAATTATGCAAGACATTGAAAGAGATTAGTAATTTTCTAGCATTCATTTTGAATGCTTACTTTTAAATTAATATTTTGTTTGTGATTTATTCATTAGGAGTTATGTTTGGTAAAAACAACAGCAAATATAATCATTAAGAAAAGAATATAATAATAAAGATTAAAAAAAAAGATGAAGAAGATGCAAATTGCTCCACGCTTCATTTCTACATGATTTTCTGATTTTTATTTATCTCATACAGGAAGGAGGGTATAATGCAACATTTTAATTAAAAAATACTGGTAGCCTGGACAATTACCCAGATAATGGTTATTTTTTAATAGAAATGTTTAGATAACCAATGTGTAAATAGAACACCACTGTGCGAGATAAAATCAATAAAAATCAGAGCACCTTTTGGAAAGAACAGATGGGACAACAGCACTTCCCCTCTATTTAATTATAAATCATTCTTATTTTTTTTTTATTAAAACCTTTTTTATTAGATTTCTTTTTATATAATTGTTTGCTGTTGTTTTTCACAAACATATAATAATTCTTTATGAATAAATTACAATAAAAAATATTAATTTTAAAATAAGCATTAAAAATGAACTCTAGAAAAATACTAATTTATTTCAAGTGAAATATATTATTTCTGTTCTCAAACATCCTTTAATTAAAACTAATAAGTTGTATATAATGAATGAGATATAACTAGGTAGGATTCTTTGTTCATTATCTGATATAACATATTGAATTACTTTATACTTTTCGGTTAATATTATACACATTTCAGATTTCAACATACTTTTTTCTATGTAAATACATAATGTACAATGTGAAAATTTTTGTATTTCATTTCAAAAATGAAATTGTGAATATGCAAGAAGTTTTTACTTATTTAAGTAAAATCTTTACTAAGTTATTTTTCATATTTTTATTAATTCTCTCTCTCTTTTCTTGATTAGACATTTTATAAAAATTAAAGAGATAAAAAAAAGGTAAAAGTAATTTCCTACTATATGAAAACTCAGAAAGAAGATACTTCATTCACAAATAACAAATATACTTTGTATTTTTTTAATTTATTTATACTTCTATAAATTAAAATTCCCAGAAATACATTAAAAAAATATGTAGGCAACCATTTTGCTGAATATTTGCTACTAAAAATTTCTGTCAATAATCAATTATTTATATTATTTACCTTAAACCAAAATCTTTAGCTTAATTTTTTAAGAGTAAGAAACTTATGATGATCAATTGCCACTAAGATAGCATAAATTTTGAAATTTTTTAATATATATCATAGGAAAAAAAAAAAAAAATTCATGTTAAATAAAAATGTTTATCACATCTTAAATACATGTTTAATACATCTTAAATACATGTTTATCACATCTTAAATACAAAAGCAATTACACAATCAATTACTAAAATTCATCAAACAAACTTCTATTTTTAGATAGATTTAAGTACATTTCCCCTTCTCTTAAAATTTTAATAGCTTCAATTATAAAAACACACGATCATAAGAATTTGATAATACTTACTCTATCAGATTTCATGATATTTAACACTTCTTACCTGACAACTTGTTTTGTTCTTCATAGTTGTAATTTAAATTGAAATAAGTTTTTGTTTCAATTAAATTATATATTTATTCAATTTAGTTTTTCTATGTATGCAAATCCATTGAATTCTTTAATTTTGATAGTAAATGTATGAAAAGTTTGATATTAAGCACATGAAACATATAGTAAAATCCTTTTTTAATATGCCAATATTTTTTTTTTCCAAAATCCATAACAAAATTGCAACTAAATCTATTTACATCTTTTATTCAAATATGGATGTAATATTTCTAAATAATAACACAAATACTTTACTCGTTGCTATAAAATGCATCAATTTAAAGTTTTAAAAAATTAATTTCGAAAACATATGCATTTAGAACCAATGTTAAGGAGAAAAACATCAAAATAAAACAACAACAACTAAATTTAATATTTGATA
This sequence comes from Maratus speculifer, assembly GCA_964019185.1. Lineage (NCBI taxonomy): Eukaryota > Metazoa > Arthropoda > Arachnida > Araneae > Salticidae > Maratus > Maratus speculifer. The sequence continues at coordinate 64,905,686 of OZ025301.1, read as the reverse complement.
AACTTTAATTTACATTTTCGGATTTTTTTACATAACATTTGCATTCTTTTACATGGCATAATTATGTCTAATATTTCTTCAATATGATCCCCTGATATGTATTTTTTTTCCTTGACAGCACCTGAAAATAATAATAATAATAATAAATAAATAAATAAATAACATAAAAAATAAATAAACCTAATTAAAATTCAGAATAAAATATCATGACTGCAAAAGTAAAAAAAAAAAAAGTATAAAAGGAAATAAGGAAAGTTTCAATTTTTGAGTAAAAGAAAATGCAAAATTTAATAATTTTTTTAC